>OY759214.1:78386286-78986286 GCA_963662175.1 Aradus depressus
ATGGGAAAGAAGACGCAGAGCCTTTGTCAAACCTCGGCTTTAAAGTGAGTGTCCAATGGATTGTTCTTGTTCGAAGCAGTTTTAATTAAAAAAAAAAAAAAAAAAAAAACATTTTCTGAGTACTTTCAAAATCAGTAGAGAAACATATATTCATATGTGATAGTAAGATGTTGTGGGACGAGATTTCTCATAGAAACAAAAGGTGTAGTCTTTCCAAGGTTTTATTTTAACAGAACCGTTTTTCAACGGAACAGCGTTATCATCAGTGGCACATCCCAGCGTAGACGCAGACCTTTAGCCAATAGTCCTTTAGCATCCAGGCTGTACGGCTGGGTTGTGATGATGCTGTTCCATTGAAAAACGATTCTGGTCAAAAATAAAACACTAACAAAACCAAGTCTCTTGTTTCTATGAGAAACATATATGGTCACATTTCAAATAAGAAAGTTAAATTTGAAAACCATCATACCGCATGGTTAAAAACCCAACAGAATATTCTATTGAATTCTAGAATTCTAATTCCACCTGAAAAAATAAGGGGAATTTCAATTTAGATTTTTTAAAATAACGTTTTAATATGAATGATGGATGTATTTATGTCCACCTTTTATACATATCTATATGAAAACATACAAAATATATGTAAAAAAATATATATATTCAGAATTAAAAGGGGAAGACATATTCAACCATTCTTTCGGAGTATGTGCCTAGAGCGATAGTGATTTTAATTTTTAAAGAAAAATTATTGGTCCTTTGGATTCCATTTTTACGATATATCTACTACTCGAATGCATTAAAAAAACTGTTTCTATAGTGCCCAACATTTTTGAAATTCACTTAGCTCAATCTGTAGCTGATAATACTTCTGAATTTCAAGTTCTTGAGTCAAGACGTACACAACCATGAAAAGAATAATTTTTTTATAAGCTTTGAACCCCAAGACAGATTAATTACAGATAAGAACTCATTTTCATATTCTTTTAATATAATACAAAAAAATATAATAAATGATTATTATACTTTCAACAAGTTTTTGAGCTGTGAGTTTTATCTTATTCTTCCGCAAAACAAAAATGTGAAAGAAAAAGAGGAAATTTCTTCCATTAGAAGTTTTTCACTTAAAACTTCTTTTTTATCTTGAGTGATTATTATTTATCAACTTTTAAAAAGATTTGAAGAAAAAAACATTGAGATTAGACATTAACAGAGTTTTGTAGGTCAATAAGGCTTCACATTGTTTCTGATTATTGGCATTTCCTATCCTCCGACATTCACAAAATACACATTTAATATACAGTATATAATATAAAAATGTATAGAGAAGGTATTCCAATTTAAGAAGACAATCCTTCATGGAAGAAAAATATGTAGAATTTTAAAAGAAGGTCACTATGAACCGGTTTTAGAGATTTGCTGATTTAAATTTGGAACAGGCAAATACTTTTAAAAGGGCAGTCAGAACAGTACAAATAAACGAGGAGACAAAAAAACAAAGAGCAAGGGGGAAAAAAGTTGTCGGAGAATCACTGATAATGTACTTTCCCAGAACTAATTAATCAACGTAGTTTTCACTCTTCTTCTTATACCAATCGATTTCAATCAATAGTTGAGTAATCAAAAAAGGGTGGCTCAACTCAAAAACCCTGATGTATATTACGATATTTTTGTGGGGTTTATGGGAAGGTGGAAGCTGAAATAGGCAGAGTGCACAAAAGGGACAGTAGACCGTAATAAAAATAAGAATTTGGGCAAGTAACTTATTATATTGGTACTTACAAAGTTCAGGGTAACGACTCACATACATAAAAAATAATACACTGGATACTAGAATATTTACAATGAACAGAATAGTGCTAACTGGCGAGTGTACAATTGTGAACTGTGACTGATCAAGATACAAAGTTAGAGTGAGTTACAAATTAAGAGTGCTACAAAATGAGAGTAAAACTGACAAAACTAGGGTGGCAAAACTAGAGTGCCCAGAGGTTGCCTGGGCGGCCATTTATATAGCCCCATAGAATGTTCTGGACCCATGTTCCAGAAGGGTCTATATATAAATTGTTCTTATGAAGGGTCTATATATAAGTTGTTCTTATTCTATCTCTACAGGTAATACTATTTACATATTTGTATTTCTATATTCTACTATATATATTTATTTATCATAATTAAACAATGGCGACTCTTATATAAGAAATATAGAAGGATTTGGAACTTGGCCGTTTCCATATTCGGCCATTGCTTTTAGAATGTTCGATTTAATCTATTTGTTGTATTCGTTCTACAAGCTTTTATTTGGGTCCATGTGGTTCTACACAATTTTAACATTATATAACTACATCATTATTGTACAACATTATATACATACATCATTATATTTTATGTTATACATAAATATTCCCCTAACTATAGGTTTGTGAGAGTGTCAGGGAATTAGGGGCAGGATAGGGTATATGCATATTATATATACCTATATAATGACATGTATCGACATGAAATTTAGTATGAGGATTCAGAAGTCCCTGTGTAAGTTATCTATTGATATTTAGCCAAAACAGACGAACGATATTAGAGAGACAGCGAAAAATTAGTTAATTAATTCGGGGAAGTACATTGCCGATGATTCACTGATGACTTTTTTTTACATTTATAAATAAACTGTTACGTTTTTCCCACCAATCTACTGATTTTTTTTTTCTGTAATAAATAATTTTTAGGTTGTAATACTACTGCAATTCTAACGAAACTGAGATAAGGAAGAGAATCTTTGCGGCAAACAAGTGATACTATGGTCTCAGCAAGCACTTCAGGAGCAACCACATATCCAGGCACACTAAATTCGTTCTATATGTTCCTCAGTTCTTCTGTATGGCTTAGAAACCTGAACAACTTCGAAAATGAGCGAACAGAGCCTATTGGTGTTCGAAAGGAAGGTTCTGCACAGAATATTTGGAAGAGTGCAAGTAGGCCATGCATGGCGCAGACGCAACAACCAGGAGCTCTACGAACTATACAGAGAACCAGATGTCCTGAAAGTCATGAAGATTGGGCGGTTAAGATGGCCAGGATGGAAGCTGAGGAAATGCCGAAGAAGCTGCTAATTGAGCCCATTCATGGAGTAAGACGGCGAGGGAGACCTAAGCTGAGATAGGCAGAACGGCAGAAGATGCTCGAAACATATTTCGCTTCAGGAACTAAATGGCAGCCGCACAAGATCGAGACAATTGGCGGCTGTTGGTGGAGGAGGCCAGGACCCGTCACCGGGTTGTAGCGCCATGTTAAAAAAAAAGACAAAAAAGACAAAAAATCGACTTAACTGGAGCTTTTATTTATAATTTAGTAGTTAGAAAGTCGTGAAAATATTATGGATGGACACCCGAGAGAGACCGATATGGAACTATAATAAAGACATAATGCGACCCACAAGTGCAAAAAAAAGCTGCCGACCCCTGGTTCAGAGTCATGTTTGAAATGTGTATTGAGTCTAAAGGCTGGCGATTGTGGGGTTAAACCGGTGTGTTTTTGAAGTTATAGCAAGGGCTGGTTAAATCCCTTTTTTGTGTTTGAAAGTGAGGAGAGGACCCTTGGTTTGAAGTGGACAAGCTCAGCCTTTTGTGGAACTGTCCCTATGGCAACCCTCAGTAGTTCCGAGTACCAGGAAAATAATAATCTTCCCATTATTAACGTTAGTCCTTTTACCAATTGGGTTTATATTTATATCAGTCAATAGCGGAGTTTGTGTAGTCCTTTATAATTAATCACGAACACAATTATCTTCTCTTTAATGATTAAAACGAGCGTGAGAAATAGAATTTGTTGATAATAACTGTACCAAAACTTATGACCAAAAATAAAATTAAAAAATAAATCACCGTCAATGTAATTTCCAGGCCCGAATTAATCAAATATGTTTCCGCTCACCATCACACTGATTTGGTTGAGAAGAAGAGGGAAGTGAAAAAACATTGAGAACGCCGTCCTTCGGATAAGACGTTAAGCGAGCCTGTACGTCAGTTACTTGTTAATGATCCCTACTCTAGTTGGATAAAAATTTGGGGCAGGCAAAATTTAGCACTCCACAGTATAGTCGGGCTCATGTCCACCAGAGTGACGAATGAGCGCTCTGGTAATAGGCGATATGACCTCGTAGTTAAGCCCGGACGAGTCACAATAACTAACAACTCAAAAAAGGCCTCAACTCAAAAGATGTGAATGGGATGTATTGATACGAAATTTTAGTTTTAGGATTCTAAAATCCCTGTGTAAATCAACTATTTTTAGCCAAAACGATCGATTGGTTTTAGAGGAACAGCAAAAACTTGAATGATAAATTCATGCTGGGGAAGTTCATAGCCGATGATTCACAGACGTCTTTAAGTTACTCTCCCACCATCTAAACTGCACTTACGTACGTTATTTTGTTATATACTTTACTACCAATACTAGGAAGGATTGACCAACGATGTATTAGGTGGAGGGGGGGAGAGATGAAGCCAAGATTTCGTCACTGAGTGTGCCTTCTTCAGGGCTTGTATTGGCATATAGGCTTTCTCAATGTGTTTATTGCTACAATTAAGTAAATATATATCATTAAAAAACTAAATAAGACTAATAAAACCCACATCATAAACGATTCATACATTGCCGGTGATTAAACTTTTTTGAACCTGTCCGTTGGCGTAGCTGGGGGGGGGGGGGGGCAGAGGTGGGCACGCCCCCCCAGAAAATTGCGATCTAATGTACCTAATTAAAAAAAAAATATAATGACAACTCCACCACAGTCAAGACAAGGATATTGAAAGTTTCAGTTTCCAGTCAAAAGTTAATCGGATTCAAATTACGCTTTCTTAAAGTTTGAACTCCAATGAATGCTGCCAATAGGCGAGGTATAAAAGCCGTGAAAAGGGGAAAAAATTGTTTTTTTTTTAGAGTACATTTAGTGCTATCAGCTGAACGAGAATGAAATAGTAAAAAATAAATTTCAGTTGAAAAAGTGTTGGACCGATTTACTAAAAATAAAAAAAATTAAGGCTTATTTAATTGAGGATACTTACTACTACTTATTGTATAAGACTGGATGATTAGACTGTTTACAATTTTAATTGCTGATTTAAATTTGTGTTGATTATTTTGTTAAAACATACTAATATTTTGTGTATGGTACCTAATTGTTAATTATTATCTAATTTAATTAAACTTAAACTAAAAATAAGATAGTGAAATGTGAACTTTTGTTTCATTATCTCGGTCGCAACACTACTAGCTACAGCAGGCTACTGACTTGTAGACTATATACCAAATATTTTGATCAATCAATACGGCATTAGTTAAATAATGGCTACTTTGAGGGGGAAGGTGTACCATTAACCCTAAAATAATAATTAGAACACAATGTTAGGTAATACAGATGACATACTAGAAGTAAGTTTTGTTTCAAAACTGCCAACACGAGTTGTCTGAAACAGAATTCCAGTTTCAACATCTGGGTTATCAACTTAACTGCTAATGGCATAATTGTAGACAGATCAGGAGGCAAAGTGAAATTTGAACTGTTTAAAATGACTCCAGACAACCAAAATTACAACAGCAATAATTTAGGTCCCCACATTTAATAACTGTATTTAAATAATATTAATACGAACTGTCATATTTATCAGTTATTATCTTTAAGAGACTTAAATCATTGTTGACATTTAGCAAATCACGTCTCGCACTAATCTGTGTGCCGGTTCTAGGATATAGACGTCCATCAGCTAGAAATCTGATGGCACCCCTCTACCAAAAAGCAATTTTCACCAGAATACTTACGTTTTATTGAAGAAAAAAAAATAGAAAGAGGTAACATAGAAATATTGTAATTAACAGAACAATAGATTTTCTCATATAAATAAAATACGTTCTTCCCACTGTTTTATTTTTGACCATAAGTGGTTTTCAACGCAACAGCGTCATCATCAGTGGCAAGTATAAAATTTTAACGCATCCAGGGTACAGAGTAAAAAAATACTACATACCCCCACCCACACAGCTTTATGACATATTAGAGAGACTGCTTCCAAACTAAGGGAAGTAGCCATCCTGTAGGAGATAGATTGTATTGTAGAGTTTTTATTTTTTAACTTCATATTTTATTTTAAAAAAAGTATTTATTTATTATTTATTAGGTTAGGTTTTATGACTCATGCCCGGGCTTTAACTACGAGGTCATATCGCCTACTACCAGAGCGCTCTTTCGTCACTCTGGTGGACATGAGCCCGACTCTACTGTGGGAGTCCTAAATTTTGCCTATCCTAAATTTTTATTCGTCTAGGGTAGGGAGGGGTCTTTAACGAGTACCTGACATCGTACAGGCTCGGGACCATCGCTTAACGTCCCATCCGAAGGACGGCGTGCTTAAGTTTATTTTACCTCCCAGATAAAATAAACTAAGGGCCTCGGTCGGGCTACGAACCCACGACCATGAGCTCAGAAGTCAAGCACGCATACCACTGAGCTACCGGCGCCCTCTATTATTTATTATATTTTATGACGAAAATTCATTTGGCTGTATGATGAATTTTATACAATTGCAGAGATATTTATTTGACTATTAGATATTTGTTTTTATAGTAAATGTGTATATTTTAATTAATGTTTTTGTTTGTAGAGTGACTGAACCTAGAGCTGTCCATCCTTTTGAGCTATGCCAGTTGTCCTTTAACCTCTACGCTGTGAGGGTGGGGTAAGTAAGTTTTTATTTTATTACTCTCTACCATGATGCTATAATTTCATTATTTATATATTATATTTATTCAATTATAGATGTGCTACTGATGATGACGTTCTGGTCAAAAATAAAACAGTGGAAAGATAACATCTTTTATTTCTATGAGAAATCTTGTCTCAAAAAATCTTACTATTACAAGTGGACAATAGCTTTTATTACACAGCTTATGAAATATTACATACTTTAATAGGAACGTTGTTAAGACATTACAAATAAGAAAATGCTTCTATGAAACCATTAAAATCAACACCCTACGAATATTTATTCTACAAGCAATGTAAAGTACGTAGATATCAGTCAAATTAGCTATTTCATAACTAAATAATCAAATTCTTTCTACAGAATTTAAAACAAATATGAAATTTCGTCACAAGATGTCTTTTCTCATGTCATATCTATTAGCTATTCCGTTTTGGATAACACAGAAACCTATTTTTTTTTTTTTTTTATCATAACCCTGCCAGTGTGAAAAATTCTCACTATTCAATTAAATGGGTCTCACGTTGAGAACCGTAATACGTTTTGCAATGTTTATTTCTTTACTAAGTTAATATATGCATCCAGGTTAATATTGCGTTTGTGAAAAATTAATTATGTATCATTTCGTTAACTTGATGTTTTATTCTGAGGTATAATGGATGTGATATAAAAGATATATGCGAATCTCGGAAAACGTTCTATCAAATCGATCTTAATGAATTTTAGTATCGTGTGTGTGATATTCATTATAACGTTCATTTGCTGCAACATAACACATAACTAAAAAATGGTTGATTTTGAGTAATGGGCTTAGGAAGAACCATTCTCACATATACTTTTAGCGGGTAGAACGACACATCTGAGCTTCAACTGCTCGCCGAGAAAACAATTATTGTTGCAAGAATGTCATAATTCAAAGTGAGGGTGGTTATGAGGTTATGGGGGAAACATCAGTAAGGCCTATTAGCTGTTACTGTACGTTTTCTCTTCTTACATTGTATTCTTTCAATAAATCATGGCTGATAAGTTATTTTCGAATGAATGCATCAAATTATTACACGTCAAAAGTTTGAATTGCTCCTCCTGGAAAATCACAGTTTTTGAGTTATGTCGCTGTTGCAGAAAATGAGCGATAGATCAGTTATTAGATTTCTATAGTTAAGTTCCTCTCCCTCTCGCTAACGCCGATTTAGCTAAAAATCAATTGTCCTCATGATCTGGATGCAGATATAAAATTTCTTGCTATATTCTTTCTATTGGTAGTCCACAAACACACATAAATACACCGACGGACGTACATTTTGGGACTCAGGGAGTCAGAAAAAATAACTCCAGTGAAAACTTAACATTCAATTTCTGTCCAATTATATACACCGTATTTCGTGCAAGGGCGCCGGTAGCTCAGTGGTATGCGTGCTTGACTTCTGAGCTCAAGAACGTGGGTTCATAACCCGACCGAGGCCCTTAGTTTATTTTATCTGGGAGGTAAAATAAACTTAAGCACGCCGTCCTTCGGATGGGACATTAAGCGATGATCTCGAGCCTGTACAATGTCAGATACTCGTTAAAGACCCCTAACCTAGATGAATAAAAATTTAGGGTAGGCAAAATTTAGGACTCCCACAATAGAGTCGGGCTCATGTCCACCAGAGTGACGAAAGAGCACTCTGGTAGTAGGCGATATGAACTCATAGTTAAAGCCCGGGCATGAGTCATAAAACCTAACCTAACCCGTATTTCGTGATGCTGGGGAAGTAAAGAAACCTTATTAAGGTGCGTTTTTGATACGACCAATAAGGAGTAGAAAATAACAGTATTTTTCGTTCAGGCCATGGGGCACCAAAGTTGAACCATTTCAATGACAACACCCACAAGCTGTCAACACTTACAATATTGTGTCAACATTACAATAGAATGCAGTAATGGCTATCAAAATGCAGGCCAACTAGCCAAGACACAATATTAGAGAGAAAAAAAAGTAGATGAGTACATCGTCCATGTACTTTTTCGGCTCAGACATTTTTTTTATTCTTGCAGCAGGAGAATTGGTAGTGGGCAAGAGGTCTTCAATATTGAAGTTGCCGCTCTCCCTCTAACCCTTGAAAATGGAGAGGTGTTTTTAAAGCGGCCTTCCGAATCCAAATAAAACGTTTCGTGTCAATAAATCCATTTAACGGGGAACATTAACACTAAACATTACGACGATGGCAGTTGGTACATTTTTGAAGAAAACATTAAAACAACATTAATATTACAAGAAAGTTTGATTTTATCTTTCCCAGCAATAATATGAAGTATAGGGGAAGTTATGTAATCGGTTAGAAATTCAATGTTTTCACCGGAATTTCAAGTTTTCTGACCCCCTGATTAAATGAAAAAAAAAATCTTATCTGAGTATGTGTCTTTGAACACAATAACTCCCGATAGAATGAATATATCGACACGAAATTTTACTTATATATTCAGAACTAAATAAGGACGGAACCTATTGATTTTCAGCCGAATCGACTAAAGAGAAGAAGAGATTAGAGAGGGCTTAACAGAAAAATCCCAATAACTAATGAAATAATAATGAATATATCGAGTGAATTTAATTCAGAGGGACAGCGAAAACTCAGTTGATTAGTTTGCGTTGAGAAAGTACACTGCTGTGATTCATATAATTTTTTTTTTAAATTTGCATTTTAAAATATGAAATTCGAGTGGAAACTCAATATCGGATTTTTGGCCATTTGCATAACTTCCCCTATACTTCGTATAGCTGGGAAAGTAACCCTCAAGTTATTTGCGACACCTATGACTTTTTTTTTATAAGTTGTTGAAGAGGTCGAAAGAAATCTTTCTGATACTATAGTGATTTTCGTATCGCTCAATTGGCAATTAATTAAATAAAAAATCTGCAACAATGATACTTCGGAATTAAAGAAGAGAAAATAAGGGAATAAGAATGTGTAACAAAGAGGACGAGGAGTATTGTGAAGGGCTTGGGAGTTGGCATGGTGATGGAAGAGGGGCAATTAGTGGGATGATATAGGAAGTGTAACTAGGCAACGGTAGGGCATGACAACCCTCCAATCCATTTATGGAAATATTTCTTAGATTTGTACATCCTCTAACACCTTATTAACCCGAGAACGTTGGGGTTGTACTCTTCTGTTTGAAAAAAAAGGGGTAGCGCTGCGGAAGAATCCAAGGTACTTTGGTCTCACTTCTTCCTTAGCCGTCTGCAAAGAAAGGTGAGTGATTTCACGTTTTAAACCTTGCTTCACACCCTTTTCTCTCAATACATACATTGTGGGGTTATGAATGTCCCCATTCTGTTTAATATAATAGTTTTTTCAAAGTCATGCAGTCTGTTACTTCCCGAGCTATACGCAGGGGAAGCTATTGAATTAAATATGAAATTACGTTTTCACTGGAATATCAAAGTTTCCGAACCCCTGATTTCAAAAACAAAATAAAACTCTGTACGTCAGCGTGCGTGTATGTCAGTAAAACACTGTAACTCCCGATTGAATGAATGTATCGATACATAATTTTATATGTGTATTCGGCTTTCCATAAGGACGACATCTATTGACGTTCAGCCAAATCGGCCAAAGGAAAAGAGGGATTAGAGGGGTTTAACACGAAAACTTCAATAACAGTCGGGTTCATGTCCACCAGACTGACGAAAGAGCGCTCTGGTAGTAGGCGATATGACCTCGTAGTTAAAGCCCGGGAATGAGTCATAATAACTAACTATATTTATATTAGATATTTGTTTGTTTTTTGAATAAGTTAATTCTCCTGATTTCACATATCAGCTGGTTTAGTTATTGTGACTCATGTTCATGTTTAACAGCGAGGTCACATCGCCTACTACCAGAGCGCTCTTTCGTTGCTCTGGTGGACATGAGCGCGACTCTACCCCAAATTTTTATTCACCATTAGAGTAGAGGTCTCTAACGAGTGCCTGACATCATACAGACTCGAGACTATCGCTTAACGTCCTATCCGCAGGACGGCATGCTCATGGTTTTTTCACCTCCCAGATAAAAACTGAAGGGCTTCGGCCGGGTTCCGAACCTACGATCTTGAGCTCAGTAAGCAAGCACACTACCTCTGAGCTATCGGCGTATTCACAGATCCCTTTACTACGCCCCATTGCCAATGCACAATTTTACGATTCCAATCTCACATTGCATAGTGATCTTAACATCCTATTTGTATGTGATAATAAATAAAAGCTTGCCTAATATAATTTACAATAAAGATTAATAAACATTGTATCAATCTCATTAAGTTCTTCCTTTCCAATTTTCCTAAAACTTGATGGGGTTGAATTCCATTCCACGTTGTTATAAATGTTCTAGGATTAAGCATATCGGAACAATTAAACGAATGATTGCACATCTCAAAATTTCTCATTTCATAAAAAATGGAGAATACAGATCAAACGTTTTCCTCGAAATATCTCCCAGAAAGTTTCTGAAACTATCCTTTCACAACTGTTTCTATTTCACTATCTTCCTTTCTAGAAATAGCTTTCGTGTTTTGACAGACAATTTCCCACAATTCCATCTCTGACAGCCATATTTCAACCACTGTCAAAGATTGTTTCTTTCGTTATTCCCATAGTAGAATCTCAGACAAGCTTCAGGCTCAGAAAGCCAAGATTAAATAAACAAAAACTTTTCAAATCGTGCAAATAGCTGCAAATTTCTCGATTTTTTAAAACTGGTTATTCGAATAACCAATCATAAAGAGTATGAAAAAGATATGGGTGGGAAACTATTGATAGTCATCACTATCGAACAGTATCAACAGTAACCACATTGCGATCGATAAATGCCCTGAGCTTGGGCACCAATTGTTGATCCCTTCCCCCTATCGCAAAGTGTCATACGTGGTTTATAATATGACTTTTAGAATGCAACAAAAAGTTCGAAAAAATAACTCAAACAGATAAATATGCACATTTTTAAAAATATTGTTTTAACTACAAAGGTCAATACCAATATAATTCATATTCTAATTCTGTATTTCCTCTTCTTTTGGTGGGAATATGCCACTCTAAATAGAATGATGAATTGATAATAGATATACTATCGATAGTAATTTACAATAGTATTCAAACTATCGATATTAGCAACTATCTACATTTTCCCAACCCTAGTAAAAAGCTGTCTTCCTGGTTAAGGATAAGAACTCCGAAAGAAGAGTTGTAATAGACACATCATAAATTAGGCTAGTGAAGCTCTTTCTTCAACTCAACTACAATAGTGGAGATAAGCAACTGAACGACGCAAAGAAAGGCACATAGACACATTTTCTATCTAATATTTTATAGATAAAAGGAGACGGAAAGGTACTAAAAAAAAAAAAAAAATGTTGAAATGTTACTTTTTACAAGATGAAAGACGAGAGAGAGAGGGGGAGAGAGCGTGAGAGGCCTTCAAAGGTAGTTGGAGTCTTTAGTTCATCGAGGGTAGATCAAAGGGAATATTGTCGGAATAGCGTTGTCATGACGACAGCGTCTTTACCAAATCTAGCCTCCTAGCCAATGCCTCCTTTACAGATTGCCGGCATTTTCTTGGGTAGCTCCGGTCAAAAATGTGAAACTTGGCTACTTTAGGCTAATTATCCATAGTTGACTATTTACATAGTGATTTCTGAATCCTTATATCAAATGTTTGTCGATACATTCATTACATCGGCAGTTATTATGCTTTTCGAGTTGACTCCCTACCTTCTCTTCGACGAATATCGCGGAAAATCAATATGTGACGTCCTCAGGAAGTTCTGGGATCACATATCAAATTTTGTTCGATACTTTCATTCAATCGGGAGTTATCGTCTTCACAGACGGACAGACATACACATAGAAATGTTTTTCATTTTTTAAATCAGGGAGAAGAAAAACATGCACAATTCAACATCGAATTTCTGAGCAAATAAATATCACCTATGTACGTATACCTGCGTAAATAATAATTTTAAAATGAGCTGAGAAATGAACTATTATCTATTTTTTAAGCAGTTATTATCTTTTACCATTATCTCTCTTCTATTTCAATTAAGGTTTATTTTTTATTTAATTAAAGATAATTTCAGGACTGGAGTAGAGCGAAAAGGAGTTAAGGTTAAAAGTCGAAAGAAGTTAAAAATTAAACATACGAGTGTATTTATGCTGCACAGAAGTGAAAAAGACTTTTTGAATGGCCAATATTTCTCAACCTTGGTCACTTGATGTTTATTAGATTAAGATGAAAAATGATTATAATGCTCCCGTCTGCTACTATTTCTTAAGTAAGTACATAATTCAGAGGTTATGCAAATGGAATTATAATTTTTTCTTTGGTCTTTGGTCATAATGCCAATCTTTTATTCATATTATTTACACGAAAACAGTTAGATCTATCGAAAAACTAGTTCTTATAAAAAATGATTCTTAATAAAATTCCAATCACCAACATGCCCTCAGATTTTATATAAGACCAATACGACCAAAGTTATAGTGCCCCAAAGAATGTACAGTACATTTCTGTAGGAAATAGTTTAATGTTTAAATTGTATCATATAGCAACTAGTCTTAAAATATATTTTTATTATTGGCTTTTATTATTGAAAAAGTATAATGAGAGAGAGTGATGTGTAAAAAAGTGATTGGTTACATACAAATACACATACGATGGCTTCAACTCAATCAATTCTACTTGTTAACAGTGGAACAACTACGACTATTGTTTTAGAAAGGAATTGGGAAATCCGCCACTCGTCAAAATCCCTCTTCCCTCATTCCCACAACTCACCATGCGCTTTGGCGAACAGACGGCATATTTATTTATAAATTCTGAATTATAATTTCTCAGCTCTATGCCACCAAGATATTTTCAAGCTCCTTTTTGTATGCAGGCAAGGAAAGGCATCCTCATCGATAAAAAATATGATGGAAATATTAATATTTATTAGAAGGGGTGGGGAGGGGTGGAGTGCGCGGGAGAGAGGGGATATCATTTCTGTTCCATTGTGACCCTGGCAGAGTACGATCCTATTGTGCAAAGAAGAAAAGAGGCTCCGTCATTGAGAAGGGGCCAAGGCGGGGAGATCCGCACTTCTCAACTCTCATCAGAAGGCGCCGTCAGCACCGTCTAACAATGAGACAACTATTGACATTATATTTCATTGTACGAGTACACTGAAGGATAAGATTTGAAAATGACAGATGCAACGGTCAGAGTGGCGGAGCGAATAAATGAAAAGATAGCTAAAGAAAAAACAAGATGATTGGTCAAGATGATCTTTAGGTGGTGATTATCGTAAATCAAAGGATTCGTAAGACACGCTGAAACGCCTTACCTTCTTTTGGAAAAGTACATTTTTTTTACTTCCCCAGATATACAATGAATTATAGGGGAAGTTATGTAATAGGTAAGAAAATTTGAACATATGACAATTTAAAACGCCATCTGGACAACTATCAATTTTTAGCGAAATCAACCGATAGAAAGGGTGAGATCATAGGGGGGCTTAATACAAAAACTTAAATAACTGCTGATGTGACGAAAATATCAACATGGAATTTTATTATTAAACTGAAAACCACATGAGGATAACACCTATTAATTTTCCGCGAAACCAACCGGACGGAAGAAGGGGCTCGACACAAAAACCGTAATAATTGATGTTGTAATGAATGTACAGACGTAAATCAAAGTATTTGTTTGAGGAATCAAAATCCCCTATATAAGTCAGGTATTGATTTTCAGCCCATACGCCAGATTGGGTTTGAAGGGAGATCTAAAACATAATTAGTTAATTCTTGCTCGAGAAGTACATTGCTGATGATACACGACGACTTTTTTCATTCGAAACTTTCAATCCTTTTTCGAAAATATTAAACAAATGGCAGTTTTGAAAAGTTTTATATGCTTCACATAGGCAGACTACAAATCTATTTACTTTTATCGCAGATATAAGAAAAGTATTTTTTCAAGAATTGTAGAGGAATATTTTCATATGTTTTTCTATTATCGTTAAAAATATATGATAGGATCCAGTGTCATCTCGAAAGCCGGCTAGCATAAAATCAAATAATAAAATCTGTGAGAGGTCAGATTATATTTTTATTTTGCAACTTGTGAAATAATCACTTGTCACTTCAGTCATCTTCACATTAGCTAGTTACTGTGTTTTGGATTATTTATTAAGTCACCAGTAGACTCAGAAGTAAGCAAATCTGTGACAATATTTATTCATACAACTTGATTTCATTTACATTTTTCGTTAACGAATTAAAAAATAAATTATCAATTTAGTAAAAGGCAATCAGGTATAATTTCAATATATAATTTATTTCATTTTTTTCTCAAGACGTTTCAACTTATATTGTCATTTTCAATTCTAAAAAACATTTTTCATTTAATAATAACAACATTTAAATTGATTAACAAGTTTCTTCATAATAATCCTCATTAAGGTTCAATCCTCATTAAATTCAAATTGAATTATTAAAAAATAAAATGAAACAAAGAACAGTATACAGTCATTATCATTAATGATTTGGAGGCACCGTCTACACAAGACCCACTTCCCATATTTAAACAAGCAGGGTGATCAAATAATGCCATTCCAATGGAAAAGCGTTCAGAAACATTGACGTGAAGGCCCAAATAATACGTTATATATATATATATATATATATATATATATATATATATATATATATATTGTATGTACATGTACATAATGCATACAATATACATGTATTATAATGATGTTACACATAATAAATACGTACAAACATTTGAACGAGATCCCAAATGGTGTTAAGGGGGAAGTGTCTCATGAAAGCATGAAGATAGCTTTCGTGATCTTATCAATCAGGTAGAAATCTGCTAAAAAAAACACGGTGTTAATAACGCAAAGAACTATATTAGACTTAATAGATAGATGAAATACTAGATAAAATAATGATTAGTAGAAAAGTGTAGACAGATAGATGTGTTGAGAGATATGTGAAGGTCATTGGCAGGAGAGCTATCCCACACAACGGCCTCTATCTACCAGGACGACCCTAATCAACATTGATTTCTTCACAATCCTACCTTCCTCTGATTGAGCACGCAGAAACTTCAGGAATTTACTGAATATCAATCGGTTTTGATAAAAAAATTCGGATTGTTATAAGTGTTCGAGAGGTTCTAGTTCCATAACATATTGGCGCGAGGACTTCAGCACCAAAACCTTATTATATTGATTTTTTTTTTTTTTTTTTTCGTTTTAGTTAAAGTAGCAGAAAATAAAGATATCAAACATAACAAACGGAAGTGTTGTCTTACCATTGGTTTTAACAATGATTCCAAAATCGCAGGTTCAAAACCCGGCTGAAATTGTTATCTGAGAAATAAAAAAACCTTAAGCCCGCCATCCTTCGTTTGGCGAATGAGAACAAACGAATGTAACATAATATATAGGTAGTTATTTTTTTCGACATATTCATCTTATTTTTACAGATTTGAACAATTTTTTTGTTCATCTATCAATGTAAAATTCGGCAATTCTTCAGGTCCGTTTTATAATTTAATAATTTGTAGTAGTTAGATAATAAGTACAATAATGCACTAAATAAATCGCGGAACCATTGCGATAACGAAAGAAAATGCTGTATTTTAAAATAAAATACGGAAATACACACCTGGTTAATATGTGTTCGCATATAGTTTAAACGCGCACCTTCAAAAAGTGACCGCCAAAAACTTTATTTATTGAAAAGATTTCACGAACTGAATAACAAAATCAAAAACCACATTTTAAAAAACAAAAGTAATATAACAAAAAATTATATAGCATCCCTACAAGTATTTCCTATGCAGTCGGGGATTACAATGATAAGATGGAAATGTGTTGTTTCAATATTAATCAACAGAGCATAAAAATAAACATACATAAAAATAATTGAATAATTTATAAATAATTCAAAATCATGATAAATAGTATAAATTGTACAATCGTCTTATGAATAATTTAAACTGAAATTACTTAATATTTTTTTTAGTAATAGTTTGGTTAACAAAGAATAAAATAAAATTCTAATATGTAAGAATAATCGTTTCACTGACTAATGAATATAACACAAAAACCCTAATAACTGCAAAAGTAATGGATGTATCAACATGAAATTTTATATATGAACCCAGGACCCAATAAGGACGATATACCTGTGTAAATCGGCCAAGGGAAGTGGGGTTAGAGGAGAGGAATCCTAGAGGAACTAAAAAAAAAAAAAAAAATAACTGACAATGTAATGAATGTATTGACATGGAATTTAGCATGGCGATTCTAAATTTCAACTTCTTTCATTTTCAACCAAATTGGTAAATTTGTTTTCAGAGGGAGAACGGAAACTTAGTTGATTAATTCGCGCGTGCGAAATACATCACCGGTGATTCACCGACTCTTTTTTATTTTTCAAAAACTTGCTTTAGGTGATTTTGAAAGTCAGTTATTGACTCTCATCACCCATGTTACCTATCAGTTCCGCATTAGTCTTTCAATGCTCTGTGTCGTACATAGCCTTCTATAACCTTAGACAGATCATCTCTTCCAAAAATTTACGTCTGGATATGTTGTATAAATATTTTTTTTTTAATAAATAAAGTAAGTAGGGACTTGAAAGTTAAGTCAGGATAACTACGCTTAAACCGCACCACTTCCATTAGAAGAAATGTTTTGTTGAAACGTCTGTCATGGTAACAGATGTTACAACAATGAATCCTATTGGACGGTCGGTAAATTAGGTCGGTTAGATCTAGCCAGGTTCCTTAACCTGGTCTTGATCTCTAGTCGGGATATTTCTGACGCAATCTGAATGAGAAGAAAGCTGGAAGATTGTAATCACTCAAGGTTATCGTAAAATCAAACTTATCGGCATAATGGAATCCAGAGAGGGACTTATTTATCACATTATTTTTACTTCCCTAGTTATACGAAGTACAGAGGAAGTTAAGTAATCAATCAGAAATTCAATGTTGAATTTCCAACAGAATTTCATGTTTTTCAGACCTCTGATACAAAACTTTTTTAAAAAAATCCTGCCTATGAACACGATAACTCCCGATAGAATGACTATATCCTCATGAAGTTTTTTATGTAGATACATAAAGACGACACCTTTCAATTTGCAGCCAAATCGATCAAAGGGAAGAGAGAGAACGGAAACTTAATTACTTCTAAGTTGAGAAACGCGGACATATTGTGGAAACTTGTAATAAATAAATAAAACAAACTTATTTTTGAAATATTGTCTATTCCACTAAAGATATATATACATATATAACTACCGGTTTCGGCTTTATACCATCGTCAGGTCTAGTTATGAACTAAGTCAGTTTGCAGAGAGCGACCCTTCAAATACATCTCAGGTCAAAGGGTGCTATTAAAACTTGGGAGTCCCCCGGCTGTACCGTTAGCTAACTCATGAAATATTTCTTAACAAAACCTAGTTCTAAATTTACATAAAACAATGTCACTAGACTAATACGTGGAAAAATAACAAATAAATAAGTACAAATACAAGTAAATAATAAAAATAGAAATAAAATTAATAATAATGTTAAGATTTAGATAACTTGAAACATATATGTGTAACCAAATATTAATAACAGATAATACAAACATATATGTGGAAACAGAACTGGTTTAGGGAGTTAACAAAGGGGAATAGTTGAAATAAATTTGGTCATTCATACAAATGTTCCTTTTGTTAGCTTTATTTATTTCTAATTGCTCTAAGCTATTAAGTAGCCTGCTTTTTGGGCAATAATGGAGATATTTGATGCCTGTAGATGGGTCGAAAGTGTGGCTATTGTCAATTATATGGGTCGCGAAACCCCCGAGCTGAAGAGGCTATAAGGATGGCGGAAAGACACTGGCTGAAGAGTGAAGTAAGAAGATGGTACAAGGCGAGAGACGAGTTAGGTTCAGCTCTCTACTATTTAAGACAGGTACTTTGTTCACAGTACACTAACATAGAGTGGGACCTGATTGAAGACAACGTCAGATGTAAGGTATGGGACATTGCTCAGGAGAAAACTGAAGTTCAGAAGAAAAAACTACAGAAGTTAATAGAGATGAAAGAACGAGAAGGAAGCAGAAGCGAAGAACCAGCAGGGAAAGATACCTTCAAATTCTACAAGAGAATTGAGAATCTAACCAGCATGGTTCTTTCAAAAGAAGAAAACACCTTACTAGAAAAAGGTTTGAAACATTGTTTAAAGAGAAGAACGAACAAGAAAGAATTGGAATGTTTGGCCGCCGAGGCGGATGCCATACTCAGCGAGGGTAACAAGATGGAAGCCAAGTCACTGTGCGCGAGAAAAATAAAAAATTTCCGCGACAGAGAGGAGAGGAATGGAACGGAACAGAAACTCTTGAAGAAACTTAGTGAAAAACTCAAAGAGAATGACATCTTAACAGTGAAAGCGGACAAAGGAAATACGACGGTTCTAATTAAACGTGTGGATTACATCAATAAAGTGGACAGTTTCCTACAAGAGAATGGTTTTTCGAAAATAAGAAAAGATCCAACGCCTCTATTCCAAAAACAAGTCCGAGCAGCTGTGTCAGAATCCGCGATAATCACAAAAGGTATGTGGAAACAGAACCTAATAGTAATGAACCCTTCACCCCCCAAATTATCTGGTCTGCCCAAAATTCACAAAAATGAGGCCCCCATTAGACCGGTGGTATCTTACATAAATTCCCCTACATATAAATTATCGAAATTCGTCAATAGAAAATTAAGGCATTTTATCAATTTTTCGCCACCTTTCACCGTTATCAATTCATTAGATCTCGTCAATAAGATTAGAGATGTAAAGGTACCTCACGGAGCCAAGTTAATATCATTAGACGTCTCTAACCTCTTTACGAATGTCCCCGTAACCGAATGTCTAGAGTTAGTTAGGGGCCTAATAAACAACTCAAATAGGTCCATTTTTGAAAAAATAGAACTTTGTAACCTTTTAGAACCGTGCATAGAACAAAATTATTTCATCTTCAATAGTGAATTATATAAACAGAAAGAGGGGCTAGCGATGGGGTCCAGCCTGTCTCCCCTGTTAGCTGATATATTCATGGATAGAATTGAGAGGGAAATTCTAGAGAAGTCTCCATTTATCTGTAATATCATGTTTTGGAAGCGGTACGTGGACGATATTTTGATACTTTTTAACGGAACAGAAAGACAAATTAACTTATTTTTTGACTTTGTCAACAAAGTCCATAACAAAATAAAATTCACGTTGGAAATAGGAGGTCAAACCATAAATTTTCTGGACTTGGAGATCAAAATTAATAACAAGAAATTCGAATTTAGCATTCACAGAAAACCGACTACAACAGACACGGTAATACACCCATCTTCTAACTGTCCTTCCAGTTACAAATACGCGGCCTTTTATTCCATGTTCCACAGAGCCTACTCAATTCCAATGACCCAACAATCAAAAGATAAAGAACTTAAGATTATTAAGGAAATAGCCAAAAACAATAGCTACCCACAAAAAACAATAAATAAAATTGAAAAGAAGGTCAAAAATCATAATTTTAGGAACAAACTGACCAAATTAGAAACACAAAATAAAGTTTATAATAAATGGGTCAGCTTAACTTACCACGGAAAATTTTCAGAAAAAATAGGTAAAGAGTTGAAAAAAGAAGGTTTCAATATCGGGTTTAAAACTATCAATCCCATAAGCCAGTGCCTAGAGAGAGGTAGGGACAAAACAGATATTGAAAATAAAAGCGGTGTTTATAGTCTAGAGTGTGCGACGTGCAGTCAATTATACATTGGACAGACAGGACGTCGTTTTAGGGAAAGAATTAAAGAACACACGGCCGAAATAAAGAACCGAGGAAACCGTTCTACATTCGCGACCCATATAATTGACAATAGCCACACTTTCGACCCATCTACAGGCATCAAATATCTCCATTATTGCCCAAAAAGCAGGCTACTTAATAGCTTAGAGCAATTAGAAATAAATAAAGCTAACAAAAGGAACATTTGTATGAATGACCAAATTTATTTCAACTATTCCCCTTTGTTAACTCCCTAAACCAGTTCTGTTTCCACATATATGTTTGTATTATCTGTTATTAATATTTGGTTACACATATATGTTTCAAGTTATCTAAATCTTAACATTATTATTAATTTTATTTCTATTTTTTATTATTTACTTGTATTTGTACTTATTTATTTGTTATTTTTCCATGTATTAGTCTAGTGACATTGTTTTATGTAAATTTAGAACTAGGTTTTGTTAAGAAATATTTCATGAGTTAGCTAACGGTACAGCCGGGGGACTCCCAAGTTTTAATAGCACCCTTTGACCTGAGATGTATTTGAAGGGTCGCTCTCTGCAAACTGACTTAGTTCATAACTAGACCTGACGATGGTATAAAGCCGAAACCGGTAGTTATATATGTATATATATCTTTAGTGGAAACTTAATTGATTAATTCGCACTGGGAAGTAGAAATGTTTCCTTTTTAGCAGAATATATATAAAATATATATTCATTTGCCACCCTCACCTCCCCCAATATTTATTCCAACTGGCTGAAGTTGGAGTGTTCACAATCAACCTTCTTAGTGGTCCAACAGCAAGAGACCAACTGAATAAATAAATATTTAACCCTGCCTAAAAATGTATTACCAATTTGGAGTGGTGAACAGTGAACTTATACTTTTTTTTTTTTTTAATTCGCCTTATAAATAATTCATCGATATCCAAACTTTCTGAATCGCTCAAGAGGATAAGGCAACATGGAAGTGGTCTTAGGCATTAAGAAAGAAAAACAGTGGTCAGTGAATCACCGGCAAGCAAAGTAATCAACTGTTTCGCTTTCCCTCTGAAAGTAATTTATTGATTTGCTTGAGAACCAATATGGTCTCTTATCCATTTTTGGGAGAAATTTATTCGTAATTTATCTACTACATTTGATGTGTGTTTTATTTTTTCATCATAAACACATTTAATACAACTCTTGGACATGACCAGAAATGAAGACATCCTAAAACACAACATTTATTTATAACACATAAATAAATAAATATCTATATACATATAAAATAATTTATTAGTAAATTAAAAAAAAAAAGTCATCAGTAAACCACCAGGAATATACTTTTCCAGCAAAAATTAATTAATTACGTTTTCGCCATCCCTCCAATCCTCATACTAAATTTTGTGTCGATACATTCATTACATCGGCAGTTATTAGGGTTTTTGATTACCATCGCTCTTCTGTGATTTGGCGGGAAATTGATAGGTGTCATATTTTTAGGACTTTGAATGTACATACAAAAATGTCTTGTCAATACATTCACTACATCAACAGTTTTTAGGAATTTTGAGTTGAGTCCCCTTCTGATCCCCTCTTCCCTACGGCTGATTCCGCTGAAATATAATAGGTGTCGTTCTTATATGGCTTCGAATATACCTACATATGAAATTTCATGCCAATACATTCATTACAACTATTAGAGTTTTTGGGTTAAACCATCCCTTTGGCCCATTAAGCTGAAAATACTCAGAGACTTCTGTATCATCATACTAAATTTCGTATTGATACATCCGTTACATCGAGTTATTAGGGTTTTTGAGTTAAGCCCCCCTCTCCTCTAACCCTCCATCCCTTCTACCAATTTTGTTATATATCATTATATAGGCAGTTATTAGGGTTTTTTGAGTATCCACCTCCCCTTAAGCTGATTCGGCTGAAGATTGATAGGTGTCATCCTTATGGAGTTTTGTTTCCTATGGCAGATTTGGCTGAAAATCAGTAGGTATCGTGCTTTGTTGATATAATCTATAATTAAGAAATTTTGTTGATATTTTTTTTTTATTCTATAAATAAATAATACAGATGTATCAGTCCAACATAGTTTATTTTTCACAACTAGTTACATCAGTCAAACCGACATCTTCAGGTGGTGAATCTGAACATACATAAACCAAATTAATCTAGAATTTACGAGCATTCACAGCTCAGGTCAATCATTAATAATTTAATATGTATGTTATATATGAGGAGTTTGGAGCCAGAGCGGACCAACTGGTTGAAACTGAACAGGTAGAAAATGGCAATTGAAAATTGAGTACATTTTGTTTATCTCCATAAATGGGCCCCAAATATTTATTTATATTTGAAATTTTAGAATAGTATTGGATGAGTGATCCCTTTTTGTGTTCTATAAAGTTTTTGAAGGCCGTATGATCCATTGTGACTTTGAAAATATATGCACAAAATACTTGTGGACTAAACTTAAAGTGCTGCTATCTATCACTGAAGTGAAGAAACTAAGTGATCCACACTGGTTTTGAAAAAGGGAACCTATGCCAACATCAGGATGGTAATAACTCATTTTCCGAAAAATTGTGGGTTGGTCCGCTTTGGCTCCAAACTCCTCATATGTATGTTAAGATTCACCACCTGGAGATGTCAATTTGACGAAACTAGTTGTGGTAAAAAATATACTATGTCGGACTGATCCCTCTGTAATACTTATTTAACAAGTAAGTCCACTACATCCGCCTACCACCAAGAAATATATATATATATATATATATTCTATAGGTAGTTATAGTGTTCACAGGCACAGGAATTTTTTCCATTTTCGGAATTAGAGGGTCGGAAAACATGATATTCCGGTAAGTACTCAACATCGAATTTCTGTCCCGCTACATAACTTCCCTTATACTTCTTATAGCTAGGGAAATAAAAATAATAATTCAGAGGTACATACATGGAAACAGCGTGTTTATGTGGCATGAGAAAAACTAACAAGTATAGTTACAGGTTGTTTCTTCCCCAACTAAATGTAGTTAGGGGTAGTTATGAAATAGATAACAATGATGTTTTCACTATTGTCTCACTCCATTAAACCAAAAATAAGTGCAAGGCTGTCTATGGACAAAATTTCGCAGTAGAATGAATATATATCGACACGAAATTCTAAACACCCAAAAGTACAGGAAAGGAGAAGAGTTTAGAGAGAGAGAGCGCGAACTTAGTTAATTACAAATAATTCGAGCTGCAGACCTGCATTTCCGGTGATTCACCGATGACTTTTTCGATTAAAATTATTGATAAATAAAACCTGGAAGTCTAGAATCAAAACATTCGTGTGTAGTCACCTGAAATGAACCAGAAATATTTCCAGACATAATCAATCACAAAAGAGACGAGGAAAAACTACGAAAGAATAGGAGGGGAATGGAAATGAAGCAAGCTGAGGACTATCTGGTTGCGTAATGAAGTGAGTCCAAGGATAATGATTCTATTTGTCGAACACTGGTAACCAACATGGAATTCTAAGGGGATAAACATCATGGAGGGGATCAATACACCAACGTGGGCGGATAGACTCCAAGGATAATAATAATACCGAGACAATAAAAATAAGAAAGTAACAGAGAAATAATATGAGGGAGGACATTGATAGGGTCCTTAGATGGATGCTGTCGACCATAACATTACTTAGGTGAGTCTCTGTGACCTGATAATAACTGGGACACCCAGCGACTGAGCTATACTCGATAGAATCGAAGCGTACCGGAATGATACATACGTTCTTCAGCAATGTGACCAACGTAGTTGTCATTTTCGCACTATACATTCCTGGACCATGTCGACGCTCTGGTCTGGTCAGTCCGTGCATCTCTTCTTACTAGGGCTAGGCTTAAGGTCAATATCTGCCACTGAAAGCACCAACGTCTACAGCAGTAAGGGCGATCGCCCCATCCAAGTCCATGTCTATGAGAGAGGAATTCCCATAAGCATCTGCGCAGCCCAGACCTTTTTTTTTTAGTAAATTTGTATTATTGATAAGATTATCGCGATGTAACAAGAACAGAGGACACAAATTATCAACTAAATAACAAAAAAAACAAAAAACAAAAAAAAAATCGTTTAATACTAATGTCTATAGGTTCATATGGGCGTAAAATGTTATGTAAATGTAATATTTTATCTTTATACAAAGATTTATGTAACAATACAAAAATAATGAGGCTTCATTACATCGGATGATTCATACTAACTACAACCTCCAATCATCATTAATGGAATATAACATATATCATTATCTATTTGAATAATATTAAACAGCATTTAAGAAAATTGCTAATAGGTTTTTCGTTAATATTTTTTAGAAAAGAGGGTGATTATCAATTATCCGGATTTCTTGATTCCAGAGGCTCAAGACAAATACCCCTATAACTGCTGAAGTGATGAATGTATCGACACGAAATTTCATTTGTAAATTCACAACTACATAAGGGTGACACCCATAAATTTTCATGAGAATCAACAGAAGGAAATCATCCTACGTAAGTCAAGTATTGATTTTTAGTCGTAACTGTCAATTAGTTTTGGAGGTAGAGCGAAAACTTAATTGATCAATTCTTGCTGGGAAGTAAATTGCCTGTGAATCACCGTCGACTTTTTTTTTATTAGCATTTCATTGCCCGTCGAGTTAATCTATGGATAAATAATAGATTTAATAATAATTTGCAACATATTAATGTGTCACCACCAAGTAATCGAAAAATAATGTCCATGCTTCAATCCTAGTTACATAAAATAATCTTCAGGATATAGACATTATTAACTTTTTGAAGTGAGTGTACACCGTCAGGTATTCTATATAAGAAACGATACAGGTCGGTAAAGAAGATTGTGACAAGTAAAGGAAACTACCGCTAGACCAATTAAAACGGATAGTAAGACCTAGTCTGAGGACAAAAAGAAATAGACGCAACGAGGGAACTAGTAGCGCAAAAAGACGTCAATTATAGAAGGTGGACAGGGAGTGTCCCAGCACCGGCTCTGGCTCAGGCACATCAACTTCAATCGATACTTCAATTATAAAAAAAAATCGTCGAACATGCACCACCAATGAACTTCCCCAGAACGAATTTATCAACAAGATTTTCGCTCTCCCTCAGAATACTGATTTGTTTGAAAATCAATAGGTGGTCTCCATTCACAGGGACTCACAAAATTTCACGTTGATATGACAATGTTCATTAGTTTTTGAGTTGAGCCATCCCCTCTTCCCTGGCCGATCTCGCTAAAAATGAACAGACGTAATTACGAGGTTCTGAATTCACATATAATATTTTGTATCGATACGTCATTACAGTTATAAGGGTTTTTGAGTACATCCCCCTCCTATGGTTCCCCCTTGCCTTAAACCGATTCGGCTGAAAATTGAAATGTGTCCGTGACCTTAGGAGATTTTAGATTTACATATACAACTTCGTGTCTCATTCATTATCTTGGCAGTTGAGAGTTTTTCAGTTGAGCACACCCTTTCCTTCGGCCGATTTTGCAGGGAATTATTATGTGTCATCCTTAGGGGGTTTTGAATTTTTGAATACTATATTTACTATTTAATAATAGTTTTTTGAATATCGATAGATCTGAGAGAAAATTATAAACATATAAATCACTTAGATGTAGCGGATGTCAGTGAAAGCCATGGCAGGAGTAAAACAGTGGGTTTAAGTGGTGAAATGGAGTAAAAAATGTTGTTGGTGAATCACCGTCAGGAGGTATACTTTCTCAGCTCGAGTACAGCTGATGTTATAATCAGACAAATATTCCAAGTTTTCTATGAAATATCTTATTGCCGTTACACGTTACCTCTGAGCTACCGGCGGTATCGGTTTATATAACTTCTATACATACATACATATATATATATATATATATATATATATATATATATATATATATATATATATGTATATATATATGTTTGGGCCTACATTTGTTGTGGTCAAGGCGAGTAGATAATCCGTGAATCTTACCCACACTCTCTGGACCAACTAGGTCCTGAGACCAGTTCGGCCGTAGCAGCCAGCTCGTGTGTATAGAGTTCGGCCGTAGCAGCCAGCTCATGTGTATAGAGTTCGGCCGTAGCAGCCAGCTCATGTGTATAGAGTTCGGCCGTAGCAGCCAGCTTTGTGTATAGAGTTCGGCCGTAGCAGCCAGCTCGTGTATATTGAGTTCGGCCGTAACAGCCAGCTCGTGTGTATAGAGTTCGACCGTAGCAGCCAGCTCGTGTGTATAGAGTTCGGCCGTAACAGCCAGCTCGTGTGTATAGAGTTCGACCCTAGCGTCAGCTCAATTAGGTCGTCCCAAACTCGCCCTGGTGTGTAGTTCATAGTAGTCCATAGCCAGCTCAGTATTACCGACTTATCTCTTGTTTGAGAAAGACGATCCTACAAATCGTCTCGTATAGAGCAGTGTAATTTTGTTACTCAGTGTGTGTGAAAGTACATGTGGTACTTCGCTTAGCTTAAGTAGTTTCCATCGTGGGAAATCGTTCATAATGTGTTAATTACGTTTTCTCGGTATATGTTTGCTTATAGACAAACCGAGCAGTCAAGCCCTGTTCAATTTAATATAAGCCTGGTCAGGCAATATATATTAATTCCATATATCATTGTTTCCCCCTTTATTATGTACCTTATAGAAATACATCCGTCAGTACATAATAGTGTTTAAGAAATATTAATAAAAACACAGTTTTCATTATATTATGTTAAAGTTAGTTTATCCATGAACTAGCACCTATCGAATACAGTCCACTCAGCATATATATTGGAAAATACTCGGGTTCGTAGTAGGCGATATGACCACATAATTGAAGTCCGGGCATGAGTAACAATAACTAACTATACACATATATATTTTTTTAATTTAATTTTATTTTATACATATATAATAAAATTTTATAGTATATAATCCTTTAATCGGTAATTATCCTTCATAAAATACAGAGATTTCTTTTTCATTTTTGTGTTCAAAGGATGGAAGAAGATGAAACGCTAGTAATTCAATTTAGAATATTAGATTACACATACAATGTCCTCTACAATGTACACTCCATTTAGCTTGAGGCTCAATAAATTGTTTTACATTGCAGACTGATAATCCGTAAAGGAGAAAAGTATAAAATTAAATTAAATTTAAATTATGAAAGCAGGCTCATCAAAAATACCTGTTGTCGATAAAAAAAAAACGGGATATTTGAAAAAATTATGTTGAAAGGAGGGGGAGAGAAGAAAGATCATTATAAGTTTCAAAAGATGGCCTATACTTATACAACCCGTTTAGTTCTGTTAGGTCCATCGACGAGGCACAATATCTCTTCAACAGTCTACATATTTAAATATAGACGGTAAAACTTTCGATAACATTGTTCAGAGACAGACGGAGATTCACTTCATATTTAATTCAAATATAGAAAAACATGAAATTTCCCTGAAAATTCAACGTAAATGGTTTAGAAAGCTTACACAACGTTTTGCAATCTTTCTAAACCTTTCCGTTTAGCGGATTTGTGTAGAAACAAGCTTACACCTCATGCGGTTGTTAAGTTAAAATCTATACTTGGAAACCATTATATTATCATCAAACATACTCCCCTGAACACGATTTGGGTGGTTGTTAAAATTCTTATGTATTTATTCTATTGAAACGTAAATACCTTCGAACTCTCCTACTGAGCTCAAAATCATGAGTTCGAAACCCGGCTTATCTTAGGTTATCTGGAAGATAAAAAAAGTTCTCATTCGGATGGGACGGAGCCTGTGCGATGTCAGGTACTCGTTAAAGACTAGCTGAATAAACCTAAGTAGGCAACATTTAGGACTCTCATAGTAGAGTCGGGCTAATGTCCACCAGAGCGGCGAAAAAGCGCTCTGTTAGTAGGCGATACGATCTCGCAGTTAAAGCCCAGGTAAACTAACCTTCATAAGTCCTCTCATCAATTTAAAATAATAGGAAAAATAACAACATGGACTTTCTTATATCAACCACGACTTTACTGTTCACCCTTCCCTCTCCTATCGAATTCATGTTAAAAAGTGAAAATAGAAAATTAGGGACTTCTTTTTAATCCACGTCCTTGGGTCATAATAATAATTTTACGTAGCCCTCAAATTATTTATAAAAATAGGTATACGATCATACTTCTAATTTGAGCTAATGTGAATTCGAAACCCATGTTTTTGATTCACCCAAGAAGTCAATTAGCGAGAATTATTGTAGAAAGTTCTTCTTGGTCTTGTAATTAAACCTTTCATAATTACCTTAATAAAATATGTAGAGGGTGGGTTAAAAAGGGGCTGGGGGGTGGGGATGGCTTTGAAGTGAGGCAAGGCTCGGTCAGTTGATTATAGGGTTAATTGTGTTAGTTACAGGTAACACCCTGCCCTTCCACAGCTGCTTACAGCTAAATCATGCTTCACATCTCTCCCTACACCACTAAATTGGCTAGACAAACTTGGTATATTATGAAACGGTCATATTAATTTTTATGAATTCAGTTCTGTGTGCCCAATGGGGTAGGTCAGATTATCCGAATTGTTATTACCTTAATCCTTCCTAAATTATTTTCAAAAACGTCGGTGGGTATTGGCACTATCAAAATCCATCCTCTTAAATATTTTTATTTTTTTTTGCAAATTTTCACGAAAATCAATCATTGAGAAGGGGGTGTAAAATGGCGTCAAACATATTTCCATCTACAATACATACTTCCAGATGTCCAGCCCAACGACTCTTCAAACTCCGAAATGATTCAAGGAAGGAATATTTTCGATCCGATGATTTTTTGGAGTACAATTTCATCCCTTTTTGCGATATAATACAACAGCTCACTTATTATCTAATGCTCACCATTAAAAATAGCTTATATGTTTCCTTTCTCTACTTTGTAACCTATATAA
This sequence comes from Aradus depressus, assembly GCA_963662175.1. Classification (NCBI taxonomy): domain Eukaryota; kingdom Metazoa; phylum Arthropoda; class Insecta; order Hemiptera; family Aradidae; genus Aradus; species Aradus depressus. Next base: position 78,415,831 of record OY759214.1, read on the forward strand.
CCTTCAAAATGATATCAAAAACTAAAGGCAACACTAAATGACGTTTTCAGTGTTGCTGCATCGTGGCAATATCTTTCCAGTGCATAATGAAACAAGCTGTCATTTTATGAACGTTCAGATAGGATTCTATTTTCGAAATAAAATAAAAATAAACAAAAATCTTTCGATAACTCATGTTCTAAGCGCGGATCTCAATTCTCAATTTGCACCATGTATATAAATATATAAATAGCATATACAATATATATATATATATATATATATATATATATATATATATAGCTTAACAAGAATGAATATATTGTAGAGGTTGTTAATTGGGGGTACATTTTGGGGGTACCGAGAAACGTAGGAATCCAAGGTAGGGGAAGTGTCACCCAAGAATACGTACCTGAGAGATGCAAGGGACTCCCGAGCGGATCAACTGATCACTTCTTGTATTAAATATTCATTTTTCTGTAGTCTTATTTGTCTTAAGCCACTAATCCCATCATTCTCTTCGGTAGATTTGGCTGAAAATCAATAGGTGTCGCCCTTATGGAATTCTGGATGCATAAATAAAATTTCGTCTCAATACATTCAGGAGTGTAGTGTTCACACACACAGATACGTACTCGAATAGATCGGATTTTTACTTTTCCTATACGAAATCTATATTTATGGCAAGAGATGTAGTTGGTCAGAAACTCGTATGGAGTGTTCACTGGAATTTCTTGCTTTCCAACCCCCTGATTCCAAAAATGAAAAAAAAAAAAATATCTGTATGTGAACACAACTCAATGTATTGAAACGAATTTTTATATTTATATGTATCCAGAACAACAGTACGACACCTATTAATTTTCTGGAAGGAAGGAGGATGAGAGGAGGGAGACTTGACTAAAAACCCGTAATAATTGCCAATGTAATGAATGTATCGAAACAAAATTTTGTGTGAGGATTCAGAACCCTCATTTGGCCCAAACTATTCATTGGTTTTTGGAGGGAGAGCAAAAACTTAATTGATTAATTCGTGCTGATTACATCATTTCCCCTATATTTTGTAAGGAAGTAATAAAATGAGTCAGCTCACGAAAAATCCACGATACACTACGTCATGCAGTAGCCATAAATTGGTTGTCTTGAGACTGCTGTAACTTAAGTGTATAGAGGGGTCACAATAAGTAGTAGGATGGCCAGTCAAATAAGAAGTGAAGGCTTGAATGGACGGAAAGCGGTCACAACTGACCAAATGGTCACAAACCCACCTCAAAATAGTAGTCGGTTAAAGCCGGTTCCTAGCATACCCACCCCTCCACTCTTCTGCTCAGATTTCACTTTTACCAAAAGAACGTGGTTAGGTCAGGTGTATGTGGCGGCCCCGTTAGTTCAACAGCCCTGACCCCGCTTCCAGCGCCCATGGTCCACTTACACATGCAAGCAACCACTGAGAAATATGTTGGAGTTGAAATGAAACAATATATTGCGATAGTTATCATCAGAACTAATACAATTGAACAATTCGCATCAAGTTCTAAATAAAAAAAATAAACGAAAATGAAAAACACCTTTATTTGGCTCAGCGCAATAGACGCTATACGCTATTTGAAAATATAAATAAAGGATGACGTCCTGAAGAAGCCGGGGCTTCAGACGACGGTGTGGCAGAGGTTCGCAAATGTCAAAGCTAGCTGCTTCAGCAGAAACACTCTGCAACCCAGTCCTGAAGTCCCGAACGTCGAGAACACGCGTGTTGACCCCAGCTCAGTTCGGAATCAAGAGAACTCTTAGATAACCTCATAGCCTGGTGTGTTGGTGTCCAGGAAATGTTTTCATGGTTGATGTTGAGCTGGATCAGTATATCGTGGTTTATGCGTCGAAGTGCGCCTTGTTCGCATTTAGCTAGCCTCACTTTGCAAAGATATCTAGATCCTCCTGATGAGTGCTCACGGCCCTACAAAGGTTACAGTCTTGACCCGTGAGGAGTCACATCGGCGTAGGAAGCCACATTTAGTTCGGATGGCCGGACGTACCTGATTTTCGAGGACTGTCCCCAAATATGAAGCCCTGTTCCTGGATGCGGTTATTCATTATAGTTTTTTTTATATTATATTATTATTTTTTTATTTTTTTTTTTATTTTGCCGTAAGACTAATTGTAGTCCTATAAAGCCGGAGTGAGTATGTAGTCAATTTATCTTCTTATTACAATTCTATTTTTGATTTGGTGAAAATTTAAAGAGTTTATTAACGTTTTCTATGTTATTAATGTTAGCTATTGTTTGAAGAAATGTGTTTTCGTTGGATAGTAGCGTCTCATGTTGTCTCTGGTTGTCGTACTTTTTGCACTTAGTGAAAATGTGGACTACGTCCTCAGTCTCATCGCAGTGTTCACAGTTGGGGGATAGTTTTATTTTGATTATATGTAAGTATTTGTTTGTTCTGGCATGTCCGGTCCTCAGTCGTGTCAAGTTATGACCTGTTTAGTCGTCATTGTCTTCTGTGTGGGTGGAACCATGGCTTTGTCGTTACTGTCTCCTGTACTCTGTAGTGGTATTGTCCTTAGGTTTATTAGTTATTATTAAGAAGCTCCACATATACAAATCATATCATGAATCCAAAATAATGAAATTATAACCCTCCCGGTCGGTCCTTTTGGTGAAGCAGTACAGTCTCCTCCTATATTTTATACATCGAAATGATGATAAAAAAATCATAATCTCGGATTCGCGAGCCAGTTCGCGAATTTAATACATTCACGATAATTTTGCAATGGCTGTACTCACTCACCAACAACTTTTCCCTGACTTACTTTAGTTGTGACTGCACACAATCACCATTGTAAGTACGAAATTCATAATTTTTCGCTACTTTATACGCTACACTTTATTGGTGATTCTACAATCACCAATTGTAGGCACCTCACTCGTACAATGAAGTAGCTTTACCCTGAAAAAATGAGAAGAGAATAAAAGAGATGAAAGCAACGTTGAATAATAAGGCAAAAAATATGGTGATAGTTTTCTTAAGTCTTATCAACCGGGTGAGTGCATACGTTGATTACTAATTACGACATCCACTAATAGGTATTTTAAGGCTGAGAGATTTACTTAGTTCGACTAGGTTGGAAGGAGAACAAACGAAAGAAACTCCCCTTTTAAAGGTAAATTCTTTCACCTCCAGACACGCGAAGCAATTAAAGAAACACATTACTTTCCTTTCACGAAAATTATTTCCGTGATATGTCCATACCGCTATTTGGACCAATTGCATGTCATGAATATTGACATCAACTTCCTTACTACCTGTGACTTAATAAATAATCCACACTACAGTGAGATCCGGCCAGTTCAGAAGAAAACACACAACTGTATTTTTTCGCGAGAACCTGTACTACTCAACTAAAAAGACTGACGGGAATGTCAAAATTGTACTCTTTTGGATACATTATATGATTTGTATATGATATATAATTTGTTCTTTACATATCATGTATACGAAATTAACATTCAAGCAATTATCACCCTTCATTCGGTCCATGTAGTTAAGCAGTAATGACTCTCCAGAAAAAAGTTTAAAAAATGAGTGTTGGTTAATTTTTCATTCTCCAAAATTTGGTATGAATATCTTCTCTCATTTATAAAGAAGTACGGAAGCTTCATATTAAGCCGACACTTTCGTATAGTACCGCCATTTTTTCGTTTTACTAATTTCAATTAATTTCACCCTAACCGATTGAATAAACATAAACAAATTCTTCTATACAAAATGTTTTTTGATGTGTAAACATCTTAGCTCTCGGTACGCTCTAATATGTCAGAACGTAAGTCTCGTTGATGTGCATGCTGCGTGTGTGTGTGTCGGACGATTGGGCGCGCAGCGCACACACACAACTACACACTTCTTTACCTGTGATGCCAGCTGTTTTTGAGCATTTCTACGTTCATGAAGGAAGTGAGTACCATATTTCGACTGCATTTGACTTTTTATGTTGTGATCATATATATCGGCCTAAACGTGATACCTCGTAAGCGACATTTTTCCGAAAATCATTTTTGAGATTTCACAAGAACTATTGATCTTGTGGGACCTCGTATACGACATAAAACAAAAAAAACATGAAATACGGTTTAAAGAACCGTACCCTGCAAAAGAAATGGGAACGAAATTCTGGTGAAACCTCGTAACTCCGCCAAGTACGTTAATTCTTTATTTGGATTTGCAAACAGACTTAAAAATAATTCATGGCATGCATTTACATCTCACTTAATACAAATGTCGAAAAAATTGAGGTTACCTACAAAAAATTTTTTTTTTTATCAATTTTTTGTCTCTCCTGTAAAGTTGGTAAGAAACATTTAGGTTAAGATGCTTCGATAGCTTAAATTAGTCACGATAAAAAAAATTTATGGTAAAAGAAAATAATATAGCAGTGTAAATCTAAAAAAATATAATACATAATATTTCAATATATTATTATATGATATTATATAATATTGTTATTAATATATAATAATAATAACTACCAATAAATAATATATTTGTTGTCATATTGTTACAACATTTTTACCCATTTTTAAACCTTTAGAAATTCCCCTCCTAAAATTCAGATTTGCTATCTTAAGCCCTTTTGCCCAAACATCCGAGGTATGTTAATACAGGCCCTGAAGAAGACAAACTCAATGCCGAAAGCTTGGCAGAAATTCTCGGTATTTGTTTCATCGACCACAATCCTGATCTCTCTCTTCCTATGATTATATAAATGAATGTTTAAAAAAAAAAAAGTCCCTAAATTTTGACGTGAATGTTGACTTGATTCATTCGATTTAGTTGTTTCAAAATTTTATTTGTCAATACTTAAAAAAAAAAACCTGGGTCGGTATGCCTTTCTAGGCTGTGTCCCCGAATTGTAAGTTAAGTTCACTGTCGTCACGGCCAGAAAGCGGACCGACTAAACAGAAAACGTTGCATGACTCATGAATACTTTATTTGCATTGTACTATTCAAATACCAAGGGTTATAGTTGGGTGCGCAGAACCAACAACTCCTGACACATAACGGACAGCAGAAGAACGGCTCATAGGTGAAGCGATACGAGTTTAACTGCAAAAAATATATGGTGCATGGGGCGGGCATCGATATTTCCGCTACTCCAATTTCATGTTTTAAAAGTATACGTGTAATTCACACCAACTCGACAGGACTTGTCACAGGCGGATTTTTTTATCGAAAACCAACGCAATATTGTTATTCAGCATGCCAAGATAAGACTGCATGCAAGTTTTGAATGCTTTTTCATAGATGTATTAAATGTTACTAGCAATAATTGATTTTAATATTATTAATGTATTTTCACGTCTACCCAACAAACTTTACTCTATACTTATCATATCCTGTTTCGCACTTTACTTCTTGAAAAAAGGCCAAGGAATCTGAATTTCACGTTATTATTGAAAAATTCGTCGCAAAACATGGCCAAAAATAGCAATTTAGAAAAAAGTCGATTAAAACTTATATTGCTATATCTCGGAATAGGTATCTTCCAAATTTCAATTTTCGCAGCTCACAATACTTTAAGAATATATATGCATTTTTCTGGGGACAAAGATCATTCAAGTGATTATAAGCAATAACTTTTTTTTAAATTTAAACATCAGAATAACAAGCTTTTGAAAACATCCTGACTTTTCTGCGCGCCAGTTTATGTTCAAAATTGCAACTTTTCTCTTTACACTTTCATAATTATCAATTTTTAATACAATCATTGTAGGCCAGTCATTCTGGCATTCTTAGGGGAAAGTTTTGATGTAGTCGTAATTTTTCCCTTATGTTTTTTACGTTTTCCAGTTTTTCGCTTATATCTCAAACAGTATGCTTTTTTTCGCAAAAGTCACTATGTACAAAATTAAAGTAGATGAAATTTCCTACATTTTCCCCTCTAAAGTTATTTTGTACGACTAACCGCTTGGCCGCTAGAGCGCGGCAAAAAAATCCGCCTGTGACAAGTCCTGTCGAGTTGGTGTGAAATTACCCATATCCATTGTAGAGGAGTGTTTGAAATTGATGGTTATACAATTGGTGTGAATTAAATTGAATATTTTATTTAGTAAAACATAATAAAAAAAGAATCATCGGGGAATCACCGAAAATGTACTTCTCCAGCATAAGATGATCAATTAAGTTCTCAAAATCAAACGATCGTTTGTGTTGAATATCATGAGGCGCCTCTGAATCTATACTAAAATTTGTGGCAATACAATCATTACATCGAGGGTTATTGAGTCGAGCCTCCCCCTTCCTTCCAGCCAATTTCGCGAAAAATTAATATGTGCTCTCTCTAAACAGGTATATATTCAAATATAAAATTTCATGTTGATACATTCATTACATAGACAGTTATTAGGTTTTTGAGTTATGCTTCCCTTTGATCCCCTCCTTCCGCTCGACCGATTCCACTGAAAATTCATGGGTGTCATTCTTATGAGGTTTTTAATTTACTTAAGAAATTTTTTGCCGGTATCTTCTTTGCAAAGGTAATTCGTAGAAATTTTGTTGTTAAGCCTCACCCTTCTCTCAGTCCGATTTGTCTGAAAAATAGGTGTCATCCTTATGGGGTTCTGGATCACAAAATTTCGTGTCGATAGGTACATAATTCTATCGGGAGTTACCGGGTTCACGAACATACATATATACATTTTATTTTGAGTTATTACTTATATATATTCTTTACAGACATTCTTCGGGGGCTATACCGTTTGTTGAATACGATCAATAGATCCTTTTTCAAATCCGAGGACTCATTCGAGGACTTACGAAACAATTTTGGTAAGTCAATTTCGATAGGACTAAGCGTTTTCGGGTAAATCAAGGAAACGTCTAAAAAAAAGGGTTTCAGATGTTTTTCGGCATGTATCTCGAAAACCGGACGACCTGCAAAAAATCTTCTTTACATACGATTTTTTATTAGTTTAGGTCATAAAACATAAGCTATATCTTGTAAAATGTAGTCAATTTTCGGCCAAAATCTAATCAGACCTAAGCTAGAACAAGTGACCACGTCATTCCAAATTTTAGGTTCATACCTACAATCGTTTTTGCGGTAGAGAGCTCACAACTTTTCAATCACATACACACACGCACAGATAGACATTATAGCGAAAATGGTCAAGATTCAGGGGACCTTGAAACGTGAAAATCAGTTGAAACCTCGATTTCGGACTTTCGCACGATTACAATTCTTCCTTATACTACAGATATAAGAAAGTAAAAATAAAGATAAAACATGGTATTGTTCAGCACAATATTTACAAAAGAAAGACTGTAACAGACGTTCTTTTGTAAATATTGCTATATCAGTTATCGCAACATAATTGTTTTCCCAGAGAAAAACTAATTATTCTTCGGCCATAGGCGAAGAAAAAGGGGCGGGTAACAAGGTACCTTGGAGTTCGCTTCAAATATACCTACATAATACATTATACACATTTGCTATTACAAAAATGTATTAAACAGCCTACATTAAGTCAAACATGGAAAAAATGATGAGGTCAATTTTCATTTAACTTCCGACATGTAAACGTTCGACCTGTAACAACTCACAACAATTCTATGGGCCTCCAATTTCTAGGAAATTGTGTCAGAATTCATAAAATACCTGGTTATTACTTACTGGAGGAGGGGTGAGGGAGTAAGGACAAGTACATGTGAACAGATTTTGGTGCAAAATAAATTATTTTTGTCATCTGATGATTCTGTAAGTCGGAAAAATAAATACACAATAAAGGATTATAAACTCTCTCAGATCCAGTGCGAATAATATAATCCTAAACAGAATATTTACATATATATTGAGTAGGCACAATATTCTATTGTCGAAATAACCATAAAATGCCCCGAAATAACGCTAATATATTTTACAGCATTTTAATATTATTTCGATTTGCCTTACTAGAAACATTAATAATGAACATATATTAAAAAATGAAGAATATGTTTTTTAATAATATAAGACAATGAAACCACCGGTAATAATTAAAAAAAAAATAAGCTTAATCAATAAAGTAATGTTTCATGTCATGACAAATAAGATAAAAAAAATTCCAATTAATAAACAGCGCTCAACTTGCAATTATAAGGTATATTTATACATTTTTATAAGCATAAAGTCTAAAATAAAAAAAAAATTATCAACATAACAATATGTAATTCAATGTAAAACAAAGTTTGAAACAAAAAAAGAATTACAGATATAGCTAACCTTAAGTAATGTATCCATTGTTATTCCAAACGACCGTTGATTCAATGCTGAGAACACATTTCACCAAATAAATGTCACTAATTCACAGGTATAAATCGGTCAACAATAGACCCGAAAATTAGACAACTCCCCGGTACCGGAGCTTGTCGTAGACTGAAGCCGAAAAGGACTTTTCAGGTTTATCATTTTGTACTGCTACCTAGTAGTCAGTTGTGTAAGCACAATCACTATTAGTTCAGCAGGTTGAATAACAGAGTGTGCTCTATACGATTTTCTTACAATAAATTATAAACATATTATTAAATTTTTAATTTAAGAAATATATAACAATGAAAGGTAAATTAATACAGTTATTCGAGTATGAGCTATTGAAAATTTAAGCACTAAAACGTTTTGTATTTTTAGCCTATGACAACGATTTTCTCTACTTAATATAAATTATATCTAGTCGGCCGTGGCTATGGTTTCTCCGTATTGGTGTTATTAATGTGTTGTGGATTAATAGTTAAGTGTTCCAATAATATATTGCGTTTGCCAGGATGGCATTATCAACTACTATAGAAGAAATTCTTTCAGATGATTATGAAGAGGGTGAAATTTTGGACGAAGATAATTTGTACGATAATGTCAGCTCTTCTGAAGAATATAGTACTGAAGGAGATTCTAATGATTTGCATTCTTCCGAACAAAATAGTGTATATGACTTGATAAGGGAAAGTAAAAAAGTTAAACATCATAGAAAGAAAGAACATAAATGTAAAGAAGATAGTGTTTGTAGAGTAGAACGAAGTGGAAAACATTGTTACGCACGCATTCGTAAGGAAAAACGTGATACATATAGGCTTAAAAATGAGGTTTCATCAGATCAAAAAGATGTCTTAAATAAATATTTGTTCTCTCCTGCTTTAAGGAGAGAGGAAGTGGACAATTTTAGGCAAATCCCGGCTTTGAAGGTTCCTAGAAATATACCAGCACCAAAGTTATTGTATAGGAACGATTATAGAGGTATGTTTTCCAATAGTGTTTTATATATTTTTTTTCAGCTGTTAAAATATTTTTCTTTGTTATTGTAATGAAATAAAGTAATTTGGAAACTTGGTAACTTAGTCCGTTCAGGTTATTTGAACTTGTTGCAATATAAGCATATTTTTCATATTTAAATTAATTAACAACAATGAATATGGAAGTGTGATGACGTGGAGTTTTTGATTGCAATGTTTGCTCAGCCCATTTTTTGTTGTTATAATGTTCACTTAGAAAGATAATTCTTATTGCGTCAATTTATGTTTGATTTTTTAGAGGACTGACATTTTAATGGGGTTTACTTGAAATAATTGTAACCTGTTTATGTATATTAGATATTGAGTATATAAGACCTGCAGGTTATTTCAAGGATTACCCAATCTCAGATAAAAGACCATGTGGCATCCAATAATAATTCGAGGGGAGACCAAATAATTGTGGCGTATCATTTGAAATGACGACGAAACGTGATGAAAAATTTATATATAACATTGTCTTTTTTGGAGAGGAGGGGGGGATTGTGGGGTGTTTATTTTATCTTAATAGTTAATAGGAGGAAGGCAATGAGAAATACCTTTTATGCTCTACCCGGGGAACGCCGGGTAACCTGCTAGTGAAAAAATTAAATTCTTGATAACGAAAGTTCCTTCCCACCCTCCCGGCGGATTGACAATTTGAAAAGTCTGGTAACTTTCTCAAAGTCAGAATCATTTCCTAAATTTATGTTCACTAGAAACTCAATTGGAGTTGCTATAATCATTTGCTATTTTTTATGTTTAAATTATTTTATTAGATATTGTATTTTTTACTAAAGGTTGTCGATAGAATTTCATGTTTCGAACACTTTCGCAATGATATTTGTGTTTATGTGATGGGAACTTTGTTAGCGCTCTAACTCGGAAACGATTGTAGCAATGAACTGACCTAATATAAAAAAATGTCAAATAAAAATACATTTTATTTAAAATACTTCTAGAGTCGTTTGGTTTGCGAGATATATGCCGTTAATTGTCTCGAAATTCATTTTTTTAAACGTTTGCTCGACTTAGGCGAAACAATTAGTCCTTTCGAAAAAATTGTTCTTACCGAAAATGTTCCTTATTAATTTCCAACCATTCGTATGCCTTCAGATAGGACCAATACTACATATAGATGTATAAATACATTTCTGAAGGATATAGTTCAGAGCAATTTAAGTATGTAATTCTCAAATATCTTTAAATTATTGGTATTCTTTCTTTTTTATTAAAAATTATTTAAAAATATATATATATATATATAAGTATATGATGGATGATTCTCCCTCTTCCCACTCAAATTCTTTTCAAACTGGGTATGAAAAAAATTGCAATTATTAGCGTTTTAGTGGTTACCAAACGGAGAACTTCAAGTCGAATGCTTATAAATACTTTTGTTTTTAGCATTTATTTTCTTCCCTCAATTTTTTTATCTTCCATTTCGGATTATCTAGTATGTGTGAAGATTATTTTGATAATTTAATATGTACCATAAAAAGCGTAGGTAAAAGTATCCCAAGTTTATTTTGTTGCTAACTGATATTCGGTTTTTGTTTCAGACTCCTATGAAAAGGAAAACAGATATGGATATAAGCGTTATAGAAATTTACCAGACAAGCATTCGCAAGGAAAGAATAGGTACCAAGGGAAAAACAAGCCTCAGAATAAAGGATCGTATCATTTGTCAAATAGGTCAAGATATTCGATAGTTGGGCCTCCAGTATCCTATGTCAACGAAACTGTTAATAAGGTGGTGAACGGTATTGAACAGGATGTGACTAATGGAAATAAGAGCAGCCTTTTAAAGCGATTGGTTGGTTCTGGATCCGCTGGGTTAAAGGTGACAGACGATGAGAAAAACAAGGACAATGAGGAAGGAACTCCTAAGATTGACTTGGAACCCCAAATACCTCCTGAAATTGTGAATTGCGCGAAACCTGCCTTGGAGGGAAGTAACTTAAATCCTACCTCTCGAACAACGGAAGCAACTGTGCCTAACGTTGAGAAGAAAGTGGAACCAGTAGTGCCCAAGAAGATAGAAGTCAAATGGAAAAGATCAATAAAAGAAGATAAGGATGAACTCTGTCTTAGGGTGGAAGCGCTGAGGAGCGCCTTGGTCAGGAAGTTCAGGGAGAATCAAAAGAAGAGATTAGTTGGTCAGAAGAAGACAGTCGGGGACTTTGACGACTCCCTCGTCGATTTTGTCCTTGGTGATGAGAGTGACTTCGATGTACCTGATGAATCGGAAGAGACAAACAAAAAATCAAAAAGTAAGGAAGAAACTCCTAATAAAAATGGGGAATTTCCAAAAATGGTTGCCACTGATATCTCTGGGGATGTTCTCAAGTCAGAGGATATGGTTATTGACAACGCTGACAAAAGTGAAACTCAAGTGATTTGCGATGAATCCGCAGTTAAAATTGACGCAAAAGTGGCTTTTCAAAATGCTAATTTTAATGTTACCTCACCTTTGTATGTTCCACCCAATTTTACTTTGCCATTCACCAATCATGATCCCAATGGGGGTTCGTTTTCGCTAAATCAGGATTCCGGCCAAAATCAAAATTGTTCTGTGTCACGTAATGGAACAATTTGTCTTCCATCAGTGGTCCCACTCTTTAATTCACCTACACAAGCGTATAGCAATAATTTACAAAAAGTGAGTAACGAAAATAATAAAGTTGATTCACGTATTTCCGTGAAACCACCAAGTAAGTTAAAATTCGAAAAACAAAAGAGTATTAGTCCTTCAAAACTTAGAAAGAGCTCGGAAAAGAAGAAAAAACGAAAAAGAAAGCCCAAAGTGAAAAATAAGAAAAAAAGTTCAACTTTGACTAAAAACACCCGTAGTGAATTTGATGATGAAGTATTACTTCGCGAAATTGCTCTAATGTCAATAAAATCAAAATCAAAAAATGGAAATTCACTCCCTCTCAGCGATATAAGTGATTATGCGAACACTGGTGTAGCAGAGTCAAAATCATTGCCTCTAAGTGAGAGTGAAAATATTCCTTTACCGACTTCTCCTGCATTTGCAGAATCAACGTCAACATTGGACGATGAATTTGATGAAGACATTCTGAGAGCACAGGCTCTAAGTTCCCTTGGTAAGCAAGTTAGCGAAACTTTCATTGATATTGGTGCTGATGGAGAATGTTACATTCCCATTCCGAGTCCATCAAATCTTCCTTCACCATCCAACGTACAAAATTCTTTGGATAACAATATATTACTTCTACAAAAGTCTGCAAAAAAGAAAATAAAGACACCTTTACTCAAAAAACATTGGAAACAAAGTAATAATTCAGTTGTTATTGAGCGAAGATTCAAATCGAAAAATAAATATGTGACAGGAGGAAGACTGTATGTAAAAAATGAGGGAATGTTAGTTCACCCTTCGAAGTCTTCAAAATCGGTCATTCCACCAATACCCAAGGTGGCCAAGATGGTTATATCAGTCGGTACGGATTCTTCTGATGAGTCGGGAATAGAAGATGGTCAGGTTCTCGCCAAGTCGGATATCGAAGCAAATATAGATCTACTGCTTCAGGAAGCACAGAAGAATTCACAGTTGATGAAAACATCAGAAGATGGTTCTATAAGTAATGAGGCTTCACAGAATGAACATCAGATGTCAGCGGTAAGTTCTATACTATGTCCTTAGAGTAAACAGTAAAATATATCTTTAGTTTGATTAAAATATTATTTAAATGTAGGAGGAAAATAAAGAGTTGAAAACATCATCAGTTTTGGTAGAAGCTCCGGTAAATAGTTCGGATACAGAAGTGCCTGTAAGTATATTGTTATGTAGCTTTGAGTAGAATGCTGAATACACAAAATATATTGCTATTTGTTGAAGCACGATTATATTGATTGAAACAGCACTTTTTCTTTTCTTTTTATTTCTTTTTTCTTCTGAGCATCCTTGTTATATTTTTTTAATTCTCTCGACATCAAAACATTGTAAGAAAAATATGTATACAGGTTCGCACAAGAATTGGGGATTGAATACTCAAAGTAATTATTTGTATTGCAGTTTCGTAAATTATTCATATTAGAATAACGGGATGAACAATTTTTTCTCATATAATCATTTGATAAAAATGTTTGCGGCAGTCCAATTTTGTTTGAGAAGTTACTTTTTGGGGAAAGAATACCCCAAAAACGTTTTACTTCATTTTTTACAAAGTTTTGTTGTGAAAGTCAGAAATTCGATGTCAAGTTTTCACAGGAATTTCATGTTTTCCAATCCTTCTAATCAAAAAATAAATAAACAATTGCTCTGTGTGTTTCTACGATAACTCCTGACAGATTGCATGTATAGAGATCAATCGATACTCCATAAGGACAGGACCTATTAATTTTCCGCGATATTGGCCGAAGTAAAGGGGCCCTACTCCAAAAACTCCCCAATAACTAACGATGTAATTGTTGTATCGACACAACGTTTAATATGAGGATTCAGAAGCCCCTATGTAAGTCAACTATTGATTTTTATTCCAAATGGTCGACTGGTTTTGGAGGGAGAGCAAAATGTTAATTCGTTCTGGGGAAGTACATCAGATTTTTTTTGTCGTCCTTTATATTTGAAGTAATGTCATTTAAAATTCTTTAAAAACAGATAACTATTCAATGAAACGTTTGTGAAAAATAGAACCTAGTTGAACCATTATTGTTTATATTCTGTTCGTGGATCGCCTTGTCAAGATTTCCTGATCATTTTGTGCACTCAAGCCGAATTGCAAATTATATTTTCTTTCTGTTAATTTGTTCTGTATTAGTAGTAGTTAATCATTCGGTCGTAACCTATAAACATTTTTTGATAATTGTTTAATTATGTTGTATAGAACGAGAAGAAAAAATCGGTAAAAGAAAGTAATCTCGAGAAAAAGAGCGATTTAAACGGCAAAAAACCGCTTCAAAATCATAAGGTAATATAATATATTTTTACTTTCTTATGCCTCAAGTATAAAGAAGTATTGTAATCGTGCGAAAATCCGAACTTTTAACCTAGTTTTACGTTTTAAGGTCTCCTGATTATATTTTGATTATTTTCGGAATTATGTCTGTCTGTTTGTGACTAATACAGAAAAGATTAATTATAGCTATGAACTTGATATTTAATAATTATGTGATTAGATTTTGGTTGAAATCGAATGAAAATTGAGACCAGTTTTCTTCGAGGCCTAAGTACATTTCACAAAATACCGCTTATATTTATGATCATAATTTGGCTCTTATATAGACAGCACCTATTGATTTTCAGCCGGATTGACCATAGGGAAAGGAGGGATTATGGGGGTGGCTTAACTCAAATACTTTAATATCTGCTGATGTAATGAACGTATCAACACGAAATTTTATATATAAATTCATAATTCTATACGGATGACACCTATTAACTTTCAGCGAAATTGGCCAAAAGGGAAGGGGGATCAGAGGAGGGCTCAACTCTAAAACCCCAATAATTGCCGATGTAATGAATGTATCGATACTACATTTAGTATGATGATTCATAGCCCCTATGTAAGTCAAATATTGATTTTTAAACCAAACGTTTCAATTAGTTTTAAACGGAATTTGATTAATTTGTGTCGAGGAAGTACATTGCCGGTGAATCACTGACGACTTATTAAAATGAATATTGGACAATTTATAATTAATCTCGTGTCTGATATATATTTCAGGATATGTTGACCCCAAAACAAGTCAAGAAGTCTAGTTCCAGCAACAGTTCCTCAACGTGCAGCACTAGCACAGGCTCTGGAGCCACTGACACTCCTCAGGTATTTTTACTTTTACAGATGATCATCTGTGTCATGCGTAAGTGTCCATTATTGGTTTTATAAATAATTTCTTTAAAAAAAATATATAATGTGTGTTTGGAACACACACCAGAAGTGAAACTTCTTTCGCGATTTTTTTATTTTTTTTGTTTTTATCTATAAATATTATTTTTATGTTGTATGGGATTTCCCAATTAACTCAATATTTTAGGTGCAAACTTATTTATTGGCTTATTTTATTTTTATTAATTTGTTAATTCAACATTATTTTCGTTGTTAGGAAGATCAGAAATCCCTACATTTGATTTCAAATTACAGACAATAGGCCTATGATAAGAGAAATAAGAAATGTAGGTTTTAGAATGCGTGATAATGAAGAATGAGAATTGAGAAACAAAAGGAGACGGTGCTTATGACACAACGCTAAGCAGGCATACTCAGCCTTTGTGATTCTTTATCAGTAGATTGAGTATTATTATGAAAATGTTGTTCCTCCGAACGTGATGCAACATTTGTAATTTCTGAACTTAATTTCCTCTTTTTGGACGACGGTCCTGGACCATTATCATATTCAGAGTCTGTATCACTGCCTGTCATGATTTTAGGGTTCACCAACGGGTTGAGTGAAGCTGGAGAGCGTCGTGAGGAGAGTGCGGAGTGGGGAGCGCCCCCCTCTTCTAGCCCGTCCAATGGTCTTAACTGCCACTCAGAATTCAAAAAAATGAAATGCTTTCACTCACCTCTGTACGCAAACCACTCGTTCGATTTCGCCCAAATTTGGAATGGTAGGATCTTTAATCGGTGCCCTCACAGATTATACACTTAGTTTTTAAAAAAGAACACTTTAAAAAACTTTTTTGGGGACGAACTAAAACAATAGTGCGGAGCGGGTCCGGGAAGTGTTGAGCGCGTCATATAATTTCGTAACTCATTTACCAGCTTAGTCCCCAAGTTGCCCAGTGCACGCGCGTAAAGAAGTTTCACTTCAAAAAATTTATATTTATTTATTTTATTTATTTTCAATTTCAGGTATTGAAACACTTACCCGCATGGCAACAGGAAGAATACAGGATGTTGAAGAAGAAAATCGCTGAAAAAGAGAGGGTTCTACAATTGGCTCGTGCGAAACTGATAGAACCTTCTGTTGAAAAGATAAAACCTATGGTCAGCCCAAAGATTATCTTGATCTCAAAAGAATTGGAAGATTGTAAACTTATTGTTTCTGATACGGAGAGTGAGAAATCAGGATCGGGTCTGGTTCAGGTAGCATCTACCCAGCCTTCCACCCCGGGCGGGAAGAGTGCGGATTCTAAGGATGAAATAGAGACCACTGATGTTAAAAGTTCCACTCCTGTTCCTGTTGATCTCAGCGCCAGTCCTGCCAAAAGAGCTTGTGAATTTGAACAAGCTGCTTCAAAGAAACTTTGCACTGGTTTCAATAGGTTTGTTTTTATTATATAAAACTTAAGTTCCATTTGTTAGCAAACTTTCCATGAAAGAAGTACCCTTGTTATTATCAATTAGTCATTAGTGATCACCTGCGTTGTTCGGCAAATACTAGCTGTGCTACGAAGCGTTGTTCGGAACATACTGCTGTGGTACTGTCTGTTAGATGCGAACTAACTGTGCCCAGCGTTGCTTACGAATTCTTATAGATATATCATCTATATATAATATATAGGTACTCGATAAAATTTAGGATTAGCAGAATTTAAGACTCCCATAGTAGCACATGCTCGAGGATACAGCGCTCTCATAGTAGGCGATATGACCTCGTTGAAGCCTGTGTATAAGTCACAATAACTAACTAAGTGTACACTCTACCAAGTGTAACCAAGTGGACTAAAGTAAATTCAAAAGAGCAGAATCTCGATCTAACAGAAAATTGTTACTGAATTGTTATATTTTTGTTGTTTGTTTCTGCCGTCTCATATCCGAACTTCAACAGATGTCATATTGCCTACTACCAGAGGGCTGTCATATTGCCTACTCCCGACATGTTAAATGTTGTCTATTCAGATTTTATTAGGTTATCTTTTACCAGTATAACTTAAATGATTAATTAAACGAGACTGCCCCTGGGTTCGAACAGGCTATCTTGATATTGATACTGAACTAGGATGCACCTAACTGTACCAAAAACAAAAACCCGACACAATGGCGAAAAAGGCAAACATGTCGCAAAAAGTAGTAGAAAGAACAAAGGTCTATAAGAGGATGTGGTGTCTAAGGTAACAACAAAACACCTGTTTGGAGAGGACCGAGTAACTTTGCAAATCCCGTGGTCGTGTGCCTGTCTTATGTCATCTATAATATAATGAGGTCACTCGACCACGGTTTTTGCAATAAAAAAAAAAAAAAAAATTGAACAAATCCATAAGCTTATGTTGCAGTGAATTGTTCCAAAGGACCTTCTCTCGAATTTGATGTTTTGTTACCTTTACACATATAGATATTTTCATTTTTTATTGTTTATTATGGTGACTCATGTCCGGGCTTTAACTGCGTGGTCTTATCGTCTACTGCCCGAGCATTCTTTCGTCGCTCTGGTGCACATGAGCCTTAAAGTCTTAAATTTTGCCTACTTAGTTTTATTCACCTAGGGTAGGGGTAGGGGTCTTATCATTCTATTCGAAGGACGGCGTGCTCAAGGTTTTTTCACTTATATTTTCTAGTTTTTTTTTTTTAGTGGTATTTGACTTTTTTTTGTCGTGAGGGGTTTTGTTTATCTTTAATTTATTTATTATTGTGTTTTCTCGTTATTGAGTTGCATAATTTGTTTCAGTGGTGCCTTTATGGAAGATATTAAAAATTTAGAAACCAAAGTACAGGAGTTTGACGAAAGTACTACTGAATATATGGCTCTGAAAAATAAGGCTGAGCGTATAAAAAAAATACTTGAATTGACTGAGAAAAAAATTGTTTTCAAAAAGAATAGATTATTAAGTGCCAAAAAGAAAATTGAAGAGGATGAGAAAACATTATCGAACAAAATGTCTTCAGCTGCTCCGCCAAATTTGTCTCCAGCGGACTCAAATAAGTTAGTGAATTTGGAGTTTTACATCTGCAGAAGTCTTATTTTCAATTTAATTTTAGTTAAGTTTAATATTGTTTTCTTTAAATATAATAATTTTTTAGCTTGCAGACATTTCAGTTGAACTCGTACGTTATAAGAATTTTTTCAAGTATTTTTGGGATTTTTGACTAAACTAAGATTTTTAGGTTCCGAAAGTCTGTATTCTGGGGTCTTCTATAAAAACAACCCCTTGTTTCCCCTCCCTCTCTTGATCGGGGGTTATGTAATCGGTCAGAAATTCGATGCGAAATTTTCAACGGAATTTCATGAACATTTATCTTTCTTTTTACTTCCACGGCTATACGAAATATAGGGGGAGTTAGTAATCGGTTAGAAATCCGCAGTTGAGTTTCCACCGGAATTTCAAACCGACTCCAAAACTGTGAACACGATAACTCACGACAGAATGAATTTGTCGACACGAACTTGTATATGTGTAAACTGAACTCCACAAGGAAGACACCTATTGTTTTTCAGCCAAAAGGAAGGGGAAGATTAGGGAGAAGACTTAACATAAAAAGTCTAACAATTTCATATGTAAATTCATAACACCTTAAGGACGACAACTATTAATTTTCCGCGACATCGACAAAAGGGAAGAAGGGGGATCAGATGGGGCTGAAATCAAAAACTCCGATAACTGCGATTGTAATGAATGTATCGACACAAAATTTAGTATGAGGATGCAGGAGCTTCTATGTAAGTTGACTATTGATTTTTAGCCCAAACGATCCATTCGTAGAGGGAGAGCGAAAAAGCATTGATTAATTCGTTCTGGGGAAGTACATTGCTGGCGATTCACCGTTGACTTTTAATTTGATGATACTAATTGAAGAAAGTCAGTCTTATTTACATTGAAGAGCTAGCCAGCAGACTGCGCTTTCTCGTTTACTGAGATTATTTATAACGTCCATCTTAGTTTTTATATTTAACAAAGTCCGTTTCCGCTTTTCTTTATCCATGCTTAATATCCATTTTCTGCCAAGATGCTCGAAAGTAAAACTGACTGGAATAAGAAGTTGTTTGCGAAAGTTCATGCTAGAAATTCAACAGAATGATTTCTTCCTTCTAAGAATCCGGGGGGTTGGCTCCGAGTTAAGCATCCTGTTCCAGGAACTAACTGCAATGGATTTATTTTCTTTGGTTTTATCTTCTTCAAAAACCAGATTCTCCACTCTCGCAAAAATAAATATTGTTTTGATAATTGACGGTTCCGATAACTGACGTTCTGATAATCGACGCTTTCTGTTCTATTTTATTCGCGATAATAGGTACTTCAAAGCTGTATTTCTTTTGTTTTTACAGGCAAGCAAAAAGGGAGATGGAGTTATCTAAATTGAAGTTCAAAGAGATCTCACTTCGAGCCCAGGTTTTATTCCACAATTTTTTGAAAGATAAGACTCCTGAAGAAGTGATAAAACGGCCGGATCCAAAACTGGTTTCCTTAAAAGAGGCTTCTCCGGCAAAATCTCAGAAACCATCACTCATCGGAGTGAGGACAGAGCCGGGAGGCATTCAGAAACTATCTCAGCAGACCAGTGAAAAGCCAGTCAAAGATACCTCGGACAACTTATTGAAAAGAAATTTCAGGTATTTAAATATTATTTTAATTTCTTTGTACCAAAGACTATAATTGAGGATTGAATGGAATAAGGGCCTAATTCAGTCCATCAAACCTCGAAGACAATTTGAAAAAATCAGGCTTTCCCGGGTTCATATGTAAAGCCCTGCAAACCTATTAATTGAAAAATGTGTACACATTGAGGAAATTTATTCCCCTACATATAAGATTGCCAAGTCATATGCTAATATCGTTAGCTGAGTAGACTTTTTAAAATAAAATTTGAGTTATGCCCACAGTTGTATCATCCTGGGTCTCCTGTACATACTTATTGACAAATCGACTTGTAGAGAAATTATGGCAAATCAATAAAAAATATATATTAAGTTTTGATG
The DNA here is from genome assembly GCA_963662175.1 of Aradus depressus. Lineage (NCBI taxonomy): Eukaryota > Metazoa > Arthropoda > Insecta > Hemiptera > Aradidae > Aradus > Aradus depressus. Next base: position 78,435,924 of record OY759214.1, read on the forward strand.
TAGCAGCTGTACAATTGCTAAGTGGTGAAAAGTTATATCGTTTTGATCCCGTATAAAAATGTTCTGTACGTAAGATCATAGAACTAATCGACAGAAGGCTGTAACAATGATCCCCCGCTTTATTTTATCAGGGGGCTTACCAGCCAGCATTCTTTTCCCGATTCTTAAATAATATATTTTTTATTTTAAGTGAAAAAAAATCTCAATTATAATACTGTACATTGTGTTCATTATATCAAATATATATATGTATATTATTTTAATTTCATTTTATTTACAAACTATTGAAACTATACATTATTTGAACATATAATTACTTACACAAAAAATTGTCTCTTTCATCTTTTAGCCTCAGTTCTCTTCAGTAACCCTGCGGTGTCGCACTTTCAATTAGGAGTTTTCAAATAAAAAAACAATTTATGATTGATTCAAATAATTGGATTTGTTTTTCAATCTGGCCCTTCTACAAGATATTATAATTGGAGAAATCAATTCCCCAAAAAATAGCTCTTAATTTCACAAGCTGTTTTTCATTTCACAAGCAAATAACAAGAAATTAATTAAATTAAAGACATATATTCATTTTTGTTTATGTCAATCCGCGCTGTAGCTTTCTATAATTCACTGTATCTCAATGTGTTTTCTCCCCTGGCGACCACCGATCGCCACACGTTGGTCGCCCCCGGCCCGCCATAACCTCACTTGAGCTAACCAGATCCCGAGCTCCCTCTACAAACATAGACGGATGAAGTTGCACAAACGCAAGGTACACCCGAAAAATAAAGAGCAATAATAAAGGTTTTTGGCATGTATGTATCTCGCAAACCGTTAGGAATGCCTTCGATAAATTATTTCATATAAAATATGCCGTTCCGTTTACCCTTCAACTTTTATTTATAAATGTAATAAGCAAGTGGGTACAATTGTCGCTTATGGGCCCCTATTCCATTCAACTTCTTTCCATATCATTTCCTCCAGTCTAAAATATATTGAACCTTGTTCTGTGGTTATAATTGTCGCTTATGGGCCTCTATTCCATTCAACTTCTTTCCATATCATTTCCTCCAGTCTAAAATATATTGAACCTTGTTCTGTGGTTATAATTGTCGCTTATGGGCCCCTATTCCATTCAACTTCTTTCCATATCATTTCCTCCAGTCTAAAATATATTGAACCTTGTTCTGTGGGTGCAGTTGTCGATTCTGGGCCCCTATTCCATTCAACTTCTTTTCATATCATTTCCTCTAGTCTATAAATTTTGTTTTCACGTTACATTTTGTTTTTTTCTTGCTGTGTTTATTTCTTCTTTCTAGTGGGAAAGAGCGTGATCGTGACGAGTGGGATCCTCATAAGCCAGTTTGTCATTTTGACTTGAACGGAATTTGTCGGGACGAGGAGTGCACCTATCAGCATTTCAAAACTCTCTGAACAGTCAATTTGAAAAAAAAAATCCTATCTACATTATTATCCTTCTTTCTTTAATTTAAAAAAAAAATCGAAGAGAAAAAGTCATTATTTATATCAGATATTTTTTTAAAGCATATATATTTTTTTTTCGGAGTAATTGTTTCGAGAAGAATTTTTTTCATGACCTAGTTCACTGACTGTGATATACAGACTTGAAAAGATATTTTGATTTTATAATAACCTCGAAAACAAAAGAAAAAATCAAGTGTTTTTTTTTTAATTTTCGTGCCAACCAGATAAAAAGAAGTCTGTGATAATAGAGAAGTACATGTTACCATAGGTTTATATATGTATATTTTTTTCAGGATGAGTTATTTATTATATTATTATATTTATAAGAAGTGCAAGTATGTTTGCATATATTATTTAGTTTAAGTAAAGTGTAAAACTTCTAGTTACGATGGATTCAATTTTCATTTCAGATACGTCATATATATATTTTTTTTAATTGTAAAGTTATATCCTTTTTTATGTATATATGTATATATTAAGATGTGGATAATCTTTATAAATGTAGTTTTATTTTATAGCTGACTTGTATATATTTTTGTAAATTTCCTACTTGAAAATCATATTTAATTGTAGGTATATTCGTGCTATAAATTTGGTACATTTTGTAGTATTTAAATTGTTTAATATGTATTCTTTTTTTTGTATAACATTGATTTCAGCTTAAAACTCGGTTCAGTTGAGAAGTCCTGTTCTTTCTCCGCACTCATTTACAAGTAAGTGAATCTGATTTTTTTTTTATTGATATTTTCTACAACTAGATTTTAAATTTGATTGTGGAATTTTGTCTGTCTATAAGGTTCATCCTCTGTTCTTTGCTTCATCTCAACAAATTAACAATACAAGACGCTATTACACTACTCAATCATACAAAGAATTATATATATAGAATAAGATTCCAGGATTAACAATTGCGAATTTGAAGTAGTTTCTATCTTCAACTAGACCAGAAGCTATCAGACCCGCGGGCGCATGTGCGCTCTTCAGTGCTTCTTTTTGCGCCCAAGATGCTAATTTATGAAAAGACCTCTAATATAAGCTTTAGACGCATCAACAGATGTACACAAATCTTTTAATAAAACATAACCACTGACACAATGAACAAATTTGTAAAAATGTAGATTCGATTGTTGCTAATTTCGTGGCGCTACAATCCATTACCGAATGTTGACCTCTTCAAGCATCGCCGCCAGATGTTTCCATCTTGTGGGGCTGTCACATCCTTCATTACACCATCCATCCAGCTTCTCTGTGACCACTTTTCACTTTTTTTTGTGTGTGTTTGGGGGGGGGGGGGGGGCAATATCCACGTAACTCGAAATTTATTAGATAATCTTTGCTCATCCCTGAATATTTTACGAAAATCTGTTTTTCGGTATCCGGGTTTTCATGTAGCGTTTCAATAAGATTAAAAAATATTAGAGAACCCTGAGTTTGACGTATCTGCTCTCAGGAAATATAGAAAAATTAACATTTCTTCATGAGTATCCAATGGCTGTTCGACTGGCCTCATGCGCTCTTATTTATAAAAAGCTGAGCACAAGGACAACTCTATTGTGGGGATCCTAAATGTTTCCTACCTAGGTTTATTCACATAGGATAAGGCGTCTTAGAAGTACCTGAAGGCGCACAGGCTCGGTACCATTTCTTAACGTCCCATTCGGAGGATGTCATGTTCAAGATTTTTTTCACCTCCCATTTAAAAAAACCTAAGTGCTTCGGCCTGGTTTCGAACCCACGATCTTGAGCTCAATTAGCACGCTACCTCGTGAGCTGTCTGTGCTTTTTTAGTATTTGTTTATGACTGTGAGGCTTAGTAAGTAGGGATCCAATCATAAGAGATCTATTCTATACTTAAGTGTGCTTAACGTCCTGTACTCCCTGTTCGGGCAGAAAGGATGAGCGCTCCACATGTTTTACTTCGTTATTTTCATTCATTTTTTATTTATTTTACTTTTTTTTGCCGATGCGACCCATTGGCTCATCCGTTGTTCGTACTGCCTTTATATATATATATATATATATATATATATATTTCTGTGCTTTTAAAGGATTATAATTTCTTTCATTGTTTGTTTCGCTCAAATTATTGTGCTATACAAATAAATCAGCACAGGAAGTTCAGAAGATCCTGCGGTCGCTTAATTTTCTCACCGATTAACGAATATTTGGTTATTAAGGATAATATAAATTTTCCTCGTGTATATACATACATCTATAATAATTGTATACCTACCATAATAGCTTTTCACTTCCAGCTATACGATGTTGAGTTTTCAATGGAATTACAGATTTCCCGACCCTCATGATTCCAAAAATTGAAAGAAAAAAATAAGAACATTCGTCGGTGAATCACCGAAATTGTATTTCCCGAGCGCGAATTAATCAACTAAGTTTTCACTCTCGCTCTGGAACCATTGTGTAATAATGAACTTCTGAATCATACTAAATTTCACATTAATACATTCATTCCATCGACAATTATTAGGGTTTTTGAGTTGCTCCACTCTCCTCGGATCCCCTTCCCTTCAGCGAATTCGGCTGATGGGTTCTTAGAGAATTTTAGATTTACATATAAAAAAGATTGTGTCAATAAATTCATTACTTTTGCATTATTATTGAACATTATTATTGAGCATTATTTTTTTTGGGCTGAAATCAATAGGTGTTGTCCTTTTGGAGTTCTGGATACACATAAAATTTTGTGTTAATATATTTATTCTAAAGTAATTTTTTGTTGTCTGAACAATAACTCCCTATAGAAAGAATGTATCGATTATCAGCCGAATCTGCCAGTAGGAGCGGTGTGAGGGAGGAGGTTGACTCAAGAAACTCACATGACTGCCAATGGTAATGAATGTTCGGTACTAAATTTTTTAAGAGGATCCAGAAGTCCCTGAGACACCTATTTTAGACGAAGAGCGAAAACTTACTGTATTAAATCACACTGGGGAAGTACGTCCCGGTTGATTCGACGATTTTTACTTTTTTTTTCTCTTCTAAAAATTAGAGTAACACTATTTTTTTCCAGAATATTGTTGGCTGCACAATTTCAATGTTGCACATGGTAAGCTATTTTATTTGCGGTATTAACTAATATCTACCTATTTTAGCACGAATTAGTTATTAGTATTTGTTTTTATTTATATATTTTTTTATTTTCTTAGCTTTGTTCGCATTAATTTTACATCTGAAATTTAATAATAAGGTAATTTAATTAGGCAAATTTTTTTGTTGTCTTTCATAAAAAGGAATTTTTGTTTTTATTTTTGTTGGTTTTATGTACATTCAATTTCAATTTTTGGACTAGATTTTATTGAAGGAATCAATCAGCTTGATCATTAACCTGGATTCTCCACTATTGAAGACCGACGTTTTACTTTTGTATAAAGAGTTGAATTATTTTATTTATAATAAAAAAATATTTTAAAACATTTATTTTTATTTTATTCCCATACAATCTACTTTTGACTAAGTAACAGGTTTAGTACACAATTCTAAGGGGATTAACGCAATATTGCGGAAACTTGCAATACATTTTTTAAAAAACTAAATTTTTAAAATACTGTTAATAATTATTCCACAAAAAAAAAAAAATTGGTTTCGGAATTGCACCATCATGTAGTCCGGGACCAGATGGTGTATGTATATATTTGTGAAAATAACAATATTTCAAGTATTTATATGGGTACTTTTCATGCATTTATATATAAATTTCCATGATTTCCAAGTTCAATTGCATATATTTGAAAAAAATGTTTAATATAATATTTTTTTTATGCTTTAAAGATCACATATTACATTTAAACAAATTTCCGACTGAATATACATCACAATATATAAGGAAATATGAACATACTAAAAAGAAAAAAAAACATCACTTGAGTCGAAGTGGCTGGTCAGCACCACCAATAATTTTTTTATGAGGTAGTTATTATGACTCATGCCCGGGCTTTAACTACAAAGTCATATCGCCTACTATCAGAGTCACTCTGGTGGATATGAGACCGAGTGGACTAAATTTTGCCTACCTAAAATTTTTAATCACCTAGGGTAGGTGTCTAAACGAGTACCTGACAAAGTAGTTTTTTTTTTTTTTTTTGGACAATTCTCTAAACATAAATTTGGCGTGAGCTTCTTATATCTAGATCGGTTATCAACTCGTTAAATAATATAACAAACACAGCTACTACCGGGTAAGCTGCTAATAATAAATATTAGAATTGAGATAGTAATTATATTTTTAAAATGTATTAATGAACGAGTGGACTAAACGTCCGCCATCATTGTATGAAATTTTTTTAACTTTAGCATACGATTCCATTACTGTTCACAATAAATCGTATCATACAATGTATGGTATATACAAAGACGACACCAAAAAATTAAAATTTACAACTGTTTCAAATATTCTTTTTCTTCCAATGTGTTGAAAGTGTAAATTTTCTTGTTTCTTAGTTTTCTCTGAGATGATAGTATGTTGCTTTGTGGCAGCATTTTTTTCCAGAGTTGTATTTTATTTTTTACTATAATATTCCACAGGGTCACAGACAACAACGGGTTCTTCATTGTGACCCGAAGAAGACGGAAGTGTTTCGAAATATTGTCGAGTAAAATGAAAAACACCTCTGGATAAAATATGCCGGAAAAAGTGACAATGTCAAATTCGCGACAAGGGCTTTTACATTTATTCTTAAGAAATCATAGCACACATCTACTATATGTTATACCGCTAAGAAATAAAACATAAAAAGATACAAACGTTCCAATTACAATTCTAAATTACTGATGTTACTCAGAATAAGTCAACAAGTCGCGACTATTAGAGAGGTTGTGAGAAATCGTCATTCCAATAAACATTAGGTTGAGAACTAGACTTTTTATATTATACTTTTTAAAAAAATCTCATTTGAAGGGGGGGGGGGGTTGATCTGCATTTTGCTAACAGCGGATAGCAAGCTTAACTTTTTTTCTTTAAATCCTAGAGAAAGTAGAAATAGAGCGCATAAAAAATGATCATAAATAAAACAATAATTGTTTTATAACTTTTTAAATCGATAGAGATGTTCGATTACCTTGACGTTTTATCACTTTGATTCGCCCCAGTAATTCAAATCTTATCAGTAAACGTGAGTGATACCTGATAAGAACCGGTTGGAATGTAGTAAATTTTAGTTATTTAAATTTTGTTTAAAATTAATTTCCTTTCGTACACGCAAATATTAAAAAGAAAAACTTCATAGAATATGAAAGAGTTCCCTAAAACAGAAACCACAAACAAAAAATTTCTGGATGGATTGGTAGACTTTATTTCTGGATCTTTGGGTGAGAAATATTTATGAATTATTACATCAGATCGTTTGTCAATAATTTGTGTAAGTGGACACTCATATTGAAGATATCTGAACAGTGGAGTCGGTTAAATTATGTGTACATTTTTTAAGACTTTACTTGTGAAAGTGTTCAAATTTGATGTGAACTGAAAAAGAAACAAAACAAAAGAACTCATAAAAGAGAAAATTGGAGAACTGTTGCAGTGCTTTTCTAGACAGCTCAAAATAAACGCACTAACTGTGTACTTTACTTACACTATGATCTGAGAAAGTATTGCAGTCAAAAATCCAAGATAGAATTTTCAACGGAATTGTACTTCCCTTGAACATATTTTCGCGATGATGTCTGTGTGTTTATGTGATTGGAACTTTGTGAACGCTATAACTCAAACAATGATTGTAGTATTGATCTTAAAATTTAGAATGATGATGTCATATGTGCTGATCTGATTAAATATTGGTCGAAATCAGATTTTCTTATACCAACCACTTTTGTACAGATCACAGCCCACCCGTCTCCAATTCATTTCATACAGGCATTAATGGATATATGAAAGTCCCTCTAAGAATCACGCTTTACAATGACAGAAAGAAAGTCGATGACGCCAATATATTACTTTCACATGCTTAGTAACTCCAGTATGAGAGGGGGGAGGGGGAGGGAAAATGACCTGTGGATAAGTGGTTGGTATAAGAAAGTCCTGTTATGGCCACATATATTTCAAGTAGGAATCAATGGAATATTTTTTTTTCTGTAGGAGGTGCAGCTGTAGTCTTTGTGGGGCAACCTTTAGATACTGTCAAAGTGAAACTGCAAACATTTCCTAGCTTGTATTCCGGTCCCTGGGACTGCTTCCGAAACACCTTTAAAACAGAAGGAATCCGAAGAGGACTCTACGCTGGAACTGTTCCTGCCCTCATCGCAAATGTGGCCGAAAATTCTGTACTGTTCGCTGCCTATGGCGGTTGTCAGAAGTGTGTGGCCCTCTTCACAAACACACCGGTAAGTCTCATTACTTCTCCAGCTATGCCATGTATAAGATAAGTTGTGATTCACATTAGGTCTACTTGTATATATCATATCATTATCGGCACAACTCATCTCTGAGTCAACGCCTCCTGGATCAGCCTTCGCCAGTCGTCTCGGTTCTGTTCTGCTGCCCTCCAGTTCCTGACTCCAACTAGGATCCTCGTATCATGCGCAACACCGTCCTTCCAACGTAGCTTCGGCTTCCGAACAGGTCTGGTCTCATGGATTTTCTCTCATACTATCTTTGGGATATCATGGTCTCCCAACCTTGCCAAGTTTCCTGCCCATCTCTGCCAAGTCTTACAAAGCTTACTATGTCCGGTTCTTGCGTCAGAGCATATAGTTCCTGATTCGTTCTTCTCCTCCAGTCCTGTCCCTCGTATACACCTCTATAGATGAAACGCAGGATCTTCCTTTCGTGAATCAGGAGTGCTTGTTCGTCTGTATATATATATATAAACTTAGCACACACAAAGTTACTTTTGAACTTTGTGCTGACGAAACCGATACACTTTTGTGTATATTATAGTGGAATTAGACAACATAACAGTTATAGTTATTTTGTTTTTATTTATTTTATTAGCTTTCCACACACTATATTGACACAGATCGCAGAAATGTATTCGGACATTGATATTAATACCGACAGTGAGACTCGAACCGTTTCGTTGAGTGACAAACGTCCTTTGTATCCACTCTACCAACTATTAATTATTATTAATTTTTTTTTCAGAAAGTGGAACACCTGTCGGCTCTTTCAAACGCTTCTGCCGGCTTCTTAGCTGCATTTTTCTCTTCTTTCGCTCTATGCCCTACAGAACTTATAAAAGTTCAATTACAAGCCGCCAGAGAGCTCGAATTGACTTCATCAAAAACCCAAAAGGTGAACTTTGTATGCTAAGAGATATTTTTGATATTTTTAGGATCATTTTATATATTTGTTATGCTGCGTTTTGCTTGGGAATCATTTAATAGAAAGTTTATACGAAAATGTGTAATTTACTCTTTTTGTGGAACAGACAATATTTCAAAAAATAAGTTTATTTATTTATTACAAGATTCCACAATATGTCCGCATTTCTTAACTTAGAAATTATATTTACTCTTATTTAATGTTACCTTTTTAGAGTTCCGTACTGAGAGGGTCCTTACAAAATCCTATTTTCTCTCTAAATTTTGAAATTCTAATTTTTGTATTCAATTTATATTTTGGGTTCCGACACTATAAAAAGGCAATTAAAAAGAAAAATGTTTCAAAATAGTCATGTGGGGTGTCTAATTTTTCTAGTCTTACAATAAGTAAAGAAATATATTTTTTATTTTTTAGAAATGGCGTCTTGAAGGGTCCGCAAGTGGTCAATTATGATAATATATTGTGTTCCCCGGTCGCATTTCGAAACAATTTGACCTATCTAGTCCTACAATATCCTATTATGAAGGGTATCGGGGGAAAACAAGAAAATTTAACAAATTTGAATTTAAATTTTTAATTTTTTTTAATTTATTTTATGCAATATTTTAACATTAATTTAAAACGTGATTACTGAACAATATACTATGTTAATATTATATCATAGAAATAATATGATATTTTGTTGTACTTGTTATAACAGTTTTATAATGAAAACTGATTAAACCCTTAAAAGTTTTGGAGAAAACAAGGAATGTGCTATAAAAATGTATTTTTAATGAAATTTGGTTTACTAGTTGTAATTTAATAATAACTATAAACTAAGTAAATTGTTTAAAAATTAACTTTATTTTTTTAAATTAAAACATTATAAATACAGATATTTTAATCCTAGACACCGATTGATCACACAATGCACACCCATACGTTAGCAACAAGACTTTACACCGCGGCTTGAACATCACACCTCTACAACCATCAAACTCTTACGTCAACGTTTCTACACCAACATTTATTTACTCCCCAATCCGCAACATTTCAAATCCAAATTTACCGCATATCCTCTCAAGAAGATTTGGACTGGGCAACCTATCTCAATAATAGCTAACTCAGCTTATTGTTTAAAAAAAAAAGAGTTTTACCAATTTAGCTCATCAGTCTGCTATTAGATCCCATCAGGGGTTTTAACTTCAAATTATCGATGAAAAATAATCAGATTTTCAATACAATTACTTAGCATTTGAAAGTTGTGAGGGCATAGAACCCACATCATTCGAGGTCCAGCTCGCATTTGACCAGTTTTTTTAAGATATATTGGTGATATATTGTAACTGATCATTATTTCTATGATATTTATTTTGTCCTCTAAGAAAATTAATAACTATAAATTATTTTTCTAGGGCAGACTTAACCCATACAGACTGACCATGAAGATTATTGATAGAGAGGGGCTCACTGGCATGTTTAGAGGTCTTGGCTCTACAATTGCTCGTGAAATGCCTGGCTATTTTGTATTTTTTGGAGCTTATGAATGGACTAGATCCGCACTTGCGCCTCCAGGTTGCACGAAGGAAGATTGCGGTAAGGACTTATTATTTACTTTAAATTTATGTTTTTGTCCCTTATTTTGTAAGGGTAGTTCTATAGAAAGTAGCATTCTTCACTCTTTTTTTAGATTCCGAAAATGAAATGTGTGTGTGTCTGTCAACACGAATAGAATGAATGTATCGACTCGAATTTATATATAATATGTGTTTCAGAACCCTCTAAGGACGACACTTATTAATTTTCAGCCAGCCAAATCGGTCAAAGTGAAAGGGGGATTACGGGGGAGGCTCAACACAAAAACTCTAATAACTGCGCCGTTGTGATGAATGTATTGACACGAAATTACAGTGTCAATTCAATGCCCTCTAAGGACAACACATTGATTTCCAGCTAAATCTGCCAAAGGGGGTTAGTTGGAGCGGCTCAACACAAAAACTCTAAAACTGCCATTGCAATGTATATGTTGTCGAGAAATTTCATATGTATATTCTAAGTTCTTAAAAATGTATATATATATATTTTCCACGGATCATAGTTGCAGAAATTCTAATCTAGCATTATTTTAAATAATGCTAACCGTTGTTTAACTTAATATATTATACTACAAATTACTAAAATGTCAAATATGTCCAAAATAGGAGCATTTGCTACAATGGTTGCCGGCGCTGCTGGAGGTCTGGCTCTTTGGACAGTTATTTTCCCTGCCGACTTGGTAAAATCACGGATTCAAGTTAGCAGTCTTGATGGCACATTTTATTCAAATATTATGGATATAATAAGAAAAGAAGGTTAGCTACAGAAATACATACATTTTCTCAAATATTATTTATTATTAAACTAGGTGTATTGCTCGACATTGTTCGGGGGTCACAAATCTCACCCAAAGCACAAATGCTAAAAGAGAACGGTGTGGAGGCATTTTATAGCAAATTATTTTTTAACTTGAACCATTTGGGAATGAGGGATTAGTTTGATGGGTATTAAATGGTGATTCCAAAAATGTAACGTTTCGGTTTTGTTAGCTAGTTATTCTGACTCATGCCTGAGCTACCAGCTTTCCATTTTATTTGTATTATTGACCAAATAAATGTTTAATTATTTTTTTTTAATTGCAGGTGTTTTAGCGCTTTACTCAGGTCTGGGCCCAACGTTAGTTCGGACTATTCCCGCTACAGCAGCTCTGTTCCTCATGTACGAGTATTCCAAGAAGTTTCTACATCGAGTCATGGATTAAATGTCTGCTTCTTCTTTGTTTGTTGTACATTTTCTTCTACTGAATTAGCCTTGAGTGCCTAAAGGTTTTCAAAATATGATGAAGCATACATATTCGGAAAGTAATGCTATAATTAATATCTGTAATCTTATTGGAAAACGTGATTTTATCTATTAATATACATTCTCCCAACCAGCCGACCCTGCCACCTTTCTTCTAGTGGAGTTGTCTCGAGATTTTCTGAGCGTGAAGCGCTCTTCGTAGGTCGAAGACCCATTTCCACATTCCCGAAAAACGGGAATAAATATATATCTACCACAAATTCATTGTTAACTTTTCATCTGAATATCTTGTGTGCTAGCTTGTGCGGACATAACTATTGATAGAATGAAAATATTAACTCAACATTTTCTATGTAGATCCAAATATCCTTAGATACGAGTCTTGTATCTTTATTTCCAAAGGGGAAGTAAATTGGGAAAATTAGGCTTGCAGCCGTATCTAGTCGTATTGCCGATGATATACGAAGGTATTTCTCCCTGTGTACGTCCATTAGTTATGAAGTCACAACATTACGAATTCATAGTTTGAAAATAAAGTTGGGTAACGACAGTAAAAGTAAAAAACGTTCGAGAATTTACCATATAAAATTTTTGAAAGAATACTTAAAAATAATTTGTCTCTGTTCAAAATTACATTCTTCAAAAAAAGCATTTCATGAGTTGAAAAAGTGAACAATTTTCTACAAGTACCGATTAATTGACCTACAAAAAACATTTTTTTTTATCATGTCTGAATTATTTCCATTATCAGCGTTGTTTGTTGCATAACTGCAGTATTAAAATAAAGATAAAAATGGCGATAGGAATAAAACCAAAATATATTCTAATTGGGTCACGGAGCCATATTAACCTCTTGTGAAGCGCATTTAAACTCGACAACCTAATATAGGAAATAAAGCCATTATTTTTTTTTTTTATAAATGGATTATGGAATCCAACAGATTCTAGTGTATTTTTTACTAACTTAACTGCCTTACTTCTCTACTTTTTGTCTGTAATTATATTTTTGTAATTAGAATGTAAAATATAGTTATTTCTTGTTCATTAGTTCATTCGAAGTGGAGCGAAAGGTTTTTTTTCCTTAAAATTATAAGCTTTAATCTAAATTGTTGCGACTTGAGATACACCTTATCATACAAATTAAGCTGGGTTGGATGTTATAAATGTATTCTGCTGCTGCCTGTTGTTAAGCTATTTACATACTTGGAGCCGAAGTGTCGCCATTTTGGATCATTTTATGGACAGTTCTGATTATCTTATGAAATACTGAATACGGGTACTACAGATAACATTTCCAAGTACGTGCAATGCTGTTTGTGCCATATACATATGTTGCCTTGTAGTCGCAAAGATAGGGGACGTATCTTGGCTAAACTCCATTTTTATCTAATGTCAGAGGTTTTATGAAAAAAATAAAAACTGTCAGAATAAAATTTAATAACATTAAATTATATACAATCAGTTCTTAGCTTAAGAAGCTAAATCTTTATAATATAAATATAAAGAAAAACGTACGTTTTCACAATATATCTGCAACAAATGTTAAGTATCATTTATATGTTTTCTTGTTTGTCAGAGGTATTTTTATCTGGGAGGTGAAAAAACTTTGAGCATGCCGTCCTTTTGATGGGACGTTAAGCGATGGCACCGAAGCCTGTACGATGTTAGGAACTTGTTAAATACTCCCTCCCCTAGGTGAATACAAATTTGGGGTAGGCAAAATTTATGACTCCCACAGTAGAATCGGGCTCATGTTCACCAGAGTGACGAAAGAGCGCTCTGGTAGTAGGCGATATGAGCTTGCAGTTAAAGCCCGAGCCTGAGTCATAGTAACCAAAATGGAAGTGACCCAGGATTAGATCAGTAGTGTATAGATGACTCTCAGTCCTCGTGTAATACATTTTATTTTTGTTCTTTGCATATAATATAAAGATTAGTTTACAAGAGGATCTCACTCGTGGTTTAAGCTCTGGCGTACTGGAAATAACGGACATGAGTCACAATAACTTCACAAATATTTAACAGATTCAAGTGACAGTTCTGTTTGCCACTAATATTCACCCCTTGTCATATTTAGTACTACTTTAACCTGGAGTGGAGTGCTTTGGAGCAGGTGATTCAAGTGAAAGTTTCAACTTGGAATTTTTTTTGTCTTGCAATAAAGCGTTAGTTAAGTATTTTGGCACTAAAATGTTATTTTTGATTAATATGTAACAATATTTTACCTCTGAGGTGCTATTACGTATTTATATTATAGGAAACTATAGTATCTTCTTCCCGCACTTGAACATACGGAAAAAGTGGGTGGAACAACTTCCTATCAGTCATCCTCTAACAATGTGAACGAAAAAAAGTTGAAATTTTCGGATTGAGAGGAACATGCCGCAAGCTACAGAATATTTTGAAAAATGGTTCATAAAACGCTGTTCTATTCACCTTTTCATATGTATATATATTATGATCCTTATTGTGACAGTACTAAATTTCTTAGGTGTTGTAATTTTTTAAGGGTCGAAGCTTTTGGCCAATCCATTGATGTTACCTGAAAAAAAAAATATATATATGATCAATACACTATTGTATGGGTATATTGTTAATTGGTGTTCTGACCAACGAAGTATAACATGTTTTTCATGAAGAGCCCCAGCGATCGGGGCATAAAAAACACTGTGTACAAATGACCAATTCATATTGAAGTTACAGATTATTGAGGCCGCCGGTAGCTCAGTGGTCGCATACCATGCTTGCATACTGAGCGCAAGATCGTGGGTTCGAAACCCGGCCGAGGTCTTTAGTTTTTTTTATGTGGGAGGTAAAATATACTTAAGCATGCCGTCCTTCGGATGGGACGTTAAGCGATGGTCCCGAGCCTGTACGACGTCAGGTACTCCCCTCCCCTACCCTAAGTGAATAAAGGAGAGGCAACATTTAGGACTCCCACAGTAGAGTCGGGCTCAGGTGCACCAGAGTGACGAAAGAGCGCTCTGGTAGTAGGCGATATGACCTTGTAGTTAAAGCCCGGGCGTGAGTCATAATAACTAACTAGTAAGTCATATTTGAAGCTATGCATAACAAAAAAAAATTGTTTTTAAATTAATTCTGGGGAGCTATCACTGCATGGCCTTCCTCACTCACACCACTCGTTAACTGCCTAACTAATTATTGTAAAATTATTTTAGAAATACACATAAGGCATCCATGAAATGCTATAGTATCTTAAACTCGCTATACTGGAGAATAAAAATAATTATTGAAAATATTACCATCACAGGTCTGAACCCAAGAAGTTTCAGTTGGCGCAATTTTGAAATTGTCTCTCCATTGGGTATGTCTGAATCAAATAAAAACATATTTTTGGATCCGACAACAATAGCGCAAAGTCCATCTACAGGCGCTTTGATTGGGCCCGTGAAGTCATGAGTCTCCGTTATTGATTTTGGCAAAGGCAATGGATTTCCACTTTCGTCCAAATGAACTACTATATCTTAAAAAATAAATAAATACAGTCAACATTTTGCCTATACTATACACAATATGTTGTACAGTAGAGCGTCGATTAACGGAACAATTTGGGACATACTTAATTCCAAAAATCAGAAGTTCGTATAATCGAACTGACACTCTGATAATGGACGCTTTACTGTAGAACACTATACACACAGTGATGTGAATACTATACCTGCTCGAGGATGGTTAGGCAGTAAATATTTGGGAGTGACAAATTCTTTTCCGAAAAGACATTCAACAGTTTGGATAACTTCAAGATGCCACTGAAGAATTTTAGACAATTTTCTGCTGGGATCAGGGAGAAAATTTGAGTATCTCTGTCAAATAAAAATATTAATAATAATTTTATGATACTTTTATCTGATAGGAACATATTGGAAAATTAATTCAACTAAAGTTTATTTTTTTTTTTTTTTGTATTATCGGAAAAATGGAGATATATGTATGTTAACATTGAACAAAATTGTAAGAACATCAAATTGAAAGTTACTTTCAAAATTTTGTTTTGGAAACTACATCGCTGATGTCATGATTCGATTACATGAAATGTTTGAAATTTGAACTAAAGATGACACATGTGCTGACAGATCTGATTAGATTTTGTCTGAAACTTAGAGGTCTAAGTACATTTTCCAAGATACCGCCTATGTTTATGACAAAATCAAAAATATATTAAATAGAAAAAACTGAATGGCACATTTTATATAAAGTACGATTTTTCGGAGCTCGCCCGGTTTGCGAGATTTATTCCGAAAACCTGAAATGTTTTGAAATCCATTTTGTTAGACGTTTGAGATTGTTTTTCAGACAACATCGAAACCAAGTATAGCACAAGTACATGTTCTGTATTCTTTGATGGTCTGAGCCCTGATGTCATGACTCGGTCAGTCTGTGGAGGTCCCACAGACCCCTGCAGTCTGTGGAGGTCCCATAGACCCCTGCAGTCTGTGGAGGTCCCACAGACCCCTGAGACACCAACCTGTCGATGCCCCTGAGTCTCATGGGCCATGACGGACCACGAGAAAGCCATACACATATCCACCATTTCTTAGATTCACCCTTTCCTGTCCTTCCCCTAGAAGCTTTCAAAAGCACTGAAGTAAAATTCCAAATTAAAAGTCACTCCAAAAATAAGTTCTCTTTGTTTTTTGGTTAAACATCGTTATATCCTACCACTAACTCGGGCAGAAAGGACAACTACATATTGTTACCGCTTTCTAGTCCACTAGTACCTTATTCATTAAAATATATATTTATTAACCTTTGACAAATAATTTCGAACGTCAGTAGGTAGTCGTATGCCATTATAAGATGGGCATTCCAATTCAACCACAGAATCAATAAAGAGAATCTCTCTTCCGAAGCCATATTTCTGGTCACCTGAAAATAAAAAAAAAACATTACATTTTTAACAACGTAATATTTTTTAATGAATCTTTCTTAGCAAGAAGAAAAGAAATATAATAAAAAATGTTAGAACTGCGAACTAAGTTTAGCAACGGCGATAACTGCAATAAATTTACTAAGCAATTTGAAGTTTTTAAAAGAAAAAGTTGAAGCAATGTACTCATGAGGAATTATTGTATGAATATAGGTAATAACACAGACCTGGTAAGGATAGTTGTGTGAAGGGATTCTTAATTCATATATAATATCGTACAGCCTTCTCAAAACATTAATGGGAGAAGTGATGTTTTAAGATTAACATTCTGTACACAATGAACTCAGCTAATAGAGTTAAGCTTACTTTGAATAAAAGCACAACTAAATAACAGTTTCTAAGTTGTAGACACTTGGAAGAAACAAGGAAAACGAACTTCCTTTTGAAATATTGTCTATTCCATAAAATATTGTTTATATACACTCACTATCGGTTTCGGCATTACACCATCGTCAGGTTTAGTTATAAAAAGTCAATTTTCTGAGTGCGAACCATTCTTATATATCAGGTAAGTAAAGGGGTTGTGGGCTAAGTGGTATGCGTGCTTGCTTACTGAGCTAAAGACAGCGGGTTCAAAACCCGGCCGAGACCCTTATCTGGGAGGTAAAATAAACTTAAGCACGCCGTCCTTCGGATGGAACGTTAAGGGATGGTCCCGAGCCTGTACGATGTCAAGTACTCGTGAAAGACTCCTACCCTAGGTGAATAAAAATTTAGGACTTTCATAGTAGAGTCGGGCTCTTGTCCACCAGTGACGAAAGAGCGCTCTGGTAGTAGGCGATATTACCTCGTATTTAATGGCCGGACATGAGTCATAATAACTATTTCCAACTCTTTTAATAACAATGGTAAAACTAAAATTAAAGATATTATTAAATTCTAACAAGAAAAACTGTAATTATAAATAGTTTATTTAGTTATTTTGAATAGAAAAAGACTCTGTTTCTAATTTTATTAATATACTCGATCTCATCAATAATCATTTTGCTAAATGTACAAACATCATTTCACGAATAGCATATATCAATTAGTTTTCTTGTTAATTTTAATTTTAGTTTTACCATTTTTATCGAAAAAAGGGAAAGGCATATTTGAGACCAAACTAATTCCGAACTGCGATCACTGGATTTCCAAATTGAAATTCCAACCGCTTTCCTTACCTGATATACATATAAGAATGGTTCGTATTCAGCAAGCTGACAGTTTTTAACTAAACCTAAGGATAGTATAATGCCGAAACCGACTATTTTTGTCTAATAGACAATATTTAAAAATTATTTTGTTTTATATATTTAGAGGTATTTATATGAAGATAATAACTATTGTTGTTTTTACCGTAGGTATTTCGTATAAAATCCATATCAAGAACTTTTTCAATAAATGTATGAACAAATATTTCTTTTAAACACAAATAGTGCACGATTGCGACAAATGTTTTAGGATATCTAGATATTTCCTCAGCCCTCTCTGGTTTTTTTAGTTCTTGTACCACGGTCTCATATATACAAGGCTTCGTTGAAGGATCATAGCCCACGTGAACCATTGAGAAGATTCCTTTTTCCATGTCCTATAACAAATAAAAATGTATTTAAAATGTTTTTAAACCATTATTTGTCTAAAATTAAAAATAGAAACATATTAGATCGATATTGTACTGGGAGGGATAAAATTCAATACGAAAAAATTCGTCGGTGGATTCCCGCAATGTATTTCCCCAACGCTAATTAATCAACTAACTATATAAATGAATCATCTCAGGAAGTTCAAAAGATCCTGCGATCGCTTATTTTTCTCACCGATTAACCAAACTCAGGTTATTAAGAATAATATAAATTTTCATTTCCTTTTTTTTTCATCATTTATATATACACATATATAGAGAGAGACAGGGCGCCGGTAGCTCAGTGGTATGCGTGCTTGTCTTCTGAGCTCAAGATCGTGGGTTCGAAACCCGACCGAGACCCTTAGTTTATTTTATCTGGGAGGTAAAATAAACTTAAGCACGCCGTCCTTCGGATGGGACGTTAAGCGATGGTCCCGAGCCTGTGCGATGTCAGGTAGTCGTTAAAGACCCCTACCCTAGGTGAATAAAAATTTAGGGTAGACAAAGAGTCGGACTCATGTCAACCAGAGTGATGAAAGAGCGCTCTGGTAGTAGGCGATATGACCTCGTAGTTAAAGCCCGGGCATGAGTCATAAAACCTAACCTATATATATATATATCTGTAATAACTGTATCCCTACCATAATAGCTTTTTACTTTCCCAGATATGGCAAGTATGTTGAGCTTTCACTGGAACTTCAAGTTTCTCGACCCCTTGATTCCAGAAAATTAAAAAAAAGTTGGTGAATCACCAACTATGTACTTCCCCAGCGTGAATTAATCAACTAAGTTTTCACTCTCCCTATGAAACCAATTTGTTTGAAAATCAATAGGCGTCCTACTCAGAGAGGAGTCTTCTGAATCATGCTACTAAATTTGTTGAATACATTCGCACATAGGCAGTTATTAGGGGTTTTGAGTAAAATCCTCTCATCTGGCTCCCACGACCCTTTAGTCGATTCGGCAGAAAATTGAATATGTCGTTCCTATGAGAATTAGTATATACATATAAAATTTCGTGTCGATCTATTCAATATATTGGAAGTTATCGTGTGCCCAGACAGGAAATATTTTTTTTCATTTTTGGAATCAGGGGTCGGAAAATATGAAATTCCGGGGAAAACAACATCAAATTACTAACCGAAAGGTCAAGTCCTAACAATTTTTAGCAGCCAAATCGGCCAAAGGGTATTGGAGGGTAGAGAAGGCCTAACTCAAATCCATTAAAAAAACTGTCGATGTAATGACTGGATTAGCATGAAATTTAATACGATAATGCAGTAGTCACTCAGTAAATTGGGTTCAGAGGAAGACTGATGATGACTTTTTTGTATATGCAATACACCGAACCATTTTAATTTATTTTCTTGCAGCAACCACTATCAAACAACGAGAATATCGTCATCGGCGTCATTAATAGACTCAATTGTTTGTATTCGTGAAAACATGTCACAGTGTATTTTAAGGACCGCTCGACAAAATGTTAGGTCTTCGACAAGATGTTTTGTCGAATTATTTCTTTTCGAATCGGACCACACTTTGAAAATCATGATCAACAATACCAATTCAATAATACCTTGATCCTTGCAGTGCTGATGTTGTCAATAAGTTTACGAGACATCTTCTGAAATATAGCCTCATGTATAATTTGTGGCCTGGTGGTCGTATGTGCAGCATGTATTGCACAGGTAACAGAGAGTCTGTCCAATTCACTGCAAATAGCATCCAACAGCTTGGGGATCCTGGGCCATAGAGGGATATGGGAGCTGTAACGCAGGATCTAAAATAAAGATTGGAACAATTCGAAAATAAAGATATTATATATTTCAGCAGTAAAGTAACACGAGATGGAAGGTAGCAACATCCAGAACGAAGACAAATAGTTTCATAGAATTAAATTAGGAATTACGAGGAGTTATTCCCTGATTGCTAGCAATTAGGGCATGATAGGAAGGAGAGATCAGGTGTAGTCGATAAAAAGAAACTTGTAGAATTTCTGCGAAGCTTTCGGCACAGGACCTGTATTGACTTGGGGGCTTGTATAAAAATTCTACAAGTTTATTTTTTCGACTACAAACCTGATCTCCTCTTTCCAATAATTGCTAGGTTGTAAAAACCAAAAAAATAAATAGGAGAAAAATATGGCTACTGAAAAATATATTATTGTAAATTCAGAGTCTTCTTATGCAACCAAAAACAGAAAATAAAAATGAACTGATGTATAACTGCCCTAGTTATTCACTATGATCTGCTTGGACCAAGATGGTGGATGAATGATGCCTAACTTGGTCATATAAGAAGATCAAACTTAAGAGAACAGATAACACATATTTTATAGTTACTATTTCTTTTCGGGTTGTGTACTTCATTTATGTATAAATATTATTACAGCATCACTTCTCACAATTATTATTTACCTTCTCTAAAAATAACAATTACAAACGTTTCGGGAAGCTCTCCCATCATCAGTGTCAATAATACATGTGTGTGTTCTTTAGATTAACTATTTCTTCTGTCTATCAGAATCATCAGTTTATAGAAAATATTTATTGAGTCGACTTCTATATTTAAACACCTAGCCAAACTTTTTTCAAACATAGAAGTCGACTCAATAAATATGTTCTACAAAAGGAAGATTAGACAGAAGAAATAGTTAACAGTTAACGGTCATATTGCCTACTTACCAGAGCACTCGTTCGTCACTCTGGTGGACATGAGCCCGACTCTACTGTGGGAGTCCTACATTTTTTTCTAGGTAGGTTTATTCAGCTGGTGTAGGGTTCTTTAACGAGTACCTTACATCGCACAGGCTCAAGATAAAAAAAAACCCAAGGGCCTCGGCTGGGTTTCGAACCCGCATTCTTTGCTAGCATACTACCTCTGAGCTACCGACGCCCTCTCAAAAAGCACGTATATAATAGACACTGATGATGGGAGTGCTTCCTGAAACGTTTGTAATTGCTATTTTGTAAGAAGGCAAAAAATAAAAGGGAGAAGTGATGCTGTAATTATGTATTATATAAAAATATTAATTAAAAAAACTACACTGTGCATTGTTTTAATAAAAATGTTCACCATGGTCAGAGCTACTACAATCTGCCAGATAAAAGGTTAAAGCTCACAAAGGCGGTCAGAAATTCCTCTCCAAAAAAATAGCTGTATGTTCACGATATTTGCACAGTATAGTATACTTATTTTAATGCAATCACGTATCTACCCTGCACATGAATTGAAGGGTTGAAAGCCATAGTGGTGTAAGTCACTTTAGGTTCATTATGAAAAACCAAAGGTTCACACCACTATTACTGGTATCAAAATAGCTGTTCCGTTCACATGTCTGGAAAATGTTGCATTCTGTCGGCTAGTAAAGTAAACTAGGACTTACTTCACTCTTCCTCTCAACAGTTATGCCTATAAAGATGTCGTAAAAGACGTAAGTCAAGAATCCAAAAAAAATTGAATTACACCACGATGGGTTTCAACCCTTCAATTATTGTCGATTATATTTAACCAATTATAATTAATATGACAAACCTTTAATAAGCAGGTGAGAGAAATTTCATTTATACTTTTTACTTCTTGGATAATTCTGTCCATTATGTGACTCACAATTTTCTCACTGTTTATAAAATTTTCCGTTTTAAAAAATCCCATCGAGGCAATAGCTATTTCCTCCAAGCTTAATTGTTCGATGCATTTTTCAAGTTTGTGTTCAATTTCATACATGGTCAGTCGTTTTGTTAATGTTCTTATTGCATTTAAATAAAATAACAATTGAACAAGTTGCTGAGGAGATAGTCTAAAACAAATAATATAATATTACATTGTACATAGGGTAACTGTTATTGTACACTTACAATAGAATATTAGGTACTTACGTATTAACGCCACCGCAGCAAATCAATTAACATGTATTTGTAAATTAAAAATTATTAAAGCTATTTATTTATTTTTTGGCTTTATATTTATTATTAGCATGTATAATTATTGGTTTTGTAATATGCGGGCATACCGCCCGCTTGATTGATAATCTGACCCTCCCGTCGTTCAAATCATAATAGTTAGTTCTGGTTTTAAGACTATATATTTGCGCGGCGGCGTATTAACGCATTAATCGCATCGGCGTATTAACGTATTAATCGCATTGCAAATGCGCAAATATATAAAGTCTTAAAACCAGAACTAACTATTATGCTTTGAACGACGGGAGGGTTAGATTATCAATCAAGCGGGCGGTACGCCCGCATATTACAAAAGCAATAATTATAATGCTAATAATAAATATAAAGTCCAAAAATAAATAAATAGCTTTAATAATTTTCAATTTACAAATACGTGTTGATTGATTTGCTGCGGTGGCGTTAATACGTAAGTACCGAATATTAGTATAGATAATTGAAAAAAATAGTAAGCGCGACATGACTTTCTGTCTGAACTTTAAAGGTTTACGGACGGAGAGAAAGATCTGACAGGTTCGGAGTCCACAGTGAAGCCGAGTACATATGTACCTACTTGGGAACTGTATGCCAGAGCATGTGGCGTTTCATCCTAATCTATTATTTGGAACTCTTAAACTCTTCGTTTAACAATGTGGTCCCAAATAGTACATCAATTTTTGTTTTGTGTTCGATAAATTATTAGCAGGTTACCTGGCGCTGACGAGAAGTAACTAATAGTGTAAGTCTCATTATTTATAAGTTCCTATCTAAAAATGTGTACAAAACCTGATAATAATATTATGATATTCATATTATGAAGTTACATATTGGATTCTTGTAAGATCCGAAGCAGAATCGCCCCTCTTTCGGGCATCTGAACATTAAAAAAATTATTATTATTTAACTCTCACTAAAAAAACAAAACTAATTCTCTCCGTAGAATCCATAAGCCTAAAATTTAAAGTTGGGTCATCCTTGAAATACCCTGCAACTTTCATGAATATATGTTCAGCCGTACTTAGGGTTTATCCCAACTAAGGACTATGAGACTTTCTTGATTTTAATTTATTTTATCTCTACATATTTCAATTCTTGTTCCTGTGATGACACATCTCCCTGTCTACCTCACCACACGATTACTCCTCCGGAATCCTAAAAAAATGTATAGCAGAAAATTATATAAGGCCTCGTCTATTGAATTTTTCAAGGGGGTCCATGCGAAGTAATAAAAGACGGACTAACAATTAGATCATGAAAATTTGAAGAGATAAATAATTTAAATTTCTTACTGAACATATTACTCTCAAGGATGACCCAAATTTCTTACATTATATACATATGTTTACATATAACTAACAAATACTCAAATTCCAGTTGTAAATAAATAAGATATATAGCAGAATAAAAATATTATGGATCGAGTTGACTCACGCGATCCTTCCAGGATACACGAGGAAAATATATAATAATAAATTAAAAATATCCTACTTTGATGGCCTTTTCGTGAATTTGGACATTGTGATATAAACAAAGTCACTCTGCCTCATTAGGTGAAGGCAGTACCACAAATCAACAAAATAAAAGATTTTTGATATATCCCATGACTTAAATCTTGATATGCATTCATTATCAAGTCCTTTCCAAATATTATAAAAATTATTTGTTTTTTGAGAATCACAAAACCGCCACAAAGTAAGGCTTCTAAGTACTAGAGCCAGTTGTTCATCATCTATATCTTTACAACGCGCACTCATTGCGTTACACAATTCATCAAAGCAATTCCCAGCAATGCACATTTTTCTGTGATAACCCATTTCACAACTCACAGATTCAAAAAGCGAACACAACTTGTTGACAGTTATTTCTTGCCATTGAATAGCATTTAATTCTTTTTCTATACTGGGATTTAGGTTTTCCTCAACTGTTTTTATATATTCACTTATTTGTAAAATAGAGTTTTTGTACAAGGAATTACTAGCTAACAAACTATGAGAAAACGAGTTTTCAGTGCCCAGAAGATTAGTACCGTGCAATCTGATACCGCCATCTCCACTACAATTTCTTGAGGATAATATAAAAGTTCTTGAATTCTGAACAATATAAGAGACTACTGAAGAACGAACTATTTTCCTGAAGCATTGGATATTTGGTCTCGATAAAACACAACGGAATAAAACAATCATTTCAAAATATTTTTATACTTTGGGTGGAAAATTTTCAAATCATTGCCAAGACGCAAAACGTAAACAAAACCATGAGATATAGTGATGCCCTGTTATTTGAGTAACAGGTATGAGTTTGTCACAGTAACAATATGTTCCTTGCTACTGATAATATTAGCTCCCAAAAGTATTAGGTATTTTTTGAACCAGTTTTTTTACCATTATAGCTCCTGAGGCCAAATAGCGATAGGAAGGAGCTGTAATGGATTTTCAAGAACGTATTGAGCCACAAATAAGCTTCAAGTCTCTTCTTTCTTCCTAACCTTGTTACAGTATGGGCGAGTTCCAATATTCAACATTAAGTTCACCGGTTAAACTAGAAACGAGAAAGTTAAATAAGGAAATATGAGAAGAGAAACGAGGTAGTATTCACCATTATTCCAATGTATTGTTTTTATTAAATAACTAGAAATTAAATACTATTGTATTATAAAGTACCAAAAAATACACATGAAATAATTCGAATGTCCCATTCTTTATGGTTTAACCGGTGAAGACCAAGGTTTTCAAGTGCAGGTTGCATACGGTCACAATGGTATTAAGTAGCCGATTTCAACATAAATAAAAAAGAGAGCGATCTGGTAGTAGGCAATATGACCTCCTAGTTACAGCTCGGACATGTCACAATAACTATCAGACACTCAAATTGGCTATCAAACATAAATGGCAAAAGCAATGGGAGGAATGTAATACTTTCCGAGGTCGGTTAAACCTCGAATCGACTCTGCTGATGTGACGTCCCTTTCCCGAAGAGAAAGAATCGTCCTGACGAGGCTAAGAATCGGACACACTTGGCTAACTCAAGTTTGTTGCGGAGACACCCACCGAGATGTCCACCACTCAATGTCTTCCACATACTACAATCCTGTGAAGCTCTCAAACCTTATAGGGAAAGATTCTTGCGAAACACCGACCTGTATCATCGACAAATTATATGGTGCCACTCGCGGAGGAATAGCTAACCCCGGGATAGGGTCTCTCCCCTATTGCAGGTGGCTGGAGGCTGGAAGAGAGCCACACTACCAGGAAGACGGAGGTGCGGTGGACAGGAAGCTCCCCACTCTGCCAGATGGAGCCACCCAGAGAGATAGCCTTAGCCACAATATATCACCCAACTATAATAATGGATGTGCTGGTGCTAATGGCCTCTGCAGTCGATGCTCCTATTAAAAAAATAAAAACTATCAGACGACTTATTTGTAATTATTTGCAGTTTTTTTTTGTCTGCATATCATTTTTATAAATATGTAATTGTTTGAACACATGTGTTAATATAATTACGTTTCATGGAAACAGAGTTTAGTTCGTATTATGAGATATTATTTTCATCAGATATAATATAAAAATGGCAAACCCACTTTGTACCGAACCATCATGGATAGAAGAATGTGCACAACCTGGATTAGGCAAAATGGAAGAAGAGCACAAATTTTACATACTCCCCGAAAAATTTCAAAGTACGTTTTGTACATCTGTTAATTTCTTTCTTTCTTAAACTTTAAACAATACCATCGAGCTATATAATCAATGATAATCCACTTGTTTGTTTTTCAGAATATGGATACAAATTGCTCTGTAAATCAACAAAACACAAGACGAGAGGTATATATAAAGTATTAATTGTTTTGTGCCTGCAGTAAAATGAGAGGGTTTTTATTTATTTTTTACTTTCCCAGTTACACGGAGAACATGGAGAGTTATTTTATCTGTCATTTCTATATTAAAGGTTTCATGAAATTTCTTGATCCGCTGTGTAATATCCAAAATCATTGAATTTACATTTTTAAATCAGGAGAAGAAAGAGAAAAATTTTGCAGGTGCCGGTGGAGACCTGAGGAGATGTCTGCGCATGCTCCTAAACCAAACACTCACCCCTCAATCTTTGGAGACACTCTTCTGACAGTGGTCCGAAGAAACAAAGGCAGTGATAGTTGTTACTTTCCCAGCTATACAAAGTATAGGGGAAGTTATGTAATCGGTCAAAAATCGAGGCGGAGTTTTCTACGGAATTTCATGTTTTCCAACCTCTAGATTTCTAATATGAATTAAAAGTCTGTGTGTCTGTTAACACGATAACTCTCGATAGAACATACAAAATTTTATATGTGAATTCTGAATCCTCTGACGACACCTATTGTTTTTCAGCCAAATCGACCAAAGAGGAGGGGGGGGGGGTTAGAGGGGAGGCTTAACATAAAAGCTCTAATAACTGCCGATAGAATGAATGTATTGACACGAAATTTTATATCTGAAAATAAGGACGACACATCAATTTTCCGCGGAATTAGCAGACGAGAAGGGGGGAATCAGAGGGGACTCAACCCATAAACCCCAATAACTACCGATGTAATGAATGTATCGACAAGAAATTTTTTATTTAGGACCAAAAGCCAATTAGGACATAACGTGTCAAACTTCAGCAATATCGGCCGTAGGGGGGATTCAGAGGAGGGGGTTCAATTGAAAAACCCTATCAACTACCGATGTAACGCATTTATCGATACAGAATTTAGTGTAAAGCTTTAGGAGTCCCTATGTAAGCCAACTGTATAATATTAGTCCAAACGGTCAACTGGTTTTGGATAGGGAATCAAAAGGTAATTGATTAATTCGTGCTGGGCAAGTGCAGGTCACCGATGACTTTTTTATAGGAAATTCTGGGCACTTTGGTCCCAGGATTTAGCTTGGAAAAATTGTAATAGCGACGTAGTCCCAAAAGGTATTAATAGATGGGCAAGTAAAATAAATGTAAAATCAAAATTGATAATCTATTAATTTTTGGCGAAATCGGTAGAAAGAAAGGGGGATCGGAGCTCGAATCAAATAACTACCGATGTAATAAATATATCTCTCTCCCCGGGGGAGAGAGATGACCTGGTTCATTTTTTGATAGACTGGCCCATCTATGCCATGATTAGAGACATATACCTGCCTAGCTATTTGGGAGATGTTCCGGTAGATGTCTCTCAACAGGCACATCTCCACAACTTACTATTAGTTTCAGATAAACAGAAGCTTCATCATATTTATTTGTTTGTCCTAACAAGCTTCAAGTTAAGAAAAACTCTAAAAAAAGACTAAATGTTACCTGTGGCTTTATTTTAATTTAACCTATTTATTAACATAAGTATTGCGTTATTTTTGTTATCAGTTATTGAATCTATCTATGTATTTATAATTCTGCATCAAACTCCTTGCTGTAAGATAATTCTTTATCTATATAAATAAAGCTGAAACGGGGTTTGTTTGTATGTTTGTTCCAGCATCACGCCCAAACGGCTGGACGGATCTTCATGAAACTTCACATGTAGCATTCTTTTGAGCCCGATTGAATAATAGGCTATGTGGCGTCCCAAAATTTTTAACGGTAGGGGGGGTCGTAAGGGGGGCCTAAGTATATAAATAGTCCTACCTCATTAACGGTTGGTCGGATTGTCACGAAATTTCACATGTAGTATTCTTAAAGGCCAATATGAAAAATATTGTGTGTGGCGTCCCAAAATTTTAAATGGAAGGGGGGGTTGTGGGCGTAAGCCTAAATATAAATATAGTGATAGATCTTTAACGGATGATCAGATTGTCATTAAATTTCACATGTAGTATTCTTAAAGGCCAAATTGAAAAATATTGTGTGTGGCGTCCCAAAATTTTAAATGGGAGGGGGGGTTGAGGGGGGGGGGGCTAAGTATAAATATAGAGCTAGCTCATTAACGGTTGATCGTATTGTCACGAAATTTCCCATGTAGTATTCCTGAAGGCCAAATAGAAAAATAAGGTGTGTGGCGTCCCAAAGTTTTGAACGGGTGGGGGGTTTGGGGGGGGGGTGGGGTTAAATATAAATATAGAGCTAGCTGATTAACGGTTGATCGTATTGTCACGAAATTTCCCATGTAGTATTCCTGAAGGCCAAATAGAAAAATAAGATGTGTGGTGTCCCAAAGTTTTGAATGGGTGGGGGGGTTGAGGGGGGGGGGGGGCTAAGTATAAATATAGAGCTAGCTCATTAACGGTTGATCGTATTGTCACGAAATTTCCCATGTAGTATTCCTGAAGGCCAAATAAAAAAATAAGGTGTGTGGCGTCCCAAAGTTTTGAACGGGAGGGGGGGTTGTGGGGGGGCCTAAGTATAAATATAGAGCTAGCTCATTAACGGGTGGTCGCATTGTCACGAAGTTTCACATGTAGTAAAAAAAAAAGGTGTGTGGCGACCCAAAGTTTTGAACGGGAGGGGGGGTTGTGGGGGGGGGGGGGGGGGGCTAAGTATAAATATAGTGGTAGCTCATTAACGGGTGGTCGTATTGTCATGGAATTTCACATGTAGTATTCTTAAAAGCCAATATAGGGTGTATAAGTCACAACATTTTGAACGGGAGGATGGATTGATGGGGGCCTAAGTATAAGTATAGTGATAAGTCATTAACGGATTGTCACGAAATTTCACATGTAGTATTCATAAAGGCCAAATAGAAAAATAGGGTGTTTGACATCAAAAAATTGTGAACGGGAGGGGGGTTATGGGGGTAGGCCTAAATTTGAAGATAGTGATAGGTCATTAACGGATGATTGGATTGTCATGGAATTTCACATGTAGTATTCTTGATGGCCAAATAGAAAAATACACTATGTGACATCTTAAAAATTTGGAGGGGGGGCTAAGCATAAAAATAATGCTGAATGATTAAAGGGCAATCGGATTGTCATGAATTTCACATGTAGTAGTAGTAACTATGTATTCGCTGTGGGGTTCACTGTTGCAAGACATTTACTAGCTGTGATGCCCAGCGTTCCTAACTATGTAGTATCTATGGGGTCCGCTGTTACAAAACACTTACTAGCTGTGTTGCCCAGCGTTCCGAACTTCGTACTAGCTGTGGGGTCCGCTGTTGCAAGGCACATACTAGATGTGGTGCCCAGGGTTCCTAACTTCGTACTAGCTGTGGTGTCCGCTGTTGCAAGGCACAAACTAGATGTGGTGCTCAGCGTTCCTAACTTCGTACTAGCTGTGGGGTCCGCTGTTGCAAGGCACATACTAGATGTGGTGCTCAGCGTTCCTAACTTCATACTAGCTGTGGGGTCCGCTGTTGCAAGGCACTTACTAGCTGTGTTGCCCAGCGTTCCTAACTTCGTACTAGCTGTGGTGTCCGCTGTTGCAAGGCACATACTAGATGTGGTGCCCAGGGTTCCTAACTTCGTACTAGCTGTGGGGTCCGCTGTTACAAAACACTTACTAGCTGTGTTGCCCAGCGTTCCTAACTTCGTACTAGCTGTGGTGTCCGCTGTTGCAAGGCACAAACTAGATGTGGTGCTCAGCGTTCCTAACTTCATACTAGCTGTGGGGTCCGCTGTTGCAAGGCACAAACTAGATGTGGTGCCCAGGGTTCCTAACTTCGTACTAGCTGTGGTGTCCGCTGTTGCAAGGCACATACTAGATGTGGTGCTCAGCGTTCCTAACTTCGTACTAGCTGTGGGGTCCGCGGTTGCAAGGCACATACTAGATGTGGTGCTCAGCGTTCCTAACTTCGTACTAGCTGTGGTGTCCGCTGTTGCAAGGCACATACTAGATGTGGTGCCCAGGGTTCCTAACTTCGTACTAGCTGTGGTGACCGCTATTGCAAGGCACAAACTAGAATGTGGTGCTCAGCGTTCCTAACTTCGTACTACCTGTGAGGTCCGCTGTTGCAAGGCTCATACTCGCTGTGTTGCCCAGCGTTCCGAACTTCGTACTAGCTGTGGGGTCCGCTGTTGCAAGGCACATACTAGATGTGGTGCCCAGGGTTCCTAACTTCGTACTAGCTGTGGTGTCCGCTGTTGCAAGGCACATACTAGATGTGGTGCTCAGCGTTCCGAACTTCGTACTAGCTGTGGGGTCCGCTGTTGCAAGGCACAAACTAGATGTGGTGCTCAGCGTTCCGAACTTCGTACTACCTGTGGGGTCCGCTGTTGCAAGGCACAAACTAGATGTGGTGCTCAGCGTTCCGAACTTCGTACTAGCTGTGGGGTCCGCTGTTGCAAGGCACATACTAGATGTGGTGCCCAGGGTTCCTAACTTCGTACTAGCTGTGGTGTCCGCTGTTGCAAGGCACATACTAGATGTGGTGCCCAGGGTTCCTAACTTCGTACTGGCTGTGGTGTCCGCTGTTGCAAATTAATACAGCTATGTTGGTAGATAGGCAGCATCCAGAAACGAAGATGGTCAACCAAAGAAAGATTCAGATGTATCGGGAAAGTCCCATCCGAAGGACGACGTGCTCAAAGTTATTTTTATCTTCCCGATTAAAACATCTGACCTAAGTGACTTGGCTAGATTTCTAAATGGCGATCCTGAGCTCGGTAAACTCCATTCTTCAAATTTCTCGCTTTTAAACGGTTTTTAGTTTTAATATTTGTTAAAACTGATATACAGATTCAGATATATCGGGGAAGTCCCATCCGAAGGACGACGTGCTCAAATTTATTTTTAACCTAAGTGAAATTTCAGCTACCCAGGTTTAGATACGTAACATACGACTCATTATCGAGTACCTGACATACGAAAAAGCCCTCGATCATAGCTTAGAGTCCAAACCGAAGGACGACGTGCTCAAGTTATTTTTAACGTAAATGAAATTTCAACTTCCCAGGTTTAGATACGTAACATAAGACTCATTATCGAGTACCCGACATACGAAAAGGCCCTCGATCATAGCTTAAAGTCCAAACCGAAGGACGACGTGCTAAAATTTATTTTTATCTTCCCGATTAAAACATCTGACCTAAGTGACTTGGCTAGATTTCGAAATGGCGATCCTGAGCTCGGTAAACTCCATTCTTCAAATTTCTCGCTTTTAAACGGTTTTTAGTTTTAATATTTGTTAAAACTGATGAACAACCGGGATATCTGAATCCTTCACAAAAATTGAAATAAAAATGTTTTTCGAAAAACGTCGGGCTACATACCATTCTTCAAACTTCCTGCTTTTTAACGGTTTATAGATTTAATATTTGTTAAAACTGATAGACAGATTTAGATATATCGGGAAAGTCCTATCCGAAGGACGACGTGCTCAAGGTTTTTTGAACCTAAGTGAAATTTTAGCTACCTAGGTTTAGTTACATAACATAGGACTCATTATCGAGCACCTGACATACAAAAAGGCCCTCGATCATAGCCTAAAGTTTAATCCGAAGGACGACGTGCTCAAATTTATTTTTATCTTCCCGAATAAAATATCTGACCTAAGTGCCTTGGCTAGATTTCTAGGGGGCGATCCTGAGCTCGATAGACTCCATATGTATGATAAAATAAGTTACCGTTTGGTTTCTACTAACATTATCAAGGAAGAAATGTGGAATATAAGTGGGCTTTGGAGATGGTAGTAGGAAGTTGGCAGGAGTGTTGGGTGATGTCACGTACCCTATGTTGAGCGGAACGTTTAAGTCTATATTAATAAAGCTGAAACGGGGTTTGTTTGTTTGTGTGTTTGTATGTTTGTTCCAGCATCACGCCCATACGGCTGGACGGATTTTTATGAAACTTCACATGTAGCATTCTTTTGAGCCCGATTGAAATAGGCTATGTCGCGTCCCAAAGTTTTGATCGGGAGGGGGGGTTGTAAAGGGGGGCCTAAGTATATAAATAGTGCTAACTCATTAACTAATGGGCGAATCGTCATAAAATTTCACATGTAGTATTTTTAAAAGCCAAATAGGAAAAAAAGGTGTGTGGCGTCCCAAAATTTTGATCGGGAGGGGGGGTTGTGGGGGGGCCTAAGTATAAATATAGAGCTAACTCATTAACTAATGGGCGAATCGTCATGAAATTTCACATGTAGTATTTTTAAAAGCCAAATAGGAAAAAAAGGTGTGTGGCGTCCCAAAGTTTTGAACGGGAGTGGGGGTTGTGGGGGGGCCTAAGTATAAATATAGAGCTAGCTCATTAACGGTTGGTCGCATTGTCACGAAGTTTCACATGTAGTATTCCTGAAGACCAAATAAAAAAAAAAAGGTGTGTGGCGATCCAAGGTTTTGAACGGGAGGGAGGGTTGAGGGGGGGGGGGGGGGCTAAGTATAAAAATAGAGCTGGCTCATTAACGGTTGGTCAGATTGTCACGAAATTTCACATGTAGTATTCCTGAAGGCCAAATAGAAAAATAAGGTGTGTGGCGTCCCAAAGTTTTGAACGGGAGGGAGGGTTGAGGGGGGGGGGGGCTAAGTATAAAAATAGAGCTGGCTCATTAACGGTTGGTCAGATTGTCACGAAATTTCACATGTAGTATTCCTGAAGGCCAAATAGAAAAATAAGGTGTGTGGCGTCCCAAAGTTTTGAACAGGTGGGGGGTTTGGGGGGGGGTTGGGCTAAATATAAATATAGAGCTGGCTCATTAACGGTTGATCGTATTGTCACGAAATTTCCCATGTAGTATTCCTGAAGGCCAAATAAAAAATAAGGTGTGTGGCGTCCCAAAGTTTTGAACGGGAGGGGGGTTGTGGGGGGGGGGGGGGGCTAAGTATAAATATAGTGGTAGCTCATTAACGGTTGGTCGTATTGTCATGGAATTTCACATGTAGTATTCATAAAGGCCAAATAGAAAAATAAGGTGTGTGGCGTCCCAAAGTTTTGAACGGGAGGGGGGGTTGTGGGGGGGGGGGAGGGGGCTAAGTATAAATATAGTGGTAGCTCATTAACGGTTGGTCGTATTGTCATGGAATTTCACATGTAGTATTCATAAAGGCCAAATAAAAAATAAGGTGTGTGGCGTCCCAAAGTTTTGAACGGGAGGGGGGGTTGTGGGGGGGGGGGGGGGGGGGCTAAGTATAAATATAGTGGCAGCTCATTAACGGTTGGTCGTATTCTCATGGAATTTCACATGTAGTATTCATAAAGGCCAAATAGAAAAATAAGGTGTTTGACATCAAACAATTGTGAACGGGAGGGGGGTTATGAGGGTAGGCCTAAATTTGAAGATAGTGATAGGTCATTAACGGATGATTGGATTGTCATGGAATTTCACATGTAGTATTCTTGATGGCCAAATAGAAAAATACACTATGTGACATCTTAAAAAATTGGAGGGGGGGCTAAGCATAAAAATAATGCTGAATGATTAAAGGGCAATGGGATTG
Source organism: Aradus depressus (assembly GCA_963662175.1). Lineage (NCBI taxonomy): Eukaryota > Metazoa > Arthropoda > Insecta > Hemiptera > Aradidae > Aradus > Aradus depressus. The sequence continues at coordinate 78,469,309 of OY759214.1, forward strand.
TCATGAATTTCACATGTAGTAGTAGTAACTGTGTATTCGCTGTGGGGTTCACTGTTGCAAGACATTTACTAGCTGTGTTGCCCGGCGTTCCGAACTTCGTACTAGCTGTGGGGTCCGCTGTTGCAAGGCACATACTAGATGTGGTGCCCAGGGTTCCGAACTTCGTACTAGCTGTGGTGTCCGCTGTTGCAAGGCACAAACTAGATGTGGTGCTCGGCGTTCCTAACTTCGTACTAGCTGTGGGGTCCGCTGTTGCAAGGCACATACTAGATGTGGTGCCCAGGGTTCCTAACTTCGTACTAGCAGTGGTGTCCGCTGTTGCAAGGCACATACTAGATGTGGTGCTCAGCGTTCCTAACTTCGTACTACCTGTGGGGTCCGCTGTTGCAAGGCACATACTAGCTGTGTTGCCCAGCGTTCCGAACTTCGTACTAGCTGTGGGGTCCGCTGTTGCAAGGCACATACTAGATGTGGTGCTCAGCGTTCCGAACTTCGTACTAGCTGTGGGGTCCGCTGTTGCAAGGCACATACTAGATGTGGTGCCCAGGGTTCCTAACTTCGTACTAGCTGTGGTGTCCGCTGTTGCAAATTAATACAGCTATGTTAGTAGATAGGCAGCATCCAGAAACGAAGATGGTCAACCAAAGAAAGATTCAGACGTATCGGGAAAGTCCCATCCGAAGGACGACGTGCTCAAAGTTATTTTTATCTTCCCGATTAAAACATCTGACCTAAGTGACTTGGCTAGATTTCTAAATGGCGATCCTGAGCTCGGTAAACTCCATTCTTCAAATTTCTCGCTTTTAAACGGTTTTTAGTTTTAATATTTGTTAAAACTGATGAACAACCGAATTATCTGAATCCTACACAAAAATCGAAATAAAAATGTTTTTCGAAAAAGTCGGGCGAAATCCCATTCATCAAATTTCTTGCTTTTTAACAGTTTTTAGATTTAATATTTGTTAAAACTGATATACAGATTCAGATATATCGGGGAAGTCCCATCCGAAGGACGACGTGCTCAAATTTATTTTTAACCTAAGTGAAATTTCAGCTACCCAGGTTTAGATACATAACATACGACTCATTATCCAGTACCTGACATACAAAAAGGCCCTCGATCATAGCTTGAAGTCCAATCCTAAGGACGATGTGCTCAAGTTATTTTTAACGTAAATGAAATTTCAGCTACCCAGATTTAGATACATAACATACGACTCATTATCCAGTACCTGACATACAAAAAGGCCCTCGATCATAGCTTAAAGCCCAATCCGAAGGACGACGTGCTCAAATTTATTTTTATCTTCCCGATTAAAATATCTGAGCTAAGTGACTTGGCTAGATTTCTAAATGGCGATCCTGAGCTCGGTAGACTCCATATGTATGGTAAAATAAGTTACCGTTTGGTTCCAACTAAAATTATCAAGGAAGAAATGTGGAATATAAGTGGGCTTTGGAGATGGTAGTAGGAAGTTGGCAGGAGTGTTGGGTGATGTCACGTACCCTATGTTGAGCGGAACGTTTAAGTCTATATTAATAAAGCTGAAACGGGGTTTGTGTGTTTGTATGTTTGTTCCAGCATCACGCCCATACAGCTGGACGGATTTTTATGAAACTTCACATGTAGCATTCTTTTGAGCCCGATTGAATAATAGGCTATGTCGCGTCCCAAAATTTTGATCGGGAAGGGGGGTAGTAAGGGGGGCCTAAGTATATAAATAGTGCTAACTCATTAACTAATGGTCGAATTGTCATGAAATTTCACATGTAGTATTTTTAAAAGCCAAAAAGGAAAAAAAGGTGTGTGGCGTCCCAAAGTTTTGAACGGGAGGGGGGTTGTGGGGTAGGCGTAAATTTGAAGATAGTGATAGATCATTTACGGATGATCGGATTGTCATGGAATTTCTTATGTAGTATTCTTGATGGCCAAATAGAAAAATACACTATGTGACATCTTCAAAAATTTAACAGGGGGGGGGGGGGGGCAAAGCATAAAAAAATGCTGACTGATTAAAGGGTAATCGGATTGTCATGAATTTCACATGTAGTAGTAACTATGTATTCGCTGTGGGGTCCGCTGTTGCAAGGCATTTACAAGCTGTGGTGCACAGAGTTCCTAATATCGTACTAGCTGTGGGGTCCGCCGTCGCAAGGCACATACTAACTGAGATGCCCAGCGTTCCTAACACTAGCTGTGGGGTCCGCCGTTACAAGACACTTACTAGCTGTGGTGCCCAGCGTTCCTAACTACGTAATAGCTGTAGGGTCCGCCGTCGCAAGGAACATACTAGCCGTGGTGCCCAGCGTTCCTAACTACGTACTAAATGTGGGGTCCGCCGTCGCAAGGCACATACTAGCTGTAATGCCCAGCGTTCCTAACTTCTTACTAGCTGCGGTGCCCAGCGATGCCAAGTATTCACTAGCTGGGGTTTCCGCCGTTGAAAGGCGCATACTAGCTGTGGTGCCTAGGGGTCTTAAAAACTTACTAGCGTTACTATAGTTGAAGGACTATAAGCCTTATTCCGTATGAATAATCGAAAATTATAACATCATGAATGTGGTGTCGAAGGATTGAATAGACTTACAGGAGATATTGAGAGAAAATTCAAAGTTCCCCGGGCAACGCCGGGTATTACTGCTAGTCTATATTAATAAAGCTGAAACGGGGATTGTTTGTTTGTTTGTATGTTTGTTCCAGCATCACGCCCAAACGGCTGGACGGATTTTTATGAAACTTCACATGTAGCATTCTTTTGAGCCCGATTGAATAATAGGCTATGTCGCGTCGCAAAATTTTGAACGGGAGGGGGGGTTGTAAGGGGGGCCTAAGTATAAAAATAGTGCTAACTCATTAACGGTTGGTCGTATTGTCACGAAATTTCACATGTAGTATTCCTGAAGGCCAAATAGAAAAATAAGGTGGGTGACGTCCCAAAGTTTTGGAAGGGGGGGGGGGGGGTTGTGGGGGGGCCTAAGTATAAATATAGAGCTAGCTCATTAACGGTTGGTCGTATTGTTACGAAGTTTCACATGTAGTATTCCTGAAGGCCAAATAGAAAAATAGGCGGTGTGACGGCTCAAAATTTTGTACCGGAGGGGGGTTGTCGGGGGGGGCCTAAGTATAAATATAGTGCTAACTCTTTAACGGTTGGTCGCATTGTCACGAAATTTCACATGTAGTATTTTTAAAAGCCAAATAAAAATATAAGGTGTGTGGCGACCCAAAGTTTTGAACGGGAGGGGGGTTGGGGGGGGGCTAAGCATAAATATAGTGCTGGCTCATTACGGTTGGTCAGATTGTCACGAAATTTCACATGTAGTATTCCTGAAGGCCAAATAGAAAAATAGGCGGTGTGACGGCTCAAAATTTCGTATGGGAGGGGGGGGCCTAAGTATAAATATAGTGCTAACTCTTTAACGGTTGGTCGCATTGTCTCGAAATTTCACATGTAGTATTTTTAAAAGCCAAATATAAATATAAGGTGTGTGGCGTCCCGAAATTTTGAACGGGTGGGGGGGGTTGAGGGGGGGGGGGGGTTAAGTATAAAAATAGAGCTAGCTCATTAACGGTTGGTCGTATTGTCACGAAATTTCGCATGTATTATTCTTGAAGGCCAAATAGAAAAATAAGATGTGTGGCGTCCCGAAGTTTTAAACGGGTGGGGGGGTTGAGGGGGGGGGGGGCTAAGTATAAATATAGAGCTAGCTCATTAACGGTTGATCGTATTGTCACGAAATTTCCCATGTAGTATTCCTGAAGGCCAAATAGAAAAATAAGGTGTGTGACGTCCCAAAGTTTCGGAAGGGGGGGGGGGTTGTGGGGGGGCCTAAGTATAAATATAGAGCTAGCTCATTACCGGTTGTTCGCATTGTCACGAAGTTTCACATGTAGTATTCCTGAAGGCCAAATAGAAAAATAGGCGGTGTGACGGCTCAAAATTTTGTACGGGAGGGGGGGTTGTCGGGGGGGGCCTAAGTATAAATATAGCGGGTGATTTACCGAAGCACCCGAAAAAAAAGAAAAAAAAAAAAAAAAAAAAAAAAAGTATAAATATAGTGCTAACTCTTTAACGGTTGGTCGCATTGTCACGAAATTTCACATGTAGTATTTTTAAAAGCCAAATAAAAATATAAGGTGTGTGGCGACCCAAAGTTTTGAACGGGAGGGGGGTTGTGGGGGGGGGGGGGGGGGGGGCTAAGCATAAATAAGTGCTGGCTCATTACGGTTGGTCAGATTGTCACGAAATTTCACATGTAGTATTCCTGAAGGCCAAATAGAAAAATAGGCGGTGTGACGGCTCAAAATTTCGTATGGGAGGGGGGGGGCCTAAGTATAAATATAGTGCTAACTCTTTAACGGTTGGTCGCATTGTCTCGAAATTTCACATGTAGTATTTTTAAAAGCCAAATATAAATATAAGGTGTGTGGCGACCCAAAGTTTTGAACGGGAGGGGGGTTGTGGGGGGGGGGCTAAGCATAAATATAGTCCTGGCTCATTAACGGTTGGTCAGATTGTCACGAAATGTCACATGTAGTATTCCTGAAAGCCAAATAGAAAAATAGGCGGTGTGACGGCTCAAAATTTTGTACGGGAGGGGGGGATGTGGGGGGGGGGGGGGCTCAGTATTAATATAGTGCTAGCTCATTAACGGTTGGTCGTATTGTCATGGAATTTCACATGTAGTATTCTTGATGGCCAAATAGAAAAATACACTTGTGACATGTTAAAAATTTGGGAGGGGGGGGGGGGGCTAAGCATAAAAATAATGCTGAATGACTAAGGGTAATCGGATTGTCATGGATTTCACATGTAGTAGTAGTAAGTTTGTCCACTGTTGCACGGCATTTACTAGCTGTGATGCCCAGCGTTCTTAATATCGTACTAGCTGTGGGGTCCGCTGTTGCAAGGCACTTACTAGCTGTAGTGCTCAGTCCCAGCGTTCCTAACTATGTACTGGCTGTGGGGTTCGCTGTTGCAAGGCACCTACAGGACATTTACTAGCTGAGATGCCCAGCGTTCCTATATACTTACTAGCTGTGGGGTCCGCCGTTGCAAAACTCGTACTAGCTGTGATGCCCTGTGGTTCTAACTACATACTATCTGTGGGGTCCGCAGTTGCAAGGCACTTAATAGCTGTAGGGCCCAGCGTTCCTAAAAATGTACTATCTGTGGGGTCCGCTGTTGCATGGCACTTACTAGCTGTGATGCCCAGCGTTCCTAACTTCGTACTAGCTGTGGGGTTCGCCGTTGCATGGCACTTACTAGCTGTGATGCCCAGCGTTCCTAACTTCGTACTAGCTGTGGGGTTCGCCGTTGCAAGGCATATACTACCTGTGGTGCCCAGCGTTCCTAACTACGTACTAGCAGTGGTGCCCAGCGTTGCAAGGCACATACTAGCTGTGGTCACAAACGTTCTTAAGTACGCACTGGCTAGGACGTCCAGCGCTGCTAAGTATTCACTAGTTGTGGTTTCCGCCATCGAAAGGCGCATACTAGCTGTGGTGCCCAGGGGTCCTAAAAACTTACTAGCGTTACTACAGTTGAAGGACTATAAGCCTTATTCCGTATGAATAATTGAAAATTATAACATCATGAATGTACTGTCGAGGAACTGAATAGCCTTATAGGAGATATTGGGATAAAAGTCAAAGTTCCCCGGGCAACGCCGGGTATTACTGCTAGTAAGCAATAAAGTTATTCATTCATTCATTATTCTAGTATTGTATTTTATATATCAGTATTGTTTTTTTTTGGTGTATGTTTGTTGTTCTTTGTTTTTAGAATCAAGTTATTATATTTTATTTTAGTATGAAGAAAACTCTCCCATGTTTTGCTAATTAATGTTATCTGCTTTGTTTTATTTCAGTTTAGTCCTTATTATTTAGAAATTGTTTGTATTTATGATTATGTATCGAACTCCTTGCTGTAAGATGATTCTCCATGAGCAATAAAGTTATTCATTCATTCATGTAATAAATATATCGATACAAAATTTAGTATGAGGATTCAGAAGCCGTAAGGCAACTATAGATTTTTAGCACAAACGAGCGATTGGTTTTGAAGGGAGAGCGACAACTCAGTTGATTAATTTGTGCTGGGGAAGCACATTGCTCATGATGAACCGAAGACTTTTTTCTACTCTTTATAAACCTCAGATTTTTGGCAATCCTCACTCCCCTTTTTTCATAGTTTATGTTCGGTTTATTTTTCTGCGGATCTATTAGTATTGATTTTTGTTATTTGCAGTGTCGGAGGCAATTGAACTGAAGGAACTGGAGAGAAGAGGGTTCAACACTCAGCTACACTCTCTACTGGGATGGTTTATTCGAGCCTCGCATGCGACAAAATGGACGTTCCTGAAAAAATTAATCGATATACTGAAGGAAGGAAATGGACTGGTGGAGGTAGTCAACGCTATTGGCCACCCATCGAAAGACCTCATTTATGCCATCTCTCAGTAACCTAATATTTTATATTATTACGTATTATAACAACGAAATTATTGTTACTATTTTTAATTAATATTAACTTTTAATGATTTGATTTTACTTTATTTGTGGGTTCGCCAAGACTCAACAGTTTTGAAAAACTAAGATGACATGAGGTGGCAAAATACACAAAAGAAAACATAGCTCCATGATTATTTGGATAAATATATTTGACAAAAACATTATTAATATTTATGGTTATTTATAAAATATATTTGTATATTACTTATGATCTAAAGGTATCTTGTTGCGATGTCTTTTCTTCTCTTCAATATTCAAATTCTGCTGGGCTTCGAATTTCTTCAATCTTCTACTGACTATCTCAAAACAATAGGGAGCTCCTCCAACGCATCTTCCTCTGCCAAGGTGATTGGCTAAGTCTTATCTCCAGACACACGTCCACCCTCTGCGACGTTGACTGACTAAGCGTTCCCTCCAGAATGAGGCTAGCTGAGTTCGTCTCCAGCTCTCCCGTCATTCTTCCGCAGGGACTTTTCTGCACACCTACTGGCTGCCCAGGTCATGATGTCTACACCATTCCTTATATGGTACTGCTGCTGACGTCATCGGTTTTCTCCCTACTTCCTGGCATCCAATTCTTATATTTCCATCTGCATTGTTATTTTCACTTAAATCATTTTAAAACAATTAATGTCCATATTTTTGGATATTACAGTATCTATATTAATAAAGTTGGAGAAGTTTGTGAAGTTGTTTGTTCCAACTTCACCGCTGATTTTTATGGAATTTCAAATGTAATATCCTTATAAGCCAAATTGAAACATGGGTTTTACGTTTGGTAGTGCTGGGGAGTTCAACATAGAATTAAAGGTAACTAAATGGTTAACATAGCATAGTAGAATCTATACATGCGTTGGCGTAGATAGGGGGAGGGGGGGGGGGGGGGGGGCACGGCCCCCAGAATGCCCGGTGCCCCCAGAAAAGTGCGATCTAATATAACTAATTAAAAAAATATATAATGCATAATGACAACTCCACCAGAGACAAACATTACAGTTACGACATTACAAGGTTATAGAAAGTTTCAGTTCCCAGTCAAATGATATTCGGATTCAAATTACGCTTTCTTAAATTTTAGATTCCACGAATGCTGCCAATCGGCGAAGTATGACAGTTTAGCGTATGCATCGTCGTACTTGTCACAACAAAACGCCCGGCAATTTAAAAATCTCTCCCAAAAACTCCGCACGGCGGTGCAATGTTTACCTAAAATAAAAAGACTATTTAGACTAACTGCATATTTTAGAATGTATTCAATAAAAGTCGTAAAAAGAGAAAATAATTGTTTTTTAGAGTACATTTAGTGCTATCAGCTGAACGAGAATGAAAGAGTAAAAAATAAATTTCAGCTGAAAAAGTGTTGGACCGATTTGCTGAAAAAAAGAAGAAAATTAAGGCTTATTTAATTGAGGATACTTACTACTACTACTTACTGTATAAGACTGGATGACTAGACTCATGAAAAATTTTTATTGTTGAGTTGAATTTGTGTTGATTATTTTGTTATAACATACTAATATCTTGTGTATGGTACCTGATTGTTAATTATTAAGTTTAATTAAACTTAAACTAAAATATGATTTTGAAATGTAAACTATTGTTTTATTATCGCGGTCGTGTTGATCGGCTCCCTCCCCCCCTCCAGAGAATAATGCTAGCTACTCCAATGTATATAAGCCCCAGTCAAGCACAGTTTTTCTGACATTTCAAAACGGGAGGGGTGATTGCGGGGGGACACGTAACCCAAAATTAGTGTTAGCTCTTCAACTAATATTTTGATTTTGATGAAATTTCATATGTAGCATCCTTATAAACCAGAATGAAACATGTGCTATTCGGCGTCCAACAATTATAAACGGAAAGGGGCGCCATGTAAGATATTCTTAAACGCACATTGTAAGGTTCTCCTACATTCCTGCCATTCTATCTTCGTTTACTAGTGTAAAGATACATACACATTTCTTCATTCTCTGGCGATAGTCGTAATTCCTTGATCGAATTTTGCATTTTTGGACATTTTATAAGATGAATTAATGCATTTTACTCTTGCCGACAGCTATTACGATCAATTAGTTGAGACAGTTCTATGTTTATAAACATTTTGATATATATACATATATATTATTATTATTATATTACTATTTCAGGTATACGAACAATGCTTATGATAGGACACCACTGGATTCAAACAGATCTCTAAATGATACGAAATTATTTGAAACACAGAATATTCACCATGACTGGTTTTCACATCTGTACGAACATGAACAAATACAAATTGTCCTAGGTTAATCTACTATCATATAATATTATAGTTATTTTTTGTATAATTCCATACTCTACTTAAGAATAATTAACTTTTAACCCGGATTCTAACCAGTAATTTTAATTGCACACCACCGAAGTCTTCTCTCTACACAGTCTTTCAAACGATTTGATTCACCTAGGCTCTCTCGAGTTTTGGTCGAACGATGGACTCACCATATTCTGGTAGAAATCCAACATCATCAATACAGAATAAATACATTTTTATTTTTTTTAGGTTTAGGTTTTATGACTCATGCCCGGGCTCTAACTACGAGGTCATATCGCCTACTACCAGAGCGCTCTTTCGTCACTCTGGTGGACATGAGCCCGACTCTACTGTGGGAGTCCTAAATTTTTATTCACCTAGGGCAGGGGTCTTTAACAAGTACCTGACATCGTACAGGCTCGGGACCATCGCTTAACGTCCCATCCGAAGGACGGCGTGCTTAAGTTTATTTTACCTCCCAGATAAAATAAACTAAGGGCCTCGGTCGGGTTTTGAACCCACGTTCTTGAGCTCAGAAGTCAAGCACGCTGACCACTGAGCTACCGGCGCCCTCAAAAAATTTTTATTTACAGATACATTTAAATGTTGATATTTTTTTTATTGCTTGATAATGCATGAATGGCAGAAGGTCAATAATACTAGAATATCATTTTAATTTTTGGGTTATGTAAGGAGATTCTTAGTTCTTATATAATATATGAACTATTAAAGCATGACTTCTCCCATTTATTTTTTGCCTTCTCAAAAATAGCAACCTAAACGATTCAGTAAGCACTCCCATCTTCAGTATCTTTAGTACATGTGTTCTTTAGGTTAACTACTCCTGTCAATCAGAATCTTTCTTTTATAGAACATATTTATTGAGTGGACTTTTATACTTAAACACCTAGTCGAAGCTGTTTTAGTTAAATATAAAAGTCGACTCAATAAGCATAGTATAAAAAAAAGCTTCTGATTGACAGAAGGAACTTATATATTAGTTAGTTAACCTAAAGAACTTATGTATTATAAATACTGATAATGGGAGGGCTTCCAGAAACGTTTGTAATTGATATTTTTTGAAAAGGCAAAAAATAAATAGGAGAAGTGATTTTGTAATTATACATTATTTTACAGAATATGATGTTGGTAATATTTAATGCAGGTGTTAAGCCTTTTTATTTGGGTTCTCCGTGCAAATCAGTAAGCGTGATTCGCACTGCCGCTGCTTTTTCGTAATACTGGAGCTACGTGTTTTGTCATATTTTAAAGAACATCATAGAACTACGGCTTTCCACCCCAATGCAATTGTCTAGATTAGTTGTTCCACGTAACGTGATTGGCCATCTATTAACCAATTCATTTATATTATTATATTTATTTACCTAATACTTTTGTCGCCAAAAAAAATATGATCATCTGGAAAAAGTACTTTGAGATAATGTTTTGATACTACTGATTGAACTAGTAATACGTTTAATCTCGCCAAGACTGAGTATGCTTACAGTACATAGGATCGAGAGCTACTTGTGGCTTACCATTTTTTTTTTCACCGATATTCAACACTATATTGAGATGAATGTGAGAGAACCTTTGAAGTTCCTGAAATGGTTGAGAAAGTGTGTGTAAGTGTTTCGAAATTTGACTTATCTAGTTTAAGGCTGAAAGCATTTGAAGTTTAAAAAAAAATCATGGTTATATTGCAAAAGTCAAATTTCAGGTTTTAAGCACGGGGAAAAATACCACAGTCTCCCCCACCCACTTAGCCAATTGTGATGTGTTTGTGACTGTGAGATTCATAATGTCAGCCACTGCTAACATGCCAGTATTCCATCTAACCACATATTTTTCCTTAATGAAATTATTTTAAAAAAAAGTACTGTTTCAGGTTTGTTGGAGGTATGTGGAAGTTCAATGGCTTATAAGTTTTATACTGAAGGGGCGAAAATCTTAAACGAGCAAGTGAAAGAAACTGATAAATCAGAAAGTTGGTTAATTATAATAATTTGAGATTAATTTATAAGAAAAAAACTTTGTGTCAAATATCCAAAGTTTATTTCTTATAAATTAATTATATAGTTATAGTTTGTTCGTGTATTTGAGGTAAACTTGAAAATTATTTAACCGAATTGGGTAATTCACTGGTTGGAAGCTAATTTCTTTCCGGTGGACATAGGCTTCATACTTCATACAAAGGGATCTGAGCAGTGACGGTAAACGTGAAGCAAGTCGGAGGAGAAACGGCCGTCATGGTGCCATTTAGTGCATACGCTGCCTAAACCGTTGAAGATACTTCAAAATGATGTATGGAAGAATAGTTGGCAATAAACAGTTCTACAAATAAGTCCACCAGTATATATCCATCTTCAACAATGATAGTCATCGATAAGAGCTTTTATCTCAGTATATAAATGAGTAGTTTTGTCATTGAACATTGGGTAGAACATCGTTTTAAAGGTCTTTTCGTAGAGGATGACCTCTAGCTTGCAGTCTTAAGCCAAAAATCTTGTACAGCCCCTTGCTTGCAGACAAGCCGACATTCTCGTCCAGCCCCTTGCTTACAGACAAGCCGACAATCGTATCCAATCTCAAGCTTGCAGTATTAAGCTGACAATCTCGTTCAACCTCTAGCTTGCAGGCAAGCCGACAATCTCCTCTAGACTGTAGTTTGCAGTCTTTACATATTTATTTTATTCTTTTTCCGTAACTATATGTGTGCATTACTTTCCTATGGACTGGTACAAGTAAAGTGTTTCTAATTTACAGCTTTACTGTTTATGTAAATTTTTGCGATCTGTATCAATATAGTGGAAAAATTAATAAATACAAAGAACTTGTTACATTTATATTGTCTAATTTAAGTAAAAGATATACCTACATATAATATATCTGATCATCATGGCATTACCCGAAACTGACACACTATGATATACAATTGTGTCTAATTTCACTAAACTATATACTTACATATTATATTATATAATATTATTATGTAATAGTTTAGTGAAATTAGACGATGAAAATGTCAAACAAGTTCTTTTTTTTATTACTGTTTACATTTAAAAGTTACATTACATTTTTTTTTTTCAGTTGAAGTAGCTGAATCTCGAGGTCATAAAAATGTTCCAAAAACAGCTTCAATGTTCTCAGTCGATAGTACGAATTCATGTGAGATTTCTTCATTTAGAATATTATATCTAACATAAGATGTACAGTGGATTTTTTATTCCACCGCCTATTAGAAGGTAGGTTAATTCACATCTTCAGGATTCATATTTCTACATATATGTGAATCATTTCAAAAACCTATGTTTCATAATCGAAATATTCGCCGAATATAAAAAAATTTTGTTCTGTGGATAGAGTTTAGAATTGACAGATATTGGATATTATTACTTATCCGTGGAATATCATCATACACTAGTATTTGAGGCATTACACGCGAATAATAATAATAATGATTATAATAATTATTATTAATTTCTAAAAGTAGTTAAATTGAATTTATACTAATTCATGTAATATTGTTCTTAGCTTTGCAAATGATCAAAAAATTACTTGAAAAAAAAATGAAGGATTGGAATATGAAAATGATGGAAATAGTTACATCGAAGCATCCAGCTTTCCGAAGATATGGTTATTCCCAGCCTAAAGTTAAAATGGACAGGGTAACATATGAAGCTTTCCTCTACTTTTATTTACTTACTTTAGTTCATTCTACATGTCAACTTTACCATCTAGTAGCTTTAAGTAAAGAGCAGGACTTAATATCTACTTTGCTTTTAAACAGTCGAAATAAAACAATTATTTTGTTATTATATTTTCAAAACAACCTTGTCAAATCAAATAGTAACTGTCGCCACGAATAGCGAGGATTTCAACAAGAATATCTGTGCAACCTAACCTATTGGGCCGAATAACTGATATAGGTATTACTCAGGAAAGACAAAGAACTTGGGCAGCAGCGAATGAAGCTCCTTCATCCAATAAAATGTCCGGGCTTATCGTTGTTTATCGGTTGTCTTTCATCAATAGTTCCCAACCTCTTAATTTTTACTTCCCCAGTTCAAAAACCCTAATAACTATCGATAAAACCCTAATAATGAAAGTATCGACACAACATTTAGAATGAGGATTCAGAAGCCCCTATTTAAGTCAATTATTGATTTTTAGCCTAAATGGTCGAATGGTTTTGGAGGGAGAGCGAATGAATTTTTATCTTACTACGTCAGTTTTACTAAACCTGACGATGATATAATTGGGAAACGGGCAGTATATGTATATGTACAAAACATTTAGTGAAATAGAAACCGTTTTATTTATGTATTATACGTTTCCACAATAGGTCGGGGATATATACGAGGGCGTAGCCAGGAGGGGGGGGGGGGGGGAGCGCGCGAGCCCCCCTGGCCAGAGCGAAAAACCGAAATAAAAATTAAATAAACTAAAAAAATAGTTTTTATTAAAAATGGATTGCTTGCAAGTTACCAATAGGATCTTCAAGTTTCCCGTTCGTCTGATTCCTAAATCAGCTGTAACATACATGTACAAAACAAGACATATTACATTTATTTAAATAAATATGAATTCGATTATTTCATTTCCTCGCTCAAAATCGTCATTTATGTCAGTAAAAATGCAAAGCGCAGCAGCAGCAAATGCACGCTATTGGATGTGAGTAATTTAATTCTAAAAGCACAGAAACCACAGCGTACATTTGCTGCTGCCGCGCTTTGCATCTTTGCTGCGCATGTAAAATCAACTACTTACAGTCAGTGGTTACCTCAGGGGGGAGCTTCTAGAGGTCCGAGTCTCCCAAATTAATAACAAAAAGGCTGCAACGCTAACCACGGAAACTGCGGGCTGTGCCCCTGGGAGTCTATACCCCCCACCCTCGTAGCCTAACTTTGCCCCTTCTTTATTGGTAATATGTTAATACAATAATTTTCCTTGCCTTGTATTTCACAGTTGCAAATGCTGCCTGTATGGATAAATCGCTACATTTTTTCGCTATTGGACCCTAAATCTCGGGAAAAATTGTCTACAATAAATCAATATTGGAAACTGGCTTCCTTAGAATTTCATAAAGAGAAAAGTGTGGCCTATTGGCGTAACAAAACGTGCAGAAAATTTGAGATCAAGGTAATATTTATCAGGTTATATTTTATTATTTATTTATAAATTTGGCCCAATATATCTACCAGATACATAAGAAGATAATCTTTTGTATAAAGTTTGTGTGTGTATGAATGTGTTCATGCCGTTGATCAGGTCGGGATTACATTTTGCACAATTTTAGATTGTACTTTTTGACAGGTTTTAGTGAAGATTTGTAACTATATTTTTCTTAAAACTATGTGTTTGTGGGTTACTGCAGTCTTTAAAAGTGTTATAAATCGGGTGGGGAAAAACATAAATTATCTCAGTTAATACTAGAGTAGAAAAATGATGTTTCGCTGTTGATATGTCTTCGAGGTCTCTTGAAAAAAGTCTCTAAAATAATAATAATTTCAAAAACATCTCTAAGGAATAATTATAATAATGATATGAACTGAAGAGGAAGGTCCCCCATAAATGTAACGAAGTTGGTCAACATTTACTGAGCGATTAAAAAATAATATGTATACGTATTGTTTATTAATTTTTTCTCCATTAGCATAAGTGTGAACAGTTTATTTAGTTATTCTTTGTATGTGTATAATTAATTTTAGTTTTCCTAGCCGTAAGTATTTAATTGTTGTTCTCATTTTTCATGTTTTCTGCAAATATTATTTCTTTTTCTAATTTTAGTTTCACATTCCCAGTTTTTTTTAGTCAATCGTAAATATATACATTTTTTTAGTATGCTCAGTTTGAATATAGTTTTTTTTAAAAAAATATCAACTTTTTTTTAGATTACGTATGTATATGTACGAATATAATGAAAAAAATATGACTTTAACCACTGTCAAGAGATCATGGATAAGGCGCCGGTAGCTCAGAGGTAGCGTGCTTGCCTGCTGAGCTCAAGATCACGGGTTCGAAACCTGGCCCTTAGGTTTTTTAACTGGGAGGTGAGCACGCCGTCCTTCGGATGGGACGTCATGAGTGTACGATTAAGACGTTAATGATCCCTTACCCTAGGTGAATAAAAATTGGGTAGGCCAAAGTTAGAACTGCGGGTAACTAGACAAGGTGACAAGGAATTTATTTAATAGGATCGGATGATTACACTCAAAGTTTTCAAAGATAATCCTATAGCGGTATTATCACTATTAAAAATGAACCTTTACCACTGATTACCTGTCTAAGGTACCAGTGGTTCGAACTAGGCAACCTTCCGAAATCCACCGTTTTTTTTGTCGATAGAAATTTGTCAATCCATGGCATTACCTGGCAGTTTTTTTTTTTTTTTTTTCACATGTAGAGTAAAAACTGTTTGCGTTTGTGAAATTGCTAGATTGGTGGTGTGAACAATTGTAAATAGATGTTATATATGTACGTATATTTTTTATTAATTTTTTCCCCATTAGCATAAGTGTGAACAGTTTATTTAGTTATTCTTTGTATGTGTATAATTAATTTTAGTTTTCTTAGCCGTAAGTATTTAATTATTGTTTTAATTTTTCATGTTTTTTGCAAGTAAATTATTTCATTTTTAAATTTTAGTTTCACATTCCCAGTTTTCTTTAGTGAATCGTAAATATATACATTTGTTTAGCATGCTCAGTTTGTATATAGTTTTTTATTAAATATCTTGATTTTTTATAGATTTTATTTTAGAGTTTTATTACATTTAAAATAATTTATATATTTTTATTAATCAGAGTTCATTAAGCGTTTCATTTATTTTATTTCTCTTCAATCGTTTTTTTTCTTATTTTATTACGTTTTTAACGTTTAACCATTCCATGCAGTTCATACCATCATAATAAAAAAAAAAAAATATTAATTAATCTATAATGCGTCGTTTTATTAATAAAACAATGGAATATTTTATACATCTAATTGTACAACATTCTTTTGTGTAGTTGTTGGAGAAAGGCTTAAGTACTTCTAAGATTACATTAGGTTCGAAGGTTTCGAAGAAAAACCCACCAGCGAAGAAATTGGTTATAACAAAAAGAATGTCTGATTCTTATACCTCCGATAAAGATAAACTTACTGCGGAGACGTATTTAAAAGTCAATGAAGATGTGATGAAGGGTATGTCGTCTGGGTCTAGCAAACAGATAATGGCCAACCAGGACTTGGCTCAGCTCTCAGATGGTAATAATATAATAATGTTTATTATCATTAAACATGTCTAACATGTTAAATAGCAGAAGTCACACATATTTATTCATCAAGTTATTATATTTTAAAGGCAGCATACAGAAGGTTAATATTAAAAATAATAGTTAACAATAAATAATAAATAAATTAATGATAATTATTAATTTTTATTAATTTAATAAATTATTAATAAAAATAAATTTGTATAAAAATAATAATACTAATAAATAGAACGGTAAATATGATAGGAATCTATAATGGATACAATTTTTAATTTTGATAAATATTTTATCTTTTATTTTTTCACGATGATATAAATGCAAATTATCGACTGAGTGAACAGTTTCTCATTTTCATTATGTATTTTATATTTCTATTAGGCGCATCGACTTCTTAGGCCATTAGCGCCAGCACATCTATTATTATAGTACCACTTGGGGTGACATTGTGTGGCTAGGGCTATCTCCGTGGGTGGCTCCAAGTGGCAGAGTGGAGGGAGCAGCCTATCCACCGCACCTCCTCCTCAGTAGAGTGGCTCTCTTCCGGCCTCCAATCACAAGAGGTGATATATTGTGGCTAGGGCTATCTCCGTGGGTGGCTCCAACTGGCAAAGTGGAGGGAGCAGCCTATCCACCGCACCTCCTCCTCAGTAGAGTGGCTCTCTTCCGGCCTCCAATCACAAGAGGTGATATATTGTGGCTAGGGCTATCTCCGTGGGTGGCTCTAAGTGGCAGAATGGAGGGAGCAGCCTATCCACCGCACCTCCTCCTCAGTAGAGTGGCTCTCTTCCGGCCTCCAATCACAAGAGGTGATATATTGTGGCTATGTCTATCTCCCTGGGTGGCTCCAACTGGCAGAGTGGAGGGAGCAACCTATCCACCGCACCTCCTCCTCAGTAGAGTGGCTCTCTTCCGGCCTCCAATCACAAGAGATGATATATTGTGGCTATGTCTATCTCCCTGGGTGGCTCCAACTGGCAGAGGAGGGAGCAGCCTATCCACCGCATCTCCTCCTCAGTAGAGTGGCTTCTGGCCTCCAATCATCAGAGGCTCTATCCTGCGTTTTGCTATTCCTCTACCCTTGGCACCATATAATATTTTGGTGTTACAGCCGGCTGTTTCGCAAGAATTGCAGCAACGGGGATATGTAGGCCGAGCCATCTTTCAGCACTGCTCGAGAGTCGTGAGGCAATCCATCTCTTTCCCTAAGAGCTTCACAGGATTCTAATATGTGGAGGACAGTGAGTTCTTACCTCCACAGTGGACATCTCAGGAGTGTCTCCACAACAAAATGTGGGCGTGAGTTAGCCAAGTGTGTCCGATTCTCAGCCTCGATAGGATTATTCTTTCTTTTCGGGAGAGAAACGCCACATTTTTTACGAATGTGCTGATTTTACATTAAACTGTTTTTTTTGGTTTGCTAAAAAAATGTGATTGTTACATAAGATAGTTTGCATTTGTTTCGTCGATTTATTCGATTTTAAGAGTCAAAAACATATGATATTAATTATAAGGATAATGGTAAAAAATAAAATAAATAATAGGAAATAAACGAGCATGAAAGTAATAATACTAATAAATAGAATCATTCAAAAGAGTTACAACTTATTGTTTATATTCCTTACCATGAATAATAAATAAATTGCATTTTCTTTGAATCCAATATGTTTGCCGGATGATACAATTTTTTAAAAATTATTCATTTATAATCTATATTGAGATGGCTATTCTGTAAAATTTCTTTGTGAAATCAAGCGCATTAAAGAGGCCTAGCATAATTTTTTTTGTTATCCCCGTTTAAGTTATGTATGAGTAGGGAGGCCCTAATTTTGAAAAAGTTTAAATTTCTCAGATTTCCATCCGGAATTTTGTTTAGAATGTTGAAAAATGACCCCTGAATTTTTTCAGATTTTTTTGACCATATTAACCCGTGCCTGTAAGGTGTAAAAGTTTTACATTGAGTTTAAATGGGGATTTATGCGATTCGAGAGACTTTAGAGTGTAACTTTTTATGCTTTGAATGGATTGTTTTGAAATTTCGTATTCTTACGTTTTGTGGTCGCTGATTTCAAATTTGATGTCAAAGCACTGTCAATAATTCAAATTTATATACAATTTAATGAATACATTTTTCAATGGTGTTATTATATATGATTTAGGGGCAGCTGAATTCAATTTTAATATCAAAAATTGATTTTTGGCATTTCCGGTTGTCAAAAAATTGTAAATAATTCAAAATTAAAAGCATTATTCTGAATCTATTAATTAGTCTTCCAATGGTATAATTTGATGTTGGAAATTTGAATTCAGCTGCCCCTAAATCATATATAATCACATCATTGAAAAATTTATTCATTAAATTTTATATAAATTTGGATTATTGACAGTTTTTTGACATCAAATTTGAAATCAGCGACCTCTAAAACCTATAAAATAACATCACGGATGGATTTTTTGATAAAATTGTTTATAAGTTAGAATTAATGACAGTTTTTTGACAAGTGTAACTGTCAAAACTTGATTTTTGACATCCAATTTGAATTCAGCGACCCCCAAAACGTAAGAATACGACATTTCAGAACAATCCATTCGAGGAATCAAAAGTTACGCTCTAATGTGTCTCGAATCGCAAAATCCCCATTTAAACTCAATGTTAAACTTTAACACCTTACAGGCACGGGTTAATATGGTCAAAACTTTTGACTCAAAAGAATCTGAAAAAAGTCAGGGGTCATTTTTTCAACATTCTAAACAAAATTCCTGGTGGAGGTCTGAGAAATTTAAACTTTTCCAAAATAAGGGCCACCATAATGTATGAGCCAATATCACAAGGATGCTCCCCGGAAACTTTAATTAATATATTCACTCGTTTGAGCGTGATTTTTTATTGAAACATACGTAATAAACCAATAAAAGTCATTTCAACTTTCTGTTTTATTTGGATAATTTTAGAAAAAAGAGCTGCTAGTATCGAGGCTCTGCTTGAAGGACAAGACTCACAGTTCTTTGCAAGAGTCCCCATCACACAGTTCCTTAAAAATCATAACAGATTTACTCCTACCAAAAGCCCCTACTATGGATCTTATCACGTTTCAATAATTCACAGCAGGTATTATTTAATTTTAATTTTTTTGTTTAATCCTTAATTCTACGCCTATTTATTTTTTATAATAGAACAAAATAAGTATTGATAAGTATCTCCTATCTGTTTTCAATGTTCTTTTTTGTAAGCATAACTAAAAACATGTAAACAAATGTACAAACAATACACAATACAAAACAAATGTATTACTAATTTTAAATAACAACTGTATGTTAGTCCGACGGTTATTGCCAATTAACAAGATTGTCAAGTAAATGATGATGTAGCTCAACTTGTTCACAGATTTTAATTATATTGACTAGCCAGCTTTCGAGGTTCTCTTATCATCATGCTAACTACAAAAAAAGATAATAATATCATGTATTAACGATTAAAATAATCTAAAAAATAAGATATAACAATAATTTTGAATTGTCAAGTTGAGCTCATTAAAGAGGCCTAATTTTTTTTGTTATCCCAGTTTAAGCTATGTTTGAGCCAAGATCACATAAAAACATATAATATGTTTTTTTTTTAGTTGATGGCCGGATGATGGATGAAAGAAACTTCTAAAGTCGGCTAGCCACCTTTCATAACTAAAATATGTGAGAAGTTGGACTGCATCTTAACTTTTTTGGCCCCGTATTAAGTAACTACTTCTAATTATGTTGCTATACTGGCATATCGTTATTGCCAATATGGTTGTTTGTTCATATATAAAGTGAAGTTAGGAACTGATCTTGAGCAGCCGGAGTGGATCTGGAAAGGGAGCATCTTGTAATAAGTTGGCAAACAATGAAAATTATGTTATACTTTTTATTTATAAATATATATTAGGGTGGCCCTTATTTTGAAAAAAATTAAAATTTCTCAGACCTCCACCCGGAATTTTGTTTAGAATGTTGAAAAAATTACCCCTGAATTTTTTCAGATTTTTTTGACCATATTAACCCGTGCCGTGGGGATTTTGCGTTTCGAGAGACTTTAGAGCGTAACTTTTGATGCCTTGAAATTTCGTCTTCTTACATTTTGGGGGTCGCTGAATTCAATTTTGATGTCAAAAATCAAGTTTTGAAAGTTACACTTGTCATAAAACTGTCAATTATTCAAAATTAAAAGCATTATTCTGAATCTATTAATTAGTCTTCCAATAGTATAATTTGATGTCAAAAATTCATGTTTACTATTCTAGATTTCAAAATGATATTTTAAAAATGATTTCATGGAATGAAAAAAAATAAAATTGCATTAATATTCGAAAATTTTTGACAGGTACATTTATCAAACTGGAATTTTGACAATGAGTTTGAATTCAGCGATCTCTAAAACCCATAAAATCAGATCACGGATGGAATTTTTGAAAAAATTGAGTTTTTTGACAACTGTCAAAACTTGATTTTTGACATCAACTTCGAATTCAGCGGCCCCCAAAACGTAAGAATACGAAATTTCAGAACAATCCATTCGAGGCATCAAAAGTTACGCTCTAAAGTCTCTCGAATCGCAAAATCCCCATTTAAACTCAATGTTAAACTTTAACACCTTACAGGCACTGGTTAATATGGTCAAAAAAATCTGAAAAAACTAAGGGGTAATTTTTTCAACATTCTAAACAAAATTCCTGGTGGAGGTCTGAGAAATTTAAACTTTTTCAAAATGAGGGCCACCCTAATATTATATATTTATAGGGTATATATACTATATATTTTTTGCAAAAATATATTTACAACATTTTAAAATATACAACTGGCAAATGATCTGTAGAAAAAAAGTCAGTGAGCTGATGACAGGATGGGAGAAACCACCCCAATATGACACTTTTTAAACACTGTACAGTGGTGTTATGTCTTAATCTATGCCTTTGCTTTTTTCAGTTATATGTTCAATCGAAAAATAGCTGCTTCAGAAAATATGATAGCGATTACGAATGACAACGAAGTGACATTTCTGAACCTGCTAACAGGCGCACCTCTGAATTTCAAATTTGTCGGCCATACTGCTGACATATCCGCCTTGATGATTGATCCTTCTGGCAGAAGAGTTATCACTGGAAGCTTAGATATGTCTGTTAAGTATGAGATTTTAAATTTTGTCCAATTAATCTTTATTTCTTTTTCGCATGAGTTTAAAAGTTATGTCTCTAAATATATAATTCCACCCACATGAAATTATATAAACCCTTTTTGTTTTTAAAATCTAAACTTGTAGAATGGCAGTAATGTTTGTATTGATACCTTAATATACGTATATATGTAAATGTATGATCTTTTATATGCATGCATGTGCTCAGAATATATTTAATAAATCCTTCTTCTTATATTTCATACTTTATGGTTATTTTAATTTTAAATTCAATACCTTAAACAATGTAATGCGGGGCTTCTTCTCACTCAGTCTCACACTGTCTCTCCTCCAGAGGTCCAATAGCCTGCGGGAGGCCGGTAGATCCTCTCTTCGGGCTGCTGCAGGTCGGCTGGTAGTCCTTCCTTCGCTCCATCTATTACAGTCCCTCAGCAGATCGACCACAATCAAATATGTTAACGAGAACTAGAGGATACGATGAAGAGAGATATGCTATACACAGAACTGCACTGAAGAATGAGGTTCGACTGTAGCATGAACTTGCAACTGCACCTATATCCTAGATCTGATTACTAAGTTCTAACACCTAGCAATTGTCTGAACCTCAACCTACACATCTATACTCGTTATATTTCTACCCTGCTGGGCTCATCGCACCCTACATGTTTCTGCGGGCCCCTTCCGATTTAATTTAAAATTTTTATATTATTCCTTCTTTTTAATATTTATTTTTTATCTGTGTGTTACTTTTTTATAACCTATTATAAGGAAGTATTGCACAGTCAGGCATAAATTCTCGATCAACCTTTCAACGGGATTACACGCTTTGAAGTCTCCTGAATTCAATTTTTTTATTCATGTTTATCTTCTAATTTTAAAAATATTATAGTTTTTGATTATTTGTTTAATTTTCTTCCCATTGTGTGTTTTTGGTATTAATCGTACAAGTCTGTTGATGTATGGAATTTATAGATTATCTTGATATATAAATTTATATGATCCTGTTATTTTATCAATAATTTTGTTAAAAAGAAACACATATTATTATCACAAGGAGATTTATAGTAAATAAATTACATGGATAATGTAACGTAAGAGAATCCCCCTCAGCCTCATAAAAAAAATCGCCTCCCAGAGTATGTTCATTTTGTGATTGTGTAGAGGCCCACCAAGAACCCAACCATCTAAAAGCGTTCTGTCAAATTTCAGTTCCTGATTATTTCAATATTAAATGATTGATTATTTTCAGATTATGGTCA
Organism: Aradus depressus; assembly: GCA_963662175.1. Lineage (NCBI taxonomy): Eukaryota > Metazoa > Arthropoda > Insecta > Hemiptera > Aradidae > Aradus > Aradus depressus. The sequence goes on from OY759214.1 coordinate 78,491,792, forward strand.
ACCTTTTCAAATGATGCTAAGACTACATATCTGGGTAGTGAAGCTTCCATCAACTCCGTCAGTATGAATAACGATTATGTTGTTTCATCGTCCATCGACTTTACAATAAAAGGTTAATTCACAATGTTAACGATTTTCAATATAGGTTATATATTTAACACAACCTTGACTAAATGCTTATCAAAGATGTCGACTCGTAAAATATGTCTCAGCAAAAGAATATAATGAAGAACGACATTAAACATTTTTGCGTAAAGATCGGCAAACAAATTTCAGATACTGATGATAGGAGTTCTTTCCGTCTATATTTTCTGCTTTGTAAAAACAAAAAAAAAAAAATTATTATTAAGCATGCGCTAATATTCTTCAATCCTCTAATTCCAAAAAAGAGAAAAACAATCTGCATGTTTCTAAGAATACGATAACTCCCGATAGAATGAATATATCTACATAAAATTTTATATGTACATCCAGAGTATCTACTAAGAACGACATCTACTGATTTTCAGCCAAATCGGCCAAAGAGAATGGGGGATTAGGGGGGAGGCTTAACACAAAAACTCTAATAATTGCCATTGTAATGAATATATTACCTCGAAAATTCATATGTAATTTCAAAACCACATAAGGACATCTATTAATTTTCTGCGGTATCGACAGAAGAAAAAAGAGTACCAGACGAGGGGTTTCTACTTAAAATCCCTGTCCCCCAAAAACTGCCGATGAATGAAGCGACACAAAATTTATTATGAGAATTCATTATGTATTGACTAAACGATCCATTAGTTTTAGAGGGAGAGCGAAAACCTAATTAATTCGTGTTGGGGAAGTAAATAGCCGGCGATTCACCGAAAACTTTTTATATTGTGTAATAGTTTAAAACATTTTTAACATATAAAAGCGTTTTTTGATCTAGCCTTCAAGATATCTACAGGAGAATGCGTTGAAACTCTAATCCTGGAACACCAGCCTTCAATTGTACACATCGATAATGAGCATAATATCTTTGTAGCCACTTCTAATGGAAAATTATTAAGATTTTTCTTATTTGATTACAGAAAAATTAAACAAGTAAGTCATATAAATAAAATGTATATTATTTTATTTTACCTACATAACATACTTCTGAAAACCTCATAAATCATTCTTATCCAATCATTTATCATGACCATTTTCCTCATGATTATCTGTGTCTACCTAGGGAAGTGGAACTTTGAGCGCGCTCTAACTCCGATGATTGTAACAATGAATTTGAAATTTTAGATCAAGATGCCACATGAGCTAACCTAGATGTGATTAGATTTTGTTCGAAAAGATACGAAAATTAGAACCATTTTACTTTGGGACCTCAGTATATTTTACAACATCCCGCATATATTTTATATGAAGTACATTCTTTCGAAAGACGCCCGTTTTGAGAGACGGTTTGAAACCCATTTTTTTTTAGAAGTTTGATCTATGTGAAAAAGGTTGTTCCTTAAAAATTTCCAAGGTTTGATATACTCTCAAATTTGAGATAGGACGAACGAAATTTTAGCGCTTCAAAGAATATACAATATATTTCTGTACTAAATAGTAATAAATAATGTATAAATTGAGGAGTTTGGAGCCAGAGCGGACCAACTGGTTGAAACTGAACAGGTAGAAAATGGCAATTGAAAATTGAGTACATTTTGTTTATCTCCATAAATGGGCCCTAAATATTTATTTATATTTGAAATTTTAGAATAGTATTGGATGAGTGATCCCTTTTTGTGTTCTATAAAGTTTTTGAAGGCCGTATGATCCATTGTGACTTTGAAAATATATGCACAAAATACTTGTGGACTAAACTTAAAGTGCTGCTATCTATCACTGAAGTGAAGAAACTAAGTGATCCACACTGGTTTTGGAAAAAGGGAACCTATGCCAACATCAGGATGGTAATAACTCATTTTCCGAAAAATTGTGGGTTGGTGCGCTCTGGCTCCAAACTCCTCCTCCTAATGTAACGAATTTTAAAATATTTTTTTATTATTGGTAGTTAAAAGGGTAAGTTAAAAATGATAAAAAGAAAGAAAAAATAAAATATATCTGGAAGGTAAAAAACCTTGAATGTTGTCAGGTACTCGTTAAAGACGCGTAAACTAGATAACCTAGGTAGGCAAAATTGTGGATTCCCTGAGTGGAGTTAGCTAATGTCCACCATAGCGACGAAAGAGCGCTCTGGTAGTAGGCGATATGACTTCATAACTAAAGCCCAAGCATGTCACAATAACTAACTGGTGTATTTCTACGTAAATGAATGAATAGTTATTATGCTATATATTTTGATAAGTGAGTAGTTATTGGTGTACCTGTCTTTGAGGACGAAAGCAAATAAACAAAAATATACCTTTTGTATAATTTATTTTATCAAAATATAATTTGTTTATTCATTATTTTATTCATGGTGAAGAATGTTTTGTCGATTCTATTTTTTAACATGTTTCAGCGATGGATTGATTTCGCTCATGATGGAGATGTAATATGCATGTGTGTAAAACCCCCACTTCTTGTGTCTGGTGGCATTGATGGATTTGTTCGTGTCTGGGATTCTAATTTTGTTGACAAACACTGGATGGTCGCTTTAAATCATAAATGGTATGATTATATGTATTTTTTTGACAAAAAAAAAAAAGGATAACCATTCAAAGATGTTAATTTTGTTTTTAACCTGTTTTATAGGCGAGTAAATGGCCTTTTTCTAAGTTTTATGACCATAATAACAGCTGCTGAAGATGGCAAATTGAGGATATGGGACCTACAAAAAGGAATTTTGCAAAGAATTATTGATGTAAATATTACAAGGAGGCCTCTTGTAGATCTAGTTGGCCTTGAATTCCACGATCATGCTAAGGTTTGTCAAATGTTATGTTTATTCCTTCCGATAGGTATATTATTAAGTTCTGATTAAGGATATAAATAAGTTATAGTTATCTACATTCATATCTAAAAAATAAGTCTTCCTCGAAATATTGAGTAAAGCTCTAAGAATAATTTGTACTGTTCCTGAGTCTATCTAGTATAGGTACATAATGATGTCTTTCTTGAAAATCCTGAATTCTATCAAGAGAAACTAAAAAACAGGTCTCAAGTCTCCAAAATTCTATTCTTCAACTAATGTTTCGCTTATCTTAAGGCATATTCAAAGTTTATATACTCCAGGTATGGACAAACATTTTTAGATGCGAGCCAGATAGAAAAATTCAAACGTTATGCGGGGCAAAGTAAATAGAAAAAAACACTGACAATTTTCGGCATATTTATAAGTAGGTACACATTTAATGTTTATGGCTGATTTACGAACACATTGGTGTATAGTATAACGTAAAAACACAACATTATTAGAATACAAAGGATATCATTTTTAGTAAAGTATAAAACGCAGCTTTTTGAGATTTAAAAATGTCGCACCAAAAATAGAATTTTGAGACAAATACTTTGAAGGCTAATCGAAAACTTGAATAAATTTCAAAATGATAGTTTTGTAGGAGGAATATTGACAAAAATGTTTTACCTTACTCTCAATATACCCGTTCATTAATTTTTACAAAATTTCGAATAACGAGATAACGGAGTTAAAAAAATAGAATGTTTTTTACAATAATCCACCTAATAAAAGAAATTGAGGATTGAGATTTAATGGAACATATTTTGTGAATATGAGGATAGAGCCCGCATTAATTTTATAACGGCACTTTTAACTTTTTTTCCGATATTTCTATTACCCTAAACATATACAGCGATTCTTTATTCTCATTAAAATGAACTCTTCGGAGGAAAAGAAGCTTTAAGCTTTTCATGTTTTTGAATACTTCCATGGGTCGCAATGAGCAGGGCGGCGGGCCGTAGTTTGCCCATCTCTCATATACACATATGATAATAATGTGTTCTCAGTCAGTATTTTTACTTTTTATCAATTTTTTTTTTTATTAAATAAAGAACTATTATTGTTATATTTTAGAGAACATAAAACCAAGGAAAATGAAAATCAAATGGAGTTGAGAAAAGTTTAGTATTTGCTCTATGACTCCAAATGTGATGTTTTTGTTGACTGTAATTTTCCGTGATTTTTTGTGATTCGTAAAATAAGTACATACCTACTTTAAGATGCTTCAAAGTTGGCGAAACGTTAGTTTTTAGTTTCTCCTGATAGAAACTTTATCGAATAATTATATTCGTTGTTCAGTTTTAAGTTCTGAGAACGTTTTCTTTTATGACAAACTTGCAGATCGGTGCAGTTTTCATACGTATATTTGAAACTGAATTGAATTACGTTTTCCCTTTTCATTTTAAGTGCTTCATCGAAATGAACCTTCCTTAAATTTTTTTTTATCCTTTGGGCTATCTGCTGATAGGCCATTGTCCCATTGCAACTATCGTGACTTTTTTTGGTGACATTGAACAACATACCTGATTAATTTTAGTTTATTTTTTACACATTTATATAAATAAATGAAATAAGTAAATTTTATTTTTAGGTGATAATCAACTGTGAAGATGTAATAAAGGTTTATGAATTTCCATTTAGGTGGCTTAAAACGAATGATTTTTGTAAATTAAAAGACGAATTCCGGTATAGAGTATCTAAATTTCGGCCGAAAATAAAAAGAACATTGGATTCACTAGGTAGTATTTCATGTTAATTTTTGTATAATGTGGAGTCTTTGTTTAAATAAGATTTGTTTATATTAAATTGATCTGTAACATTTGTTTACAGGAAAAGAGAATACAGACATTTTAGAATATATTGAAGAGCCTTATTCGCGAAAAACTAACAAGGACAAAAGGCTTGAGGATTTGTCAATTCGGTACGCGACGGTGCCAGACATGTTCAAAACAACCAAGAAACAGCCATTAGTTCTGGATCCTCCTATTGTGGCATTGGCTACGGTAATCAGAATTTCGTAATTAGTATACGCTCTTGGAGTTCCATAAAAATACCTGGAACACTGTAGTTCATGGAAATTGCATTGAATATTGAACGAAAGGCCAAAAGTAACAGAACACAGTCTGGTCTGGAAAAAGTAAATTTAAAATCAGCCATCTTTATTTATTTACAACGACATATTTACAACGACAGTAAGTAGTCATTAGAAAGTGCATGTGAATAATAATAACAATAATAGTAAAACAGAAAAAGCATAAAAAATGAATAAACAGATAAACATAAAAAAAATACTATAATAGCAATAGATATAGAAAGTATTTTAATTTAAATTATGATAAATATTTTTTATAATTCTTCTAAATATGTATTTTTTACGACGATAGTTGAGGGCGATCTTACGTCCCTGTCTCAGGTCATGTACGAAATATAGAAAAGAAAAAAAATAACACATAAAAAATAAATAAATACACCAATAGAAATAGAATAAATGAGTAAATAACTAAAAAATAATGAAATTAGTAACAAAAATAAGGTAATTTCGACAGACCTTATAGGATATCTGAGGTGGAACTCTGTCAAGGAATTAAAAATGAAAGCTAAGTATGAAATAATGTTTTAGTACTTAAAACAAGACTATTTAATCATAGGTATTTTTCCTAATAATCTGATTGAAAGGCTTTTTAAAATATTTCTCTGCAGCTTGTTCTTTGATTAATACTGTATAATATTATTAATTATTAATAGTTTGTTACTTATTATTAATTGTTTAATATTAATATTTAATATAGTGTAGTCCTTTGAAGTTTAAAATTATTAATACTAGAAGAATAGGATGCACAGCTTCAGCTTATCTAAACAAATACTTTACTTACTTTCTTGTTAAGTTAACTGCGATTATTTATTTTGGTGCTATACCACCTCAATTATTGTGGTTCCAAGAATTATTTCCCCAGTTATATGAAATATAGAGGAAGTTATATAATCGGTCAGAAATTCTTTGTTCAGTTTTCAGTGGAATTTTATATTTTGCGACCCCTCGATTCCAAAAATGAAAAAAAAACTGTGTGTTTGTAGGTGTGTCTGTAAACACGATAACTCCCGATAGAATGAATGTATTGAGTATGAAATTATATATGAGTATCCAGAACCTTATAAGGACGAAACCTAATGATTTTCAGACAAATCGGCCGAAAGGGAGGAATGGATTAGCGGGAGTGGAATCGTACAAAGGGAAGAGAGGAGGGTCAGACGGGGCTCAACTCAATAATCCCAATAACTGCCGATTTAATATATCGACAGAAAATGAAGGCGCTGGTAGCTCAGTGATATGCGTGCTAGCTTACTGACCTCAAGATCGCCAGGGGTCTTAGTTTATTTTATCTGGGCGTTAAAGAAAAAAAAAAAAGGCGCACCGTCCTTCGGATGGGACGTTAAGCGATGGTCTCGTTTGCTTGTACGATGTCAGGACTCGTTAAAGACCCCTCCCCCCTACCCTAGGTAAATAGAAATTTAGGATAGACAAAATGTAGGACTTCCATAGTAGAGTCGGGCTTATGTCCACCAGAGTGACGTAAGAGCTCTCTGGTAGCAGGCGAATGACTTGTAGTTAAAGGTCGGGCATGACTCATAATAACCAACACGACAGAAAATTTAGTATGAGATTTCAGAAGCCTCCATGTAATCCCAAACAATCGTTTAGTTTTGGAGATATAGCGAAAACTTAATTGATTAATTCTAGCTGGGGAAGTACATTGCCGATGATTCACTTAAGACTTTTTTTAAGTGACCAACGTTTGAATGTTTGTTTTTCAACAGGCTTCATGGACAGGGGCGTAGCCAGGGGAGGCAGGGGGGGCACGTGCACAGCAAAAAACCAAGATAAAAATTAAATAAACAAAAAACGTGCACAAAACGTTGCTGAAAACGACCGAGAACACTTCAAAGAGGAAGTTCTTTCATGATTTTCGGAGGATAAACGAAAATTGTGCTTTACTTAAATGTACATGAACAAAACAAGTCATATACAAGTTTTTACATGAATTCGATCATTTTATTTCCTTCCTCAAAATCTTCATTTATATTATACTTTATACTCTTAAAGGTGATTTTACATGCGCAGTAAAAATGCAAAGCGCAGCAGCAGCAAATGCACGCTATTGGATGTGAGTCATTTAATTCTAAGAGAAACAGAAACCACAGCGTGCATTTGCTGCTGCCGCGCTTTGCATTTTTGCTGCTCATGTAAAGTCAGCTTAAGTATTACAGTCAGTGGTTACCTCAGGGGAAGCTTCTAGGAGTCCGAGTCTCCCAAAGTAATAAGAAAATGTCTGCAGCGCTAACCACGGAAACTGCGGGCTGTGCCCCCGGGAGTCTATACCCCCCACCCCTGTAGCTTAACTTTGCCCCCCCCCCCCCCCTCAAAATCCTAGCTACGCCCCTGTTCATGGGTGATTCTTTTTATTGAAAATATTTTGATGCTTATTTAATTTAAAAAATTTGGTTTTAGACTTCAACAAAGGAAATATTTTCACACCCAAGATACTTGAGTCAACCTAAAATTACAAGAGGAAAAGTTACGAAAGCAGACGAAAATTGGGCGATTCCAGTGGAAGAACCACTTTTCTGCACTGTTACATACGCAAAGAAGAAACCCTCCCTAAAAGGGATACTGTCCATACTGAATCCGACCAAAGATTCAATTTAGGTGCTTTCATACACTGTATAATTCTGAAATACAAATAATTCGTGAACTCTCACGTCCATTTTTTATTTTAGTATAACTTAAGGCAGGATGAAAATGGAGTACCTATAGTGAACACCCGGCATTCTAATGTTAGCAATTCTACTTGATACCAGACTTGGATAGTATTACAGAGATATTCAATACATTCTGAGTACGAATGAATTAAAAAAGTACTTCTATTGAATGTTCTCAAAAAGTTGAATACGAAAAGTACTTAAAAGTTCACAAATTCTATTCGAGTACCTACTTTTGTTTTTATAGATTTCAAAGACCTCATAAGATCTCTTCTTCAGTGCTACAGTATAATTATTTATTTTGAATTCATTGATAAACAAATGACCAATTAGATATTATCTATAGATCCAAATTCATACAATTTTTGATTTATTTAGTTCGTTGTTGGGTCCTTAGGTGAGTACTGATTATTAGGCTGTTTCACCTCCTATAATATGTATCGCAGAAACGTAAATATTGCTAAATGCCTCAATACAGAACGAAATTAATAGCCGGATAGCATAGCTAGGTAATTTACAAGAGCAATTATCTCTGTGGATCTCACTCCCCGTTTAAGATCTAGCTCACTACATTGATGACATTCAGTGGTTTTTCGTTAATGTAACTTCCCAAGAGGGGGCCTGACCGAGGTTCTTATGATGGTCTGTTTACTGCATGATTGTCATGTATTCTATCAGCTCTTGCTAGATTTTAATTGTATGTTCTCTCTCTGAAAAACAAAATATACTACATTCAGCATTCCTGTACAATTGTGTTTTGATTTACAAGAGCATGTAATGAGTAGTTATGATCTATATCCTAAGTACTTTGTATATAAATTGTATCATCTCATTTGACCATGGCTCACTCACTTTTATCTTCATTGTATTTTTTTTTCTTTGTCTATAATCATATTACATAGAGCAGCAATGAATTATAACAAGAGTGAACATAGATAAATTTAATAATTGACTTGACAAGAGGAATAAAAATAGCAATCCTTTACTTGAACATTGTTTTATTATTGTGATTAAAATCAAGTTATAGAGATAGCAAACCACAAATTAAATCATACGTTAGAAGTAAGACAATAAATACAGACAGACTTCTAATTATTAAAGTTGGCGGTTCGGTGAAATTAGTAAATTGGGGAGCTAGGAGGGATGTTTATTGTGGCGCAGCTGGCGGCTCTTCGGAAACTGTTATTATGAATGGAATTCTTTCTCATATTTCACTTTCTACTCAATTAGCAGATTTTTAGTTTCACAACGTTATTAATCAGGAAAAAGAAACAGTTCTTTTGTCTTATATGCTTGAGGAAAATCTTATGTTGTCTTATAATAGCAGAATAAATGTTATATTTCAATGTAATGAATAATGACAAATATAAGATTCTTTATTGCTGATTACAGCTTATTTTACTTTGAATAATTACATATATGTAAATATGACTGACTATTGTGAAGTAATAGAGTCAATGCAATACTATTGTAGGCTCTGACCATGAAGAGAATGGGCAGCAACAATAAACGTAACCTTCCAGTGATAATGATCTTTTATAACTTATTTTTATTCCGAAGGGAACTTTCGTACATCTCTTAAAAGTAATTCTAAACTCAATATATATAAGTATTAATTCATATACTTATCTATTTTAGTTGAGTGATTTATGTTCTTTGTTTTAGTTTTACTGAGAATGATAAATTCAAGCAGAATTTTCCTCAAGAGAACTTTGCTCCGATGTTTTCATACTTCAGAAGTACGCTGCATTGATCCAAAAAATGTTGAAGAGGTGAGAATTCCTGTTCCATGGGGCCACATAGCAGGTGCAGTATTATTTCGTTACGAAGTATTTATAGCATGTCACTCCTTTATAATTCAAGAAAACATTCGTGTTCCTTACAAAATATTCGTATTTTCAAAATAAGAAATTTGGAATATTATTTAACGTAGAATCCACTATCCAATTGCCTGCTAAAAATCGTGAATGGCTCTGTTACTTAACCACCAACCACGAAAGATATTTAATGAATTCGTATGTCCGGAAGAATTGAACCATCCTTTACAATTTAATTGGAAAAAAGTCTCACCAAGGTTGAAGGAAGCACGAATCAGATGTAGTCTCGCATAACCTATGATTTCATTGTTCAACATGGTTGATTCTGATTCTATCGAGTTGTAACATTTTGAAAGTTTTCGTTGTTATCTCTACTTCTATAAAATACGATTTCTGTGTGTAGCTGACTATCTTTGTGTAATTGTGATAAACTTCGGAACCCGTCAACAGATATCGATGCGGTTTTCATCTACATTTAGAATATTTTTCAAGGAAGGCTTTAGGCTACATATCATCATGCTTTACTATCCTGAGGCGTTTTTAATCCAGCATATTTATCGTGATTTTGATACATTCAATACTTACGTTCGGTTTTCAATCCAGATTTTGGTTTATTAATATGTGATTACTCATAGTTGAGTGCAGCATGCGTATCGCACTCAACTGCGCTGGGCTAATAAAGAACGTTCTGTATTTTTATCTCCTCCTCACTTTGTCCTACACCGAACCGCCATGAAGTGTATATGTTGGAGGCTCGACATTCGAGGTCTTCACCCTGATTTTGTACTTTAACAGCACACAATTTTTGTAACTTAATTTTACATTATGAATGCTATACTTAGTGTTCCTTTCTTCACAACTAGCTTACTCTTGGTTTTGATTTTGTTTAAAACTAACAACCTGGGTTGAGTCATTATGCATACCATTTTTTTTTTTGTACATACCCTAGGGTAGCTAGATTTTTATTAGCCAATCCGGGGACACATCATTATGTTTGTTACGGGGAATGTGTGAAATTTTTTTGTACAGAATCACCATTGAAATAGTGAAAAGGTATGAATTTCGTACTTACACCGATGATTGTACACAATGATCAGTTACTAATAGTGAATGTGCATTGTGTACAATTATGTATCATGTGAATGAGCAGATCATGTGTCGAGAGAAAATTCGTTTTTACTAACACTGGTGGGTGTGCACAGTCACTGCAAAAGTATCGTGAAGACGTAAATTCGCTAACTAGCCGACGAGTCCAAAAAAATATAATTTATCAGCATTTCAATGTATAAAATAGGGGAGCCATATATAATATATATACAGTTTTTCACGCACAGTTTAATATAGGAGCTCATTAAAATAATTGCCTGTAACATATCTGTAATTATTCTGTTTTGTATTTCCAATTCGAGCAGAAAGGACCAGCTCTGTCTCCATAGCCTCCTGTTATTTTCTAGCTCTAAAATTGACCAATATAACGACTTTTTATTCAAAACAAATTAAAGAAAAAATTAACTTACTAAAATATATTGCAAATGAGAAGGATATTAATTGGATGAGAAGTAAAACATTTATTTACTATTTAAAAACTCATTCTACATCCACTTTCTTCTTGCTAGTAGTTGAATGAAATGTTCGCTTTAAATTACAATTATTTAAAATGATAACATCTACAATATATTTTTATCATCTATACATTTCTCCCATTTATTTTCTGGTTTTTAAAACTTAGCAGTTATAGAAGTGTTTTGGGAAGCACTCTCATCATCAGTATCTATAATTTATTTGTTCTTTATGTTAACAATTTTTCTCATATCAATCAAAATTTTCTTTTTACAGAACATATTTATTTAGTCGAGCTCTATATTGGTCCAAGTCAAGATTTGGAGTTTAAATATAAAGATTGACTCAATAAATATGTTCTTTAAAAAGATAATAGATAAATATAACAAGTGCTTCCCGAAACGTCTTTAATGATGGGTTTTAAAGACCAGAAAATATATGGGAGAAATGTAGCTGTAATAAATATATTATATATAAGCTCAGAATCTCCTTGGACAATTGTTATGTCAACATCATAATGGAAGTAGCAGGTGGGATTAAATTTGAAAAAAGAAATAAGTTGCGTCATCCGCTTTAGAAAAACACTTTTTATCCCTCAATCCCTTTTCTTTTCCCCTGGGATTCAAAATATTCCCAAAAAAAGAAAAACTCGGAGAATATGGAAACAGTACAGTAAGTGTGATAGGATTGTTTTTTCAGGGAAATGGTGGGGTTCGAAAGATGTGCAGCCTATATTGGGGGTGCATGGTTGGCAGGACAATGCAGGGACATGGGACCCTTTGGCAGCACTTCTACCTCCGGAGTACTCACTCCTAGCCATAGATCTACCTGGGAACGGCCTCTCCTCCCATCTTCCTCCTCTCCATAACTACTACTTCAGTGACTCTGTCGCAATCCTTCGACGAATCAAACGTCATTTTGGATTTGATCAACTCAACTTATTGGGCCATTCTGGCGGCTCCTCATCCTGTTTTTTATACTCTTGTATGTTTCCTGAGGATGTAAAAGCATATTTTGGAATAGATTTCCTTGTATTTTGTTATGGAAATGAAGGAAAAAGAGTGGAAATGGCTGCTGGATTCATAGATCAAAAGATAGAATTAGGATTAAGAGACCATAAAGGTTCAAGAAGGTACACATGGGAAGACGCGAAAAAGGTTTGGATACAAGCTACAAAAGATTCGCTAAACGACCAATCGTCCGAAATTCTAATGAAAAGAGGATTAACAAAAATGGACGATGGATTGTTCATATTTAGCCGAGATCAGCGTCTCAAAGCTCCTGACTTGAACGTTCTGAATGCTGAACAAGTCTACAAGATAGCCTCAAATTTACGATGTAATTTACGTTTAGTTAAAGGTTTACAGAGTAAATATTTTAATTTTGGTATTAAGTATTGTCCTGATGTACTCAATATTTTAGAAACAAATGCCAAATCTTACCATCTGTATTCAATAGAAGGGAATCATCATTTACATATGGACATGCCAGAGAAATTAGCACCGTTATTAATTGAATTATTGACATCTTGATTTAACCATTCCGTTACCTATTAATATTGAATGGTTCATCACAATAAACAAATGCTAAGATATGAGCAAATAATTAAAGAAGAGATGTTTATGGAGCAATATTTTCCCCAACCTAATGTGAATTATTGAAATAATGAAAAATCTGAGCAAAAATATGTCTTTCTTCATATGTAAAAGAATATTTTTTGTTGGCCAGATGAACTTCAGATATAAATGTCCACATATCTTTTTTGCTATCATAAAAACATGCAGAGAATGGAAATTATAAAATGGAATATGTGCTTCAAACAACTTTGAAAATAACAACTGCATAAATGTAGACGAGGGTCAGTCACTTACTGTCTGGAAGAATGGGGTTGATAAAACTTCGTTTCATATGAAGTCCTCACTTTTGGTTTCAGTTTTAGAAAAATTTAAAACTTCATTGTTGTAAGTCAGATTTGCGATATTGTCTAGTCGATATTTTTTATAGAATCATGAACTTGTGAGCCCTTAACAGACGTTGGTTAAGCAATTTTGCAGTTCTTCGAGTATCACCTTATTTTCTGATTTTAACTGCACTGACGAGCATATTATTTGGATATTTTTTTTTGAGAGCACAATTTCCGACTTCGATTTTAGTTTTTGAATTGATTCGGTTTTGAGTTATCGGAAATTTGAGGGAATTGTTTTGTGTGTATGCTTTTCCTACTTTTTTTCAAACAGGACCTATCGGAAAAGTTAAGAATTTTTTCCATCTGGCGCCTTTTGTAACTATAACTGCACTCGCGAGCACATTTTTTGGAGTACAATTACCGTCAGAATATAGTATTGCACCTTTTTGAGTTATCGAAAATTTGATGTAATGGTTTTGTGTGCATGCTTTTCCTATTTTGTGTGCATGCTTTTCCTATTTTTTTGCATGTAACCTATTAACGGATATATATTTAAATTTGGCCAACTTCCCCTGATTGCAGGTAAGCGGTGGGGCGCTAAAGACTCGGAGGTTATCCTAGCCGTGCACGGTTTCCTAGACAATGCAGCCTCCTTTGACCGGTTGGTACCTCTCTTAAAGACCTCCTCCAGTGTCCTCTCCCTCGATCTGCCAGGACATGGCCAGTCCTCCCACCTCCCTAAAGGGATTAACATCCATTATCTTGACTATGTCTCTTTCATTCGCTTTATCCTTAAATATTACCTCAAATTACCCAAAGTATCGTTAATGGGTCACTCTTTTGGTAGCAGTTTGTGTTTTGTTTACGCTGGACTTTACCCAGATCATGTTCACAAAATGATCAATATTGAGTGTGCCCGACCATCAGTGGCAGACAAACTGGACTTATTCATAGAAGATTTTCGCAATTCAGTTGACGGTTTTATACAATTCGACAGCCAACAAAAAACAGATAAAGAAGTAAACGGTTTTGAATTTGATGAAACTGTAGATTATATGTATAAATTTCGTTCAAAAAAAGGACTACCCTTGTCAAAAGAAAGTTGTTACATTTTATCAAAAAGAGGAGTGAAACATCTAGGGGAAAACCTCCACAAATTTTCGCACGATGGAAGACTTAAATACCGAAGTTTTTGCAGGCTTACAAATAAAAGTTTTGATGCTCTTGCTGAAAAAATATCCTGTGAAGTGCTGAACATCCAAGCCAAAGATGGTTTGATATTTGAAAAAAATAGTTTAATATCTGAACAGTTGTCAAAAATGACAAACTCCCCAAAAGTTAGTAATACAACTGTAGAAGGTGGACATCATGTTCATCTCGAAACTCCTCAAAATGTTGCCAGTCTTATCAGCGATTTTCTTAAATCTTGACCTATTTTCAAAGCCAGTTGTTTTTCAGCCAATAAAGTATTGTAGGATGTTAATAGATTGTTTATTTATTTAATTATTTATTTTTTCTTCGCAATTTCAGTACGTAATTTTGCTACTCTCCAAAATAAAATATTTTACTGTAGTTATACATCTTGTAAATGTTTTCATACAAACAAATGTTATACTTCCTATTATATTTTTGCATAGATGAAACATATTTTGGATCTTTTTTTAACAAAAAATAAATTGTTATTAAAGCCAATCACAAATTCTTATTAAAATCCTCACGACTAATTTTTTCTTGCGCGTTTAGATAATGATTTTTTAATATGATTACTGAAGAGCTACCAACATTATCATTAAATTTGTTTCATTATACTTATGTAAATTGTTATTTGCTCAACATTATTATTATTATAAATAATTAAGTATTGTTAAATGTTAATAGATTATTTATTTGTTTTCTGAGTTTTTTTTTCTTTACTTCTCTTCTATGTTCTGAAATTTCAATGGGTAAATTTCCTCATTTAAAAATCGAATTAAAGATTGATGCTAAAATAAAAAAAATACGCATTGAAAAAGACCTTTAAAGGCCCTTAACGCAAAACTAATATATACCTGAAATTATAATAATTCATATCCAATATTATTATCACTTCAGGTGTATTCCTTGCTATTTCAATAAATTAGACATGAATTAATTTCAGGTAAATGGTGGGGGAAGCAAGAAATTCAGCCAATAATTGCATTGCATGGACTGTTCGATAATGCAGCTACATTTGATCGGCTCATTCCTCATCTGGAAACTGACTCAATACTAGCCATTGACATCCCAGGTTTTGGTCGTTCCTCAAATCCACCCAAAGGACTCTCACCAAACATATTTGAAATAGTTTTATGGCTTCGATATATGATTAAATACTATTTCAAATGGACAACAGTTAATTTGTTGGGCCACTCTTTTGGTAGTAATTTATCCTTTATGTATTCATCATTTTTTCCAAATGAAGTTGCTAAATATGTAAGTATTGATTGTAGTCGTTTCAATATGGCAACAAAAACGGTTTGGATTTTGGATGATTACAGAACTGGGTATATGGGAGGAGTAGTAAAGAAAATGAATAAACGTCAGATTGGAACGTTTGAGGATTTTTTGCAGGATATGATTAAGGAGCGTCTAAATGCAAAAATGCATTTAACTGAAGACAATTGTCGTTTACTTCTTGAAAGAGATTTAGAATTACTTGATGATGGAAAGTATAAAAGTTTAGTGGATCCTAGGCCTCATTTACGTTACATCGGAAGACCAACAATACCCTTTTTAAACGCAATGTCGGAACGTATCAAGTGTCAAATGCTTACCATTCGAGCCACAGAAGGTGTTCTACAAGACCATAGATTAAAATTATATGAAGAACAATTGATCAATTTGAAAAAAGGTTGTCAAAATTTACTTCTTGAAACCTTAAAGGGTGGTCACCATGTACATTTGGAAAATCCAAAAGCTGTGGCTTCCACAATCAATAATTTTATTTAAAACATATAATCTTAATTATACACACTTATTAACAGAAACACTCCACTCAAGCACAACATTTGTAAGTGTAGTACATTTAATGTACTACACTTCTTTGCACCTCATTACTACGACCACTTCTCACATGCTTGCCCTGTCTGGGTGAAGGCCAGCAAAACTAACATTAACAAATTAAGGAAGTTTGAAAACAAGGTTCTCCGATTGGCAGTAAAGGCTCCTTGGTTCGTCCGAAACAGTCAAATCCGGCGTGAGGTGGGAGTGCCGGAAGTTGCAGACCATATCACCCAGGTTACACAGCAGTTCCACGATGGTCTTGTCGATGTGCCGGCCGCTAGCTTCTTCACCCTCGGTCGGACCACCCCCAACAGGCGACTCAAACCACGGTTATACCAGGACATTATATAACCCCTTGTATATAATAAATATACTTTATGTTTCTTTTAATGTGTAGAGCATTGAGTGTGCTGAGCCAATAAAAGTGTTTTTTTTTTTTTTTTAAATATGGCTAATTTTACAGGAGCAAAAAGTGCTAGCCGATGATATAATGAATTTTTGATTGATTAGGCTTGAGGTAACAGAGCAAGTTTGTACTTCCAGGTTCTCAATGTTGCCAACTTGTCAAAAGATGAAAGAAATGTCTGTGTTATTTGTATATTTTTGCATATATTATTATATTTGTTGATACTTGATGAGAGAAGTGGAGTGTGCTCTATTAGAGTTAGTTCTTCTTGAGAGTACAATGGAAGAGTCTGTCATGGGAACTCATAAACAGAATATTTCCCATATTGTATAAATGTACATTATCTGTGATTTGGGAACAATAAAGTTGTTTTTAAGAAACATTGTCGGCATAACTTGTACATGTATCCATTCCTTGCCAAAACGATCACTCATCCGATTTCAAAATGTTTATATGTTGTACTGTTGATAGAGATATCCAGAAATATCAAAGGGGTTTTACATATTTTGCATATTGCCGGTTTTGTGGCGGTTTGTTCAACTTAATTTTTTTTGCTCAAATTATAACACGAAAAACTCGGTTTTTTTCGGTTTGAAGGTAGGTAAATAATAACTCTCTTTGATAAAAATATTGACATTATTTTTTGGCATAATTTCATTCGCATTGAAAACTTGAAATTGTAATTTCTCAAAGGTCATTTTTTTGAAAATCTTGAAAAAAATATGAAAATACCAGGTATGAAATATCAAAGTTTTAACAGCGGCTGCAGAAGAAAAGTTGAAATGTTACAAGTGCGAGGTGTATGATCCTGAGTTTATGTAACGTTGTACAGTTCTAATTGCTGTTTACTCTCCTTTTTTATATTTATTAAGCCAATACAATATAAAGCCAATAAATGTGCCGGCGCAGGTTCTAGATGTACAATAAAAGACGTGTGTAATTAAACTGAAACACTCCGTATTGAGTAGCACTATATTTTTTCACGTTCCTCTATTTACCCTCACCATTATCAATATTAGGACATCAATACCACAAAATTGATATTTCCTGTTTTAGAAGATTAGAAAACTTTTCAGTTTACCATGATTCCTTAACCTAAACAATTTTTGGAACTTATCAATTAAATTTTTTTATTTCTGCTTTCGGCACCGAACTTAAATAATTGTAGCATAATATATATAACCGAAAGCAGAAATAATTATATAGGAATTTGAATTTACAAAGTTAATCAATGTGAGCTTTACAACTTTTTTTTAATATACATTTCATTAGTTTTACTCATTATTCTTCATATACAGTAGACTCTCCCTTATCCGGCGTTCTGTTAACCGGCGCGCTCCCTTATCCGGCACTCGCAAAATAATATCAAATTTGTTAAACTAAAATTAACATTCAATCAATTATTAGGTTATCAATTATATGAGCCACGTGTATTTACGAGCACATAATAATTCCGTAACTCACGAATATTTTATGTATTTTTATTGTACATACATACATATGTACATTGTATTTATAATGAAGGGAACGCTAATACAATATTTTACTACTTCACTAATATCCTATAAATAAATTACGGTATAATAAATACGTAGTTGAAAATCAAACATTTATAAAAAATGTTTCCTAGAATAGAAAAACAAAGGTACCGTCCCGTCCGTGGCACAACAATATCGTCTTATCGGGAAATGAACACTTAACTAGTAAAGAAAGTATGTACATATTTGTCAATTTAATAAATGCTATCAACAAAATATATACTGTGAAAACTGACATTATTGCAGAGATATTGTGAAATAATTCAAATGGACTTGAAAAATAAAATAAAACTTGTTTATTTGATATATTGTCTAATTTCACTAACTATATACATATACATGGGAGTACTTTCGGTATTTCTACCATCCTCAGCCAAAAGCATAAGAGATAAGACTTATCTCTTATGCTTTTGGCTGAGGATGGTAGAAATACCGAAAGTACTCCCATGTATATGTATATAGTTAGTGAAATTAGACAATATATCAAATAAACAAGTTTTATTTTATTTTTCAAGTCCATTAAAATATATACTGTTTTATTCCTTAGCTCACCTAAAACACTTTTTTTTATGCTTTAATTGATATATTTTTTCTCATTAATTGATGATTTCCGTTATCCGGCGTTTCCTGTTGTCCGGCGTCACGTTGGTCCCGGCAACGCCGGATAAGGGAGAGTCTACTATATATATATTTTTCATACACTAATTTTGTTCGGTCTATATAGGCTTATTGTGATGAGAATCATATTTAATTGACAGTATCCATTTTCAGTGTGCAACAATGTAAAAAAAAAAAAAATTGTACCTGGGCAACCATACATAGGCCTGGTACTAGTTAAAAGTACAAAATTTCTCTTTGCCACCAAACATTTTCAGAATACCATACATTTTATACAACATCACCGTCCTGCATCCCACTTTACATATATATAATTTTTGTAAACATTTAACTATAATATAGGACGCTGTATACATGTTGACTGTTGTGAAGTAGAGATACAATCTTTGTAGCTGTCTTTACAGATCCGACGGTAAGTAAAACAAAGCGAGTAGTGGGGAGATGCCTGCGAATTTCTCCTCTCCACCCACTAACATTGTCTTAACCAGAAATTACTTTATATTACGAGGTATCTATATTTCTCATTATTATTTTTCTTAGTCTATGTCCAGAAGGACTATCCGAAATAGGAATCAAAAGACTCTTGATCACAGAAAAAACTTAAGATTGTCATTGTAACATTTCGTGGGGCTATATTAGGAAAGCCGCATTATTTAAAAAAAAATACTTTATTGTATTATAATTTTGATTGGTAGGACAAAGATACTCTTATTTCAAATAAATAATGAAAAAGAAAAATACTGTAATATAAAAAATATGTATTTGAATTAATAATTATATAGGTAATGCAAGAATTAGTTTGATTTGGGGTATGGATGCGTTAGGATGAAGAGACAAACTGATAAACTGACGAAAAGGTAAAATACATATATTTGAATATAAAAAATATACAACAATATTAGAATAACATAAATTTCTTTAATAACTAAGTCGTGAAACGATATAAAATAAAATACATATTAATCCAATGTTATAAATAGGTATATACAAAATATATTTATATTATATAAACGATTCTTAACTGTATAAATACATTTAACAATTAAAAAATAAATTAATAAAATGGTGAGAA
Source organism: Aradus depressus (assembly GCA_963662175.1). Classification (NCBI taxonomy): domain Eukaryota; kingdom Metazoa; phylum Arthropoda; class Insecta; order Hemiptera; family Aradidae; genus Aradus; species Aradus depressus. The sequence goes on from OY759214.1 coordinate 78,511,399, forward strand.
TCATTACCTTTCCAAATTCAGAAAAAGATAAATCCTGAAAATGTTTCACTTATCTGTACGAGGTTCCAGTTTCAAATCCTGTGATTCAAAAGAGTGAAATTACGCCGCAGACAGTGTGTCCTTTGATAAGGCTGGCGCGAGAATAATCAAATTTGCTTCATGATTATCCTGGAACAAATTTATAAAATTTATGTGACATTGCTTGGATTTGCATAAAGTTACTGAGCACATCCTGAGCGCACCTAGGGCGGACACACTATTGTGTAAATATACTGATCTTATAGTTTACCTGCAGTAGTTTTATGTATATTAGAGCTTCCCTCAAACAAACTACACCATGAAATCTTGAAAATGGCTCATCATGTTTGTATTGTAGAAAAAAAAAAAACCGGGTCAGAAGAAAAAAAAATTTTGTCGGACGTTAATGATTTTTGTTCAAGATAATCATGAAATGTACGAAGGTCAGTCCTTTTCAAATCGAACGATAAAAGAAAAACATATCCTGGTTAAACCGTCAACTCTTTTGTCCCTTACCGAGGCGACGAGGGTTTACGGCAACTGGACAAACCCTCTGGCTATTCATATCATTGAAATGGGAAAGTCACAAAAACGAACTATTCATGGCATTTCCTTCAAGTAATGTTACTTCGAGTATAAACAATGCTTCACCTATTTATGTATTTTGTTCGAGTGCGGATATTGTGTATTCCACACTTGTCTGCCGAAAAAAAAGTCACCGGCTATAAACTTCCACAGAACGAATTAATCAATTAACTTTTTATTCCTCTAAAACCAGTCGACTGTTTGAGCTAATATTCCACAGTTGACTTACAAAGGGGCTCGTAAAACATACTAAATTTTGTGTATAAATTCATTACATCGGCAGTTATTAAGGTTTTTGAATTTAATTTAGCCTCCTCCCCTAAACCCACCTTTCTTTCGGTCTATATCGCTGAAATATCATGTCGATACATTCATTACATCGTAGTTGTTGGGTTTTTTGAATTGAGCCTTCCCTCTGATCCGTTCCCTTTTGCTGATTCCGAGCACAATTAATAAGTGTCGTCATTATAGGGTTTTGAACTCATATTTGAAATTTTGTGTCGATACAGTCATTCTGTCTGCAGTTATTAGAGTTTTTGTGTTAAGCCTCCCTCTTAATCCCCCCTTCCCTTTGGTCAATTTGGCTAAAAATCAATAAATGTCTTCGTTGGAGTGTTCTGGTTTCACAAATCAAATGTCGTGTCGATACATTCATTCTATCGGGAGTTATCGTGTGTACAGACACAGTTTTTTTCTTTCATATTTAGAATAAAATTCCACAAAAACATAAAATTCCGTTGAAAACTCCGCATCGAATTTTTGACCGATTACGGGAAGTAAAAAGAATTTACAACAGGTAAAATGATAACTAAGGGTACGTCACAAAAATGTTAACCAAAATAAATAAATTGTCTATTCCAAGATTTACCTCATGTTGCAGTTCAGCTGGTATCGACTTTATCAGGACTAGGGGACCTCCCAAACCGTCGATGTATTGATTGTCTTCTTGTGAGTCTCATCACTCGCCTCCTCATTCGATTGTCGACTCTGTCGTCGGGACCCTCGTCGAATCACATCGCTAAGTCGACTCGTATTGTGCGAGTCTCGCAACGCTGTTAAAATTTCATCATATTCGTCTTGTTCTTCCGCTTTTTGGACTCCATGTTCGTATTTAGCTTCCTTGGCGAGCAAACGTTCTCGTTGTATCTGAGTTTTGATTTCTGAAGGAACGTCGGGAATTGTGTAGGCCATTATCCCCGTTAAAGCGAAGACAATATGCTGAAAAATAATAAAAATTAAATTTTTTCAAAGCTTAATATTTACAACAATATAAAAAAGAAACCGTTTGAATCCAAACAGTACTCCATAGTTATGTGTAAACATCGCGTGTGTGTTCCACTGGAAAAGTAGGAAGATATACCTAGGTATATGTATATTTATTCGCCGTACATTAATATGTATCTTATTCTAGTTATGTAGACGATTCCAACTACCAACTATTTTACCAAAACATGAATTGAAGAAATAAAATATTGTTACATTAACATTTTTGATACTGAAATGTCATTTCTTCGAACACCCAAAAAATGTCGTATTGTAGTTATCTCATCGTACTGTGACAAAAAAGCGAACGGATATATAATATGCGCTGCAATGCCAGGGCGCACTCTTTTTTTTTTTTTTTTTTCCATGGCCATGGCATCAAATGAAACTAATACAATTATATAATAAAATAAAACTAATAATATTTTACTGCGGGGACCGACAAGAGGAAACGAGGCGAACCAAGCCCAAGACCCGGGGGACACGCCGACCAGCCCAGCCGGGACAGAGGACAAGGGAAACACATCTTAAATAAAAAATTTGGAATAGTTTTGGGAATATTATATTATTTTCGGGCTCATTTATTACTTGAAAATTGTTAACAGTAATTCAAGACGAATTTTTCTCTTTTGCTACCAGAATAGCTTAAAAACTCGTGTGGCATCAGTAACATAATACGACAAAGAAATGAAAACGCCGTCAGAGCTAAAGCCAATCAAGATCACTCTACAAAGAAACTCACGTATACCGTTCACAACTTAGCTCGTCTGCGCACTGGCTTTGCAGAGCATGCTATATATCCGTTCGCTTTTTCATCACAATTTCATGAGATAACTACAGTACGACATTTTTTGGAGATGCGAGTTAAGATGTTTACACATTCTTAATTATGAAAAACCTCTAAATTTAATTTCGAATTCAGCGCCTTATCAATGATGAAGGCTTGACTTCTCATAGATAGACTCTGCATCTTTCCAATAAGCGGTTAACACAGGTGGACAGAGCAATTAAAAAAGGCCCAGAGGAGCTCTGCTCAGCTGCTTATTAAGAGTTCAAGGTGAGAATCTTTATATTTCTACTCAGGTATCCTATTTCATGAACATTCGTGGCAATTTAGCCCTATTTTAAGAATGTAGTATGGGTTAGTTATACCTCGAAAATGACGACGAAAGCGAGTCGAGCAGCGAAGACATGCCAGTACTGAGGGGAGAGCCCATATGGGTCTTTAGGATCGTCAGGTCCGTTCCTGTAGCCCCGATATTGACAGGTATCTGGCTCCAATTCGTCATCCTCATCTTTGTCTACCCCCATGTCTGAGGTGTAATCCGAGGTATTGAACACTGAAACAGAGATGAGTAAATACTGGGGAACAACAAAGCTATTTGGAAAGTTTCCTAAATAAAAATATATTATGTAGCCATAACAGCACTTTCTTATACCAACCACGCTTTTACAGTCGAGAAAAATCCTCTCTCCCTTCTAAAAATCAGTTACTGGGTATATGAAAGTAATGAGTTGGCGTAAGCCGTTTTTTTTTTGTTTCATCGTATAGCATAATTCTGAAAGTGACTTTCTTATATCCAGTGAGAAATGATTTTGAGAAGAGGCCCCCCTCCCCTTGAGAGAGAGAGAGAGAGAGCGTAAAAGCGTTGGTATAATAAAGTCCTGTTATGGCCACATCCATATTTTATTCTTTATTTTGTATTATCATTTTTGATTTTAAAAAAAAACTACCAATGGTTTTCTATATATTAAAATTCGTTGTTATGCGTTACAATTTAGAGTCGGCGTTCAATGGCCTAGATTTTTGACGCCGTACAACTGATTAGATTAATTCGATGAGGTGACTTGTCTTCATTGAGTATTCTATAGACGAGTTGTCGTCTCCGAGCATCTCATGTAGGTCTCTTGTTCGTAAACCCATGGCCTTTAGTATATCCTCACATCCAGGGCACCCCTCCAGGATGTGGCTTACTGTGAGAGGCCAGGCCCCACACTTGCCACAGTTACAATTTATAAACTTTATTTAGAAATATTTCCTACAGAAATTCATTGGGGCATTTTACATTCTTTGGGGCGCTATAACTTTAGTAGTATATCTCAAATCTGAGTATACCTTAGCAATTGCAAATTTAATAAATAACATTTGAGGCAGGAACCATTTTGTCGATAGAAGCAACCGTTTTCGCATAAAACAAGCAAATGAGTTTTAAAATTGACATTTTAGGTCGGTTTTCGGCATGTATCTCGCAAAGAGGCGACCTTCGAAAAAAGTATTTCATAAAAAATGTGCCTTTCAGTTTTCTCTACAATTATTTGAGAATATTTTTGATTAGGTCATAAATATAAACGGAATCATGTAAAATACACTTAGTCTTTTATTAGTCTACTTATGTAAAATCCACTTAATTACCGGATAAAGATGAGTCTATATATCCCACTAGATCATTTGTTGGAGAGTAAACCAATTTGTAAACCATTCTTGGAATGTAGTCACTTGTATAAGCAATAACGAAAGCCTGCAAAAAAATATGTACAACATATAAAATAAAGATTACATAATGAATTATGAATATAACCTTTAATATATTTATCAGGAATGTAAAGATATAATTGTACATAATAGGATAAGCTACTCATATCAGAGGAGTATCGTTATAATCTAGAAGCCTGATTTAAGTTAGTAAGTTAATTAGTTATTATGACTCATGCCTGGGCTTTAACTATGAGCTCATATCGCCTACTACCAGAGCGCTCTTTCGTCGCTCTGGTGGATATGAGCCCGACTCTACTAAGGGAGACCTAAATTTTACCTACCCTAAATTTTTATTCACCTTGGGTATATGATGCATCACATTCTATACACAAACATAAACATGAAACGGGAAAGCTTTCGCATTACTATTCACCAGTATTCTGAGGATACCAAAAAAAAAAAAAATAATTTACGCAGTTTCAGCCTTACGATTGAGAGATTTAACTTACGATTATATTGTGAATATTCACGAAAAAAATCCGTCATTTCCCGAAAAATTTGTAATATTTCGAAAAACAATTTCGAATAGATGAGTGCAACGACATCACTGCATTCTCTTGGCAATATCCCGTTTTTTTTTTTCTTTTTTTTTTAAATTTTCTGCGAATGCAAAATGAATTAATTTTCTGCGAATGCAAATGAAATAAATATGACTAGAAAACGTTATCGTTATATAAACGTTATTTATTATATCGATGATGATATGATTTTGCGAAATTCTTTGAAGGCTACAAAAGAATTAAACTATAGTACTAATTTCTACCGATATTGCCATCTTATTTTTTTTTTTGCACGACTTTCAGTATTCAATTGGATCCTGAATTTTACTGGGGGGATTATGGGGACACTTAACAGATAATGTGCATGGCATTAGAGACAAGACCGTCAGGAAAGTAGTCTAGAAACAAAACTGGTTTCCAACACTATTGCATCATCCTCAGTGGTAAATCTACAATATACATAGTTTTAAAATATTAAACTCGAGGCATCAAGGTGCAGAAAAAATGAAAATAAATAATAGAAAATAGAATGAGCCTTGCTTACTGGGTAGTCGAGTGCTGACGAGTGTCCAGTGCAGTGTGCAAACCAACACTGGAGGAATAGGTCAAATTGTTGTGGAGACATGTCAACTATATATAAATTTAATTTCCTGGTGGCATGTGTATTTATTTATTGTGAACGTCTGAGTATTATATGTAGTATATGTAGAGTGTGCTCGGGAGCTATACCTCTCGTTTGCACACCCTGGACGCTGGACGCAAGGTAAGCTAGCCTTATTCTATTTTCTCTGTATCCTGGTGTCTTTTAAAACTAAATATTTATATTGTAGATGTACCACAGAGGATGACATAACAGTGTCACAAACCAGTTTAGGTTTATTTAAAATAATGTGATGAAAAATGAATGCTTACATTGGATACGACAGCGCAATACGTGACTCCCTGAAGGATACCATACCATGCTCCGATATCCTCCACCCTCTCAGCCAGGGGTCTCCGGGACTGGGCTACCATCTTGAAAGCGTCCAGGCGGATCTCCCAAATATTGTTCAGTAGAGCGAACAGCGGGGCCAGAGGAAACGCAGCCACGAACAGCGTCACAAAACCATACTGTATAACTGAAACAAGGATTCATGGTAAATTATAAGCAGAAAATACATAAGTATCAGAGGTCCTCTAGTTATTCAAATAATAGTTTATAGTTATTTTATTTTCCAAGTATCTTGTCTATTGTGACTAGAGGCACAGTGTCAATACTTGTCCTTAAGATGAGCCTAGGACATCCAGGATTACTCTTTACAAGAAGGAAAACAATTTTTAAGGTTTTCCTCGTGTATTCATATTACGTAACGCTATTTAAAAAAATTTCATTATACGAGTATATTGTTAGTTCTCCGAAGTACACTAAACATATAAAAAAACCTTTCATGCATTCTCATTCATTTACTTTTTATGTTAGAGAGTTATTTTTTTAATTTCTCAGCTAAAAGAAATACAGGGGAAGTTATGTAACCAGTCAAAAATTCGATACGGAGTTTCAACGAAATTTCATGTTTTCCGATCTCCTGATTAAAAATGAAAAAAAAATCTGTTTCTGTGAAGACGATAACTCCCGAAAGAATGAATGAGTCGACACAACAATTTATATGTTTATCCAGAACCCTTTAAGGATGACACCTATTGATTTTCAGCCAAATCGGCTAAAGCAAAGGGCAATGCTTAACACAAAAATAATAACTGCCGATGTAATGAATGTATGGACACGAAATTGTATATGTATATTCAAAGACATATAAGGACGACACCTATTAATTTTAAGCGGAATCAGCCGAAGGGGAGGAAGGAATGCGAGGGGGGCTAGACTTTTTTTTTTTTTTTTTTTTTTTCTTAGTTATGGCCTTATGCTGAGGCATATCGGCCAGCTACCACGATGATCATTTTGGAAAATTTTTCACAGGTACCTTGGTTTAAGGACAAAGCAATTAAAAAAGAACAATTATAAGAAAAAACTGAAATTTATAGCAATAATTTTGTAAAGAAGCAAGATACGGACGCGCAATGCCCCTGAAGAGGAATGGGGCCACCACACAACACAGTCATGAAGGCGAGCAGGAAGCCAGAAGGCGAGCAGGACGCCAGAAGACCACACAGCAGAGGAGCGGAGGCACCGAACCGGCCGCGACCCACCAGGGTCCCAAACCCGTCGAGCACACAACCCCGAAATACAAAACCATCACTTTCCAACTTGGGGGCTAGACTTAAATACCCTAATAACTGCCGATACAATGAAAGTATCAGCACAAAACATAGTAGGTCGCCTGTAGCTCAGTGGTACGCGCGCCTGCCTTCTGAGCTCAAGATCGTGGGTTCGAATCCCGACCGAGGCCCTTAGTTTATTTTATCTGGGGGGTAAAATAAACTTAAGCACGCCGTCCTTCGGATGGGACGTTAAGCAATGGTCCCGAGCCTATACGATGTCAGATAATAGATATTAAAGACCCCTGCCCTAGGTGAATAAAAATTTAGGGTAGGCAAAATTTAGGACTCCCACAGTAGAGTCGGGCTCATGTCCACCAGAGTGACGAAAGAGCGCTCTGGTAGTAGGCGATATGACATCGTAGTTAAAGCCCGGGCCTGAGTCATAAAAACTAACTAACTAACAAAACATAGTATGAGAATTCTGAAGCCACTAAGTAAGTCAAATATTGAGTTCTTGTCCAAACGGCCGATTGGCTTTAGAGGTAGAGCGAAAAAGTAATTGATTAATTCTTCCTGGGGAAGTACTTAGCCGGTGATTCATCGACAACTTTTTTGTGGGTATTTCTACGCCATTGATACTCTTTACTTACAATTAGACTACTCTTTATTTATTTTATATATAAATGCTTTATTATTTATTTATTTTTCTGAAACATTTCTAGCAGCCTAGATAATATATTATATTAATATTTAATATCTCAGAGGTATTTACCCATTTCTAAATACTCTTCGAACAAGGCAAGTCTTCCCGGATCCTGAAGTTGGTAGTCTTCCTCCCATCTTGTGTAGACTCGATTCGGGTCTTTTGTTTGCGATTTGTGAGTTCTTCTCCGCCACCAATTAAGCATTGCCCTAAAACATTGATTATTGTTTTTATTTAAAATATAAAGGTATTGTTTATAAGGATTAATGTTAACAATTGTTTACTATAGTATAACTTACGGATAAGCCAATTCAAGGAAATTATTAAAAAATTGTTTTCCAACCATTATAATAGCCAATTGAATACAAAGTTCAAATAAGCAGCCAGCTGGATCGCACACATCGCCTTTTATTCGCATAAACTCTGAATTTCTACTATCCTGATCGCCGGGATAACTGAAAAATCTACCCTGAAAATAAAATAAAAAATGTATACTTAGGTATTTAACCCCTTAAAATAAAATTGGTTTTAATTATTATAATTTGAACCTTGAAAAACGCGATGTAGATCAATGATGAGTAGTAGTTCATAAATTCAAAAAAATAAATTTTAAATGTGTACGAATCTTCATATTCAGTTTGTGTTCTTGGATTTTCTTGATTCGTCAGCCATATTGCTAAGAAATGGTAAAACTGAAAATAAAATTTTAAACTGTCTTATGCAATAATGTACACTACTATCATAGGTGACAGATATATTACAACAATGGCTTCTATATATTAAGGTAAATATGTCCGGGACAAAATTCTTATACTTTCGTTTATTACTAACTTGAAGTAATACAAATACGTGAAGTTAATAAATATTGTGATCAATTAACAGATCACAATTACTCTGTCATACATATATATTTTATTTGAAGCCACAACTATGCAAAAACTGCACGGCTAGGTTTCTATACAAATGGGTATGTCAATTTCAAGCATACATGGAAAAAAAAATAATTCTCCAAACTTTGTGAGTATGTTCCCTTAGTACCACTATTTGTGTAAAGTTTTAGATTTTTAGAAATCAATCGTTCCGATATACTGCAGTTATAAGTTAGCCAAAAACATGATATCTGCTAAAATCACGTTTTTTCAATTCTAAAATGCACGAAAACAAATCAAAAATAAAAAATAACTTTTTTTAGCAAATTTCCCGTATCTACTTTTAAAATAAATGATCATTTTGACCTTTTATGACTTTTGAGATACCTTTGTAGCCATTTCAAGTGTCAAAATTGGGTACCGTATTTTTTTTTTTTCAACTATGAAAAATGGATTCCTCGTTCAAAAATGTTTAGAATTCTACATTTTTAGAGTAGGAATATAAAAACTCTTAAAATAATAGCTATTTTACTAAAAAAATCCCATTTTTATTGTTTGATTTAAACGCAAAAAAAATGTCATTTTCAAACTGAAATAAATAAAAAAATACCTCAAAACGTATTCATTTATTACCTACTTTATAATATTTATATATTTATCATTTATTACTTTATAATAATTTAATATTTTTGTCGTTTAATTTTCTTGTTTTCAAGAAATTAGGAATGTAAACCTGTGTAGGTATATATATTATTATTTTTATTACTTAAGTAAGTAAATATAAAAATAATTTTAAAGAAAGGACAAAAAAAAATTACATCATTTCCTTTCTTTAGGATCAATGAAAGTGTCTTAAACAGTACGATAATGTTTTATTGTACTGGATAATACGATTTAAAATACAATTACAGGCCTTTAATTTCAATTAATTATCTTTGTTTATTTATTAGTAAAGGAGAATAAACAGTTTAAACATACCCTTGTTAAAATCATGATGCATACCAAGTTAATTAAGGCACCAGTAATTGATGTGAATATTTTAGCATGTCTTTTGACGAAAAAATTGCCTCCTTCGTAAATAACAGTGACTACTGATAACCTGTAAACAATGGTCCCCAGAACTGCAGCACATACAACAAGGATCTGAAATCAAGTGAGATATCTATGATTAAGTGAATATTCAAAACTTTATTTATCGCTAAGAGGGATTAGGGGAAAAAAAGTGCTTTGCACAGGACACATTTGCCGCGCATAATTTTCAAAAGTTATCGAGGTTCTGGGACAACGCAGAAATCAAATGAAGTATGTGGTAGCACTTTTTAGCAGTGCTTCTCTTAGTGGTTCATATGTCAAGTTAATGTTTAAACCCAAATAGAAATTTTTTGTATGTATCAATCTAGTAAACTTAAATGTTACTGTTGTACCTTATGCTGAAAAAAGCCGAAACCGGTACACTATATGCATATTCTCAATTTTGTTGAGAAAAGCTCACAGATAGTGGAAACGTGAAAAAATAAATAAAAGAAACCTATTTTTTGAAAAAATGCCTAGTTCATAAAACAATATATACACAAATTACAGATTTTGGCATTTCACCATCGTCAGGTTTAGTTAAAAACATTCAAGTTGCTGCGTGCGAACCATTCTTATATACAAGGTAAGAAAATAGGTTGGAATTACAACCTGGAAATCTCTGTATCTGTACAATTAGGAATTTGTTCAGACTGAAATATTCCCTTTCCAATTTTCAATAACAATGATAAACTAAAATAAAAGATACAATTATTAACATCTAACAAGAAAAACTAACTTTCATGTTATATTCGTGGAACGATGTTTGTACCTTTGACAAAATAATTACTATTGTGAGAATATTATTACAATTAGAATCAGAGGTTTTCCTTTTTTTTCTATCTTTAAAATAGCTAAATTAATAAGAATAATTCAATAATATAATATAACAGTAGTAAAACTAGAATTAATTTACTTTTATAGTTGTTATCATTTTTAGTTTTTAGAATTAATACATTTATCATTAATTTTAGTTTTACCAATGTTATTGAAAGTAGGGTAGCGAAAAATATTCCGAACTGTACAGCCCGGGGATTTCCATGTCAACTCCTTCCTTACCAGATATGTAAGAATGGTTCGCACTCAGTAAACTATCTTAGTTTATAACTAAACCTGACGATGTGATGGTGTAATAATAATAATAATAATAAATTTATTTCCGTTGAACCAATACATGGTAATAGGATACGTCAAAAGAATAATGCTAAACTTGACGATGTGATGGTGTAATGTGTAATGTTAAAGCAGTAGTTTATGTATAGATTTTATTGTGGAATAGAAAATATTTCAAAAAAGAAGATAAATCTGTGACAAGGGAGTGTTCCCACTGGGTGATTTCTCCCCTCTTGAGATTGCCATTATCTCTCTTTTAGCACATTTGCTTGTGTTTCTTTATTTCTATTTATCTATATGTATATATTATTGTGGAATTCGACTGTTTTTTTTCATCACTAAAATTACTATAATTATACACACAACCTGACATCTGGCAAGGTCTTAGCTCCTAATGTTTTTTTTTGTTTTTTTTTTTAGTTGTACATAAATATACCTATTCGATTTGTTTAAATCCTCTTACCATGAAGAAGACAGTAGAGACGGTGATGACGAACTTCCATGCCTTTTGTGCAGGGGGCATGTAAGGCTCTTTCCGCCTGGTGACGGGGTTAGTTCGGAAGGTCTTCACACTGGACTCAAACTCCGGCCTCGGCTCCTCGTCCTCTTCAGTGTGTTGAAGGTCCCACTCCCAAGCGATCACCGCCTGACGTCTTTTCCACAGCTCCAGAAATGTTGTCGCTGAAAGAATACAGCGTGGTGTCTTTTTGTTGTAGATACATTTTGAAAACTAATAGCAAATTTCCAAAAAAAAAAAAAAACAGACAAATGACAAAGGAAGCGCTTATGAGGAATTCTTCAATAGTTATTTTTATTTCCTCCGATATACATAATGTACGGGGAGTCAAACATTTATAATGTTTTCACATAATTTTCATATTTTTTGAGGTTGCTATTTATCTTCTGCCTAATCAGCCAAATGAGAATGAGGGTCCAGATAGAGAATAATAGTTTATTACAATTATTTGAGCTGAAGAAGAACATTGACGGTGATTCATCGAGTGTTAAGCAATTATTCCAATTCATTTTTTAGGAGAATTACAATTACAGTTCCTGATCGTTAAAAAATTCATGCCTGGAACTGATTCATATAAACACTACATTATTTTAAACAAATTACAGAGAAATGTGATCTGGTCACACACTAAAGGGTTCTAGTTCTATAAGTGAAGAATTATTTGATGTATTGATAATATACATTTAATAAAAACTGTCTAATATTAAAATCAAGAGGAACTTAAAATTCCATTGAAAATTCTATCTAGATTTTTTTTGCACGTTTACAATATTTTCTTATAATATGATATAAGAAACTAAGAAAAAAAATGAATATATTACTCACCCCAAAAAGACATGAAAATGGCGAAAAAAACAGTGGCAGGATTATCGAACAAATAGGTGATTCGAGAAAAAACACAGGAATCAATAAGTTTTTGATATCTGCATACTTTGTCGCAGAGCGGGCATAATGTTATATTCCCTGGCCCACGTCCATCACAGATTTCTTTACTAAAATTTTAGAAAATAAAAATAACTTTTGGGTTGAACTTTTGATTCTGAATTCATATATACATAATACATTATCATCATCATTTATTAGCATCACTCCCATTTATACTTTTTTCAATCAGAGCCTTCCTTTTATAGAACATACTTATTGATTCAACCTCTATATTCAAACACCAAGTCAGATAAATTATGAATATGATACTTAAAATTTTCTGCAGAGATATTGTGAAACACTTAATAAAAAATGAAGAAAAACATGTTTACAAAAATATTGTTTATTTCACAAAATATTTATAATTTATGGGAGTACTTTCGATATTGCTATCATTTTCAGCCACGACTTAACAAATACTGAGTGAACTTTTTTCACTTAGTATTTGTTAAGTCGTGATTGAAGCTACCGAAAGTACTATCATATAATTTTGCGGAATAGACAATATTTTTAAAAACATGAGTTTTTCTTCATTTTTTAAATTATAAATATATAAAGAACAGATAAATTATAGACATTGATGATGGGAGTGCTTCCCGAAATGTCTGTAATTGCAATTTTTTTTTTAAAGCAAAGAAGCAAATGAGAGTAGTACTGTAATAAATATATTATACATGAAAATAAAAAATATTTTTGAAAAAAAATGTACATAATACAGTGAGTTTCAGAATAAAGTGACCACCTTCGATAACTTTTGAACGAGTTATAGTATTGAAATGGGACAAAGTGTGATCTTCATCGCACTGAGGGGCAACAAGGGTAGTTAATTATGTTGACTCCTCCCTCCACCAGAGGCGCTGCTTGCACACTAACTTTAAAATCTCAATATGGGTCAAGTTGTACCTAATTTTATAGGTGTTTCAAAAAGAAGAAAGTGTTGACCGAAACATTTTTCCCCATTTTTCATTGCTAGCGACCCAAGGAAGTATGTTATGAAAATTATACCCAGACTCACCCTATTGCTAGTGTATAATATGCTTTCAAAAGATGGCGACCCCAGAAAATTGAGGTGTCCGGATCCCCTTTCAAAAATGGGATTTTTTTAATGGTTACCTTAAGAACGTCATGTAGCAATTATGCGATACACAATAAATTTAACACAATAAGTATACTTATACGATGCACAATAAGTAAATTTAAAGCGTTGCACTCTCAAAAAAAAAAAAAAAAAACTGCATTAATTCAAACACAAACTGATAAGAAATACACGTGTTGTATTAAAGCATCACAAGTGAAAGGTTAAAGCATCAAAAGTGAAAAATGCGCATAAATATGAGCAGTATGCACAGTGGGCGTCAAGAATGTTACGATTTTTCGTTTGCGTTTTGGTGGGGGAAAACGTCCTGCTATAACTAAGTAATGAGGTTACATTTCAAAAATTGAATTTTTGGAAGGGGCCCGAGTTCCTCAAATCTTTTACAGTAAGCGGTTACTCTATTTATGAAATAGGGTTAATTTGAGTGAGGATTTTTATACACGTGACTTTATACTTTCTTGAGCCACCTTCCTCTATCAATGGAATATATGAAAACATGTTTCGGACATAACTTTCTTCTTTTTGAATGATCCTTAAAATTATGTACAACCCTCATTCCATTGGAGATTTTAAAGTTAAGTGTAAGAGCAGCGCCACTGGTGAAGGGCTTAGTCAACATATTGCTCCTCAGTCTAATCAAGATCCCATTTCGATACAATCATTCGTTCAAACGTAATGGACGGTGGTCACTTTATTCTGATACATTTCGTATATCTATTATAACAAGGATACATAAGTAAACATCTAAATTTTACCTTGGCACATTATCGATTGATTCCATCGAGGATATTCCGTATATAAAACAAAGAAGTCCAACGATCGCAGGTGCTATAAGCATTTCTGTGTAAAATCCCAGCCAAGCAAAATACAATGCTATTTTATCACCAAAATATTTTCGTACAAGCCACAATGGTTGTTTTTTATACCATCTGCCTATTCGTGCCCACTCCAGGTACAGAAGCTAGTAAATAGTGGTAATCATAATTGTAAATAGGTAAATATTATTTTTATATTTTCATATTATTGTTTTTTAATATTAATTATACATTAATTTATACTTATTATAATTAAACTGTAAACTTAAGCAACTCACTCTTCTATCGAACACAACACCTTCAGCGGCGTCTCTTTCGTAACTTCCCTCATGGAGGGGGAATACTGACAAATATGTTCCATTGTTCAATAAACGTCGAATTCCAATCTGAAATTTATTTTTTATTTTGAGAGTAAAATTAACGAGACAAATTTTTGAGTTTGATACAGGTTTAAACAGGGCTGTCCAGTGCTATTTTTCCGCCCTAAGCAAGCCCCAAAAATGTCTCCCCCCCCCATTTGTATTAGTACAATAAGAATATATCAAAATTTGGGATTGGTATGGAAAAAACATAAAAGAATAGTTCTCAATATTATCAAAAAAATAGTTATGCTTTTAAAAGAATAGGAACAAACTTTGGAAATATACATAAATCCCATCTGAAGGACGGCTATATAATTCGGCACATCTGCAGGCTTTCAGACAGAAGATATATATATATATATATATATAAGTAAACTAAAACTATTTATATAATACTAAGAAACCTTTTTGCTTGACTTATATGTATTATTGCAGGTGTCCAAATGCAAGAATATCATATTTCTGATTGCATTAATTAACAAATAGTTTACATGAATAATTAGATAACACTTTGATGCGTTTGGCAAAAAAACATCTGTATAATGTACCAGTTGGAGTACCAGAATTTTTTTAGTATTTTTTTGATCCAGAGTTTTCTATTTGTGTAAATGTGCAATTAACAGTAGGTATTGTACGTAGATTTAATGATAGAGAACTGAAAATCTGCCGAATACACCACATAAAACAGTTAATAAAATAATTGGACAAATATTAAATATATTATGCCATGAATCTCCTCTTCTAGTTGGTGTAAATGTAGAGTTATTTACCTTTTTGTTGTCTTCATATTTTGTTCTTAATAATATTTGAAATGCAATTTGTGATCTTTGAGCAGAAGTAAAAAATGATTCTCGGTCTTTAACAACGAACCTGAAACACAAAACAATTATTTTAATAAGTACCTAAACCCGTAAGATTAATTTAATATATAAAAAAAAGTGTAGGCGATACATACTGTTCCTCACGGTCCCTACTGAAAGTGGCCGTGTAAAACGAGGGCTCTTCAGCTATAACGCTGGAATCCAACTCGAAAATTTTGGCAAAAGGCAAAATATATGGTTCTGGCTCTGGTGTTAATTTCTCTTCACCTTCCTAAATAGTAACAAAAATAAAAACATATATTTGGTTGTATAAGTAAATATAATATTATTTTTATGTCGAAGAATGCCTCATAACATTGTATACTTGTGATAATTGATGTAGTGAAAAAGAAGATCAACCTGGTTATCTTCAATTACACGAAAAGTAAGAAAAAAGAAATATATGCCTAGAATCCACGAAATTATTGGTAAAAGTGTCATTTTTGATAATGTGTACTTCGAAAAATGCACATTTTTCAAGAAAAAACAAAGTTTACTTAAATTACGAGGTGACCAGGCGTTCCAGATTTTTAGAGACTCTCACTCATTTCGAACACCAAACCTTACCTTAAAGTAGGTAAAATAAATAAAAACAAAAAACTTTTATATTAATTCCACAAAAAAAAAAAATTATATAATGTACCAGTTCGGAACCTCGTGACTGAAACCGGTACACTTTACATATATATTTGTGGAATTAGACAATAGCTAATCAACTTCTTTGTTTTAATATATTTTATTAACTTTCCACTGTATCGACACAGATTCCAGAAATGTGTTGGAACATTAAAGTAGGTAATATTTTAATTGGGAATAATTTATTTGATTTTAAAAATAACTCATCCTTTTAAATAGTAACTGAAGATCGACACAGATCCCAGAAATGTGTTCGAACATTACAGTAGGTAATATTTTAATTGGGAATAATTTATTTGATTTTAAAAATAACACATCCTTTTAAATAGTAACTGAAGATAGAATATAGCCTAGCATATTTCAATGTAATTTTTTTTTTCTTCTAAAAACATTTAAAACACAATAAAAAATTTAAAATTATAAAGCTATGTCATAAATCTTTGATGGGCGGGAAAAAGAGTACAAGTCCATTTTTGGCCAAAACAGTATTATTACATATTTCACAATGTAAAGTCAATCTCTAGAAGTGGTGAGAAGAGGACAAGTCGGTAATGACGTAGTGTAGACCTAATTTTTTGGCAGTTAAAAAAAATTTGTCCAGTGGCAAAAAAACATTTTCTGTTCTACTGAAAAATTGACTCTTTTGACTTGTACTGTTATTGCCTCCTACCAAAGAAATAAAAAAGTACATTCTCATTTTATGAATCTCCAAGTGTCCCGGGTTGAAATATTGAAAATGTGGTCACCTTACTAATATAGGCATATTTCAAACTCTCTGTGAATTTAATGAGTTGCGATACACGAAAGACAGACAAGACTTCTTAACAATTAATATCCACGACCAACGATGTAATAGGAAGGAACAGTAGGCACTGAGTGTACCCTCTTCAGGACATGCATTAGCATATATTCATTAGTCAAAAGTTTATATAAACTAAAATTAAAATATTAAATTCTAACTAAGCCAAACCTACATCATAACAGAATAATATTTAAATAAATAAAACCATATATACAGTTTTTTGTTGAAATTTCGGCGCATCGACAACTGAGGTCATTAGCGCCAGAATAACTGGGTCATTTGCTTTGGCTGTCAGAGCACAGAGAGCAGCAGTCCATGGCACCACTCCGTACTCCTTTATATCGGGGTTCTCTCCCTGTCACTTCTAGAGCGCAGGAATGGAGACCACCTCCAACAGAACAGCGACTACAGAAGAGAGTCTCTGCACCTCGTTGCCACGCGGCTAACGTAACCTATCTTATACAGCTAATTGGAATATAGTACTCGATATTCCTCCATTCCTTCAAACCTAAATCTAAGGATATCAGCATTATTATATAGTTTTGCACGCTAATAACCATATTAATATTATTATTGTGATACAATATTTTGTTTTATTTTTAAAAAAATATTCTGATATGATGTAATTTTTGTTTAGTTGAAGTTGTTTTAATTTTACTTAATTTTAACTTATATAAGCTTATCACTTGTGTATATACGTTAGCACAGGCCTTGAAGAAGGCATACTCAGTGCCGAAAGCTTGGCAGAAATTCTTCAATTTCTTCCGCAAGCCTGAACTGTTCATTCCTATCATTAACAATGTTTTCTTTCTACTCTATACTAAAAAACTTACCCATGCTTTCACAGAAATTGACAGGAACCTCTGAAAAAATAAAAAAATAAAATTAAAACTGCTGCAATTGCGCTTCATGATCAAAATAATTTTATATTAGTTATAATAAACAATTTTCTAAAAAATAACGATTTGATAATTAATATAATATAATCAAAAAATACATTAATAAAAAAGAATATTTCTCAGAAAAGAGAAGACATTTGTTGTTCGCCATTTTTAAAAGGACGATCACCGAACATAGTAAGGTATCTATTCAAAAAAAAACGAAGAAACATGCCACTCAGAAAAGAAAATAGATGCATAAAGAACAGTCATGCATTTTTATTATTAAAATTATTTTTAGGCACAAGAAAATTTCATTTGTGAATATAGAAGTGTAAAGAAAGAATGATTGTAAAAATTTCGTAAGTTAACGAAAACTTCTTTAAGCTTCCGACAATAATATGTATGTATGCTTTAAGTTGGTGCTAAAAACACACGAATAAAAGTACATATGTGTGCCAAAAACCATTCTTTTAGGGGAAAAGATAAAGAGAGACAAATCAAAAGTGTGTAGAGGAGAGAATAATTTTGAATAAAGTATTCAATTATTATTGAAAAATGAATAAATCATGGCATTATGTGAAAACAGAATAATTTACATTGCTCCTTGAAAGGGAAATCTATTTTTTAACGAGAAAGAAAACATATTTTTTTAACGAAGAAGAAGAAGAAAATGTTTTTTTAAAGACTGCGTTACCGGATGCCTATTAAGGTATGGATTTGGTCTGAATTTTCCAGGAGAAGTTGCAGTATCTGTGCGCAAAAGGCGCTTGAAACTCTGTAAATCAACCAGTTATAAAGATAACAATGAAATGTAAAGAACTGCTTGTAAACAGCATAGTGAATAAATATTACTTACTTTGATGGGCATTTTCATGTTCATAACTTCGGCATAACGTGTCAAAACTTTCCAAGGAACATGCACTTTAAGGAAGTTCGTTTTCTGATCAAATGAATTCTGTTCAAGAAAAAAAAAGTATAAGTTTAAAAATTCTCAGGAACTCATGACACACAATCCGATCAATTATCAATTCCACATCCTTCCGATAAGCGTCGGTCCTGAACTTATACGAAGTCAGATACTTGTTAAACTTATGAGATATACCCATAACATGTTTATTTATTTTTTATTTTTAAATTTCTGTACATATTAATTACAATAATTACATACATACATTAATTTACATAACAAAATGATAACCAAATGATGTTTTTCTTTTTATACATTTTGTCATATAAAAATGAGATAAAATAAAATAATTAATTTGAATAAAAATTAAAAATATAGAATGTTTACGAAGCAAGAGACGAGAATAATGGATTCATTTGATTTATGAATGCCAACAGTTTATATTACTATGCCATATTTCTGTGTTTAATTTGTTATAATTAATTACGTATGGTTTATCCAAAACGTTTCCATTTTTTGGAAAAATAAACTTTTTGGACATATTTATTTTAATTATGGCTTTGTTTCATTTTTTATTTCATCAGACAATTAGTTATATACAGTCGGTGCTATGAATGAAATTTGTTGTCCAATTGTTTTATAACGAAAAGGTATAATATAAGTATGTGAAAAAAAAATTTATTCCAGTGTAGTTGGTATTATGAGAAAATTTGGAATTATGATTTACTAAAAATTTTAATTAATAAAAAATTAATAAAAATATTAATAAAAATTAATAAATACAGCTGCCTAATACTTAATATGGAAAGTTCTTCAAACAATTGTTTAGATGAAGTTCTGTGATGTTTGTTAAATAATTTTGTAAGTAAAATTTTGTTGCGAGTTATGTAAGGGTATTAAATTGGTTTTATACAACCCAACCCAAGCAATGATGCCATATGCAATAACAGGTTGAGTTAAAACAATATAAATGTCGTGAAGAGCGCTCAGTCCTAAAATACCATTAAATATATTAAATAAAAAGGAACAATAACGAGTTTTGCTGATAAGGTTTTTTATGTGTTTATTCCATTTAAGCTGGTCATCTAGTAGAATGCCCAGATATTTTAGTGTCTCCGATCTTGGTAGAGCACAGCAGTTTGAGTCGCAAAAAGCCGCATTACAGTAAGGGTTATTAATAAAATTTTGCGATTTATTAGGATTATTAAAATGCTCTGAAGCACCTAATGAATGTGACTGATTTCTATCAGCCCAGACAACGAAATTTTATTTGGAAACTGTTGTTGTTTTTTCTTCAATCAAATAATCTCATCAAACATGTCACCGAGTTCCAAAACCGGCCTTTTGCCCTCCAACCGAAATTTAGTTTTCTTTGTTATTGGCATGCTTAGTATGTTAAGCTCTATCAGGTAAAACAGTTGTTAGAACCAATATTGGTTTTTTTACAGAAGAAATGTTGCGTGAAAGTTGAAGGTTAGTCCTAAAATCAACCTTTTGTGAGCATTGTGGAATTTCCGCTTGGAGCATCCTTGTCACTCTTCACGATGGCAGACCCCAATGTTTATAGAGTCTAGAGCAATCTGCAGACATTGGGCAGACCCAAGATTAATAAAAAAAACACTGTAAGTGTAAGTAAAATGGATATAAGTGCTGAGCAAGTCACCCAGGAATCGGCACGTAAGCGAATAAAAAATGAGAAAACCTGATGGAACTTGATTCAATTTAAGCCAACAATTTTTACAGCCTTTTTCCATGTTTTTAAAATATAATTTTCTTCGAAACTTGTTTTATTTTCTTATTTTGAGTACCTTCTTCTAACAGCAAATTCATTATCTATGTCGTACACAAAACCAGCCAACTGCCAATTTTCATCTCAAAAGTGGGCTTTTTTAAAGTTGAATTGTTTTCTATTAACCAACTGATAATATTACAACCATGAAGAACTTGATTTTCATCAAACTTATCCAGAAGCTAATTGAGGGTCAGGTAGGTAACTTTGGTCTAGGTACCAAAATTGGAACATGTCGACTTGTTTTTTGACTTTTGGAACTAAGCAACTCATATGACCAATTAGCTTCATAAAAAGAATGATCAACTATAAAATATTTGAATAAGTGTACCTGTTTCGTTTCGAACTCCAATTCAAGTCCTTCCTTTTCCAGATTTGTATGAAACTGTTTCCTGGTTTCCAATTTGATTGTTTCTATTTCGGGGAGTGGTCCTATGTTGAGGTCCTCTTCTTCATACACAATCACAAGGTCGACCCTTCGTTTACCATCCCTGAAGAACAGACTATCTCGATCCTAAAATACATAACAATTGGTATTCTTAAATTTTAACAATATATCCTACCTAAGAAATAAATAATATTTTACAAATAGAAATACATCAGAGATAATGGAAATAAGAGAATTTGGAACCATCGCTATCGGCAAATTACAAGTAAAATTATACTAATGTAAAGGATAAACAATATTGGACTAATTTATTTACACTAAAAAAAAAAACTTATCTTTTTGACCAACTGATATGATTTATCCAAATCCAACTATCGGCTTTGTGATAACTAATTCAGTGTTAATTTATCATAAATAAATACTTAAAAGATACCTATGTATGTGTGCGAAAAAATATATATTTAATTGATGTCTGAAAAAAAAACATATTACAAAACACAGTACCCTAAAATGTAGGAAGTAGATAACTCAAGTAGTAATCAATATTTTGTCAAAGCTATCTAGTTTCTTAACAAATGTTCTTCGTAACATAGCTTTAATGAAAATGTAAGCGCTTCTATCAAAAGGTTGCTTTGTCCTTAAAGCTGCTGAAAATAATTTAAAAAAAAGATAGGAATCAAAAAAGTTAATTAGTTTTTCTGTTTTTAATTTTTTTTTTCATAAACTATTTGTCTTCATCTGTTTTATGTATTTTTCTTATTAGAATCACACAAATGACCTATGTAAAAATAGTTCTGCTCCATCGCCTTCATTCATAACACTATTTTATTGATAAAGAATTTACAACCAAGAAGATATAAGAACTATGATCTTGAATAACACAAAGTTCAAAAACATGTACCGATTACATAACTTGTTCTATACTTCGAAAAGCTGGAGGAGTAAAAAAAAAAAAAATTAAGTAGGTATGTACAACAAAAACGTTCATTCAATACCGATACGAGAATGGTATCGATATTTTCCTAACAGTTTTGCGGGGCTGGATGGGATTTAACAGCCATTTTCTTTTAATTTAAGAACTTTTAAAACTTTTGAGAAATAGATATTTTTTTTATCTAGAGAATTTTTTCTAGCACTTTTTCTATTAATATTTTTTTTTACATCTATAAGTACGAGTATAACGAATTAATAATAATAAAACTCTACGATTAAGACCATGAACAAATAAATACACAAATTATTGTTTAAAATGTATATGAAGTTTGTACCTTCGTTCGTTTATTTTTATGACCAATGCCCGGGTTTTGACTATGAGGTCATACCGCCGGTTATAGTAGCTCTGATGAACATAGTCTGCCTCTACTATGGGAGTTCGGAGTTCTAAATTTTGTCTACTAGGGTTAGTTACCTAAAATAGGAGAGTCTTTCTTTAAGGGTTACCTGATGTCTCACAGACCTGGAACCATTGCCATACGAATAACGGCGTGTTCACAGGATTTTTCTACCTCCCAGATTACTGTTTAATGACGAAAGAATGTACATTATTCGGAGTTCAATTTCAAAGCAATGGTTAGAACCCAGATTTCGTGCATTAAAAAATTAAAAAACGTTCAATAAAAAGACCACAACGTGCAAAAATGTGCAACAAAAATAAAATCCTGCCATTAAACTATTTTTCAAAGTTTTACAAATACATGTTTTTTTTTAACTCCATGTTTTAATTTCAAAAGCGTATATGTATACATTTTTTATTATAAAAATACTAGAGATATGTAAAATACAAAACAGTACATCACATTACTCGAGGCCGAGAACTTGACTTCAATTAAATTGATATATATTTTTTACTCAAGCATTAGACGAGTTAAAATTTACCATCACCAAAATTTTTGTCTGAAAAACTGTGCCGCCTGTCGCTAAGTATGTGTTTTAGCTGGAAAAACGATCTATCGACGCTGACGCTTGTGATGGGGCATTTTTTAACCTGCTTATGTCAGGTTGTAGATCCCATATCCGGGATTTTTTCTCAAAACTGTTGTTTTGTCGATTAACAAATGAATACATTTTCAAACTAACTTACAAATAAATTGTGCATATTAATCAGGATGCCTTAATTCGTAAAAATAAATTGTTATTTAATAATTTCATCCGGGCTCTAAGAATAATTTTGGTCCTTGACTCCTAACACTAAATATTCAGTTAGTTTTATAATTTTATATTTTCAGAATGATCAATGTTAATCAATATTAACAATGTAAAATGTCATACAGGGTTCTTCTCGAGAGGTGGGAGTCCTCCAGTCAGATCCTCAGGCAGTGTGTCATCGGAATGGTCGAACGACCTGAACTCTGGTATTGAGACAGTGTCTGGCATCGGTGTTCCTGTCCAATCTCGGCTCGAGTTCTGTCCTCTCGGTCCTGCAACAACAGTTATCTTCACTAAAAGGTATAGACAAAACTAATATTTAGTTTGTTTTTAGGTGTACGGGGATGAGTACATCTAACAAATGAGTAAGTGCAACGTACAAAAAAAAGTATGATGTGGCTATAACAGAACTCTCCCTCCCTCTCTCAAATACAATTCATGTGAGAAAAGTGTTTAGGGTTAAGGTGTGGTGAACCAAAAACGTGTGATATAACATTGAAATAGATGCGCAAAGGAGGTAATTTTATTTATATGTTTATAAAATAACATTGAATTAAAGAATGCCCACAATATTTAAAAAGAAAAGAGACTAAAGTAGATGTAAAAATTAGTTTGTAAGATTTTTATTGTAAGTAATTTCATTTTTTAAATTTGATAATGATATTCTGATTTTCTTTATAATGTAGATTTAGGTAAATAAACCCAATATTTGTTCTCTTATTCTATGCTCTTCATTTCCCTGCGAACCCAGTAAGATAATTTAAACCTTTGGATTAGAGGTTTAGGTTTTATGGCTCATGCCCGGGCTTTAACTACGAGGTCATATCGCCTACTACCAGAGCGCTCTTTCGTCACTCTGGTGGACATGAGCCCGACTCTATTGTGGGAGTCCTAAATTTTGCATACCCTAAATTTTTATTCACCTAGGGCAGGGATCTTTAACGAGTATCTGACATCGTACAGGCTCGGGACCATCGCTTAAAGTCCCATCCGAAGGACGGCGTGCTTAAGTTTATTTGACCTATATAAAATAAACTAAGGGCCTCGGTCGGGTATCCCTTGGATTAGATTTAACATTTAAAAAAAAAGAACTAATATGGCATCTCATTATTATATTTAGAAGAACTCCAAATGAAATAATTATTAATTGAAATTTTTTAAAATATGTACGTGCACTTTCTTCAAAATTGCAAGTCTTGAACTTTCGAGATTCATTTAGGGCCCTTTACGGAAATTACTGTAGAAATCAAAATTTAGTAGAAGACCAGCAATAATTTCTACAGGAAATGTGGTAATTTTATTATTTAATTATATTTTATTTATTATTTCAATTATTTTCATTTTTTATTTTACACCATTTAACCTAATTATCTCAACAGATAAGATGGTGCAGTTACCGAATGCATCCTTGATGTGGGGGGTGGCCCCTCCAGGATGTATGGAGCCTCTGGACAGACGTCTCTCTTTGTTGCCTGGGGGTGGGGCCATCCCATCCTCCAGATCGGGACTTGGCACGCTTCTCCACGGCTGTTTGTCGCTCTCCACTCCGTACCACACCACGACACTCCTCTCTGCAACAATAGTGTCCATCCATCACTCATCGAGTTGACTATGTTAAAATGTTGAAAATATAATGTATAAAAAAAAAAATAACACCATCTGGCTATTCTTGAATAAAATTAACTTAAATATAAAAATTTAATTATAAGAAAGTACTAATAAGAAGTGACAACCATTAGGAAACAAACATTTTTATGTGATATTTAAAAAAAATCTTTCGTTTCTTGTTTAAAAAATAACAATTGTTTTAACTGATTATAATATATGAAAATGTATGTATTGTGTTTTTCTATTATGTTACCAAAAAACTCACCCTGAAATTCAGGGTCACTCAGAAATTAGAGTCACCCTTAATTTTGTAGTAATGACATCGCAACTTTGAGGAGCTTAACTTATGATTAGTACGAAATGGCAACTACATGAGGCAGATTACGAATTTTATAAATGGCAGGATATAGGCAATCCGGCCGGTATTGAATTGCGTCAAAAAGGTATACCTCCACATAATCCTTGTATTCAACTGCGCTCATTTGAGAATTACACACATTTTATTAACACTGTCTACGTACATATTATATATTACCTTACAAAGTGACAAAGTTTGTATAAATTACAAGAATGTATTAGGTATCGCAACAAAATTGTGGCGTAGAAACCACGTACTCTTTGTAAATCCAGTTGATGTATACGAAGAAATAAAATTTTGACCCTCCCGTCGGTCCTTTTAGTGAAACAGTTCAGGTTCTCCTGATGTAGAGAAACTTATAGTTCATAAAAAAAATTTATTTCTCAATATAAACGATATATGTCAATTATATTAAAAACGATATATGTCAATTATATTAAAAACATACGTTTTCTTTATAATTATATTTCCGTTTGCTTCAACTTGATATTGCACGTTTTTATAATATATCACAGGACTTCGACTATTGGACTAATAGAGAATATAAACACAGTCAAAACGAAAAAAAAACTGAATTTTGCGAATTAGATTCATCCCAATCCCAGATAGCAAATCATATAAACAAAAAATACAATTGGTCGAATTCAATATGAGTTAGAAAGGATTGGCGCAGTTAAATAGTTTTAAATATCATAAACAAGACTAACTTAAAATAACAGATATCCCATTGGCACAATTTGATTTCGCCCAGGCAACCTGCCCTGAATGACCATACTCAGCCGAAACTATATCAGATGAAGGGAGCTCGACTGCCAAACACTATCAGAGCATACACGTAATTGATTTATTCGTGCTGGTGATTCAACGAGGAATATTTAAGAATATTCTTCATAAGACCTCTGCTGAGGAGTATTGATATCCTCTAATGTAGATTCAGTTCTTCATGTCTATAGTTGCTTTGAAGAGAGTTCTCGAACGATGTGTTATATTATTCGGTCATACTCATTGCATCCCCTCTCGCCAAAGGTAGATAAAATCACAAATTTTTTTCTCTCTTAATCATTTTTATCTCATACGTATGAGTAACGACTGTTTTCCAAATTGACACTGGGTGAGACAATAGTCGATTATCCTATCAGTACCTACTTGAAAGCTGTCATATACTCGTACAGTAGATCAGTACAAATGCAGGTCAAGTTTACTTTGTAAAAAATCGATCTCTCGAATTGGGCCAATGGGTTAAACATGTTCATACATTTTTCAATCGGCAAAACTACAATTAAGGAATTAATTTTTTGTAGCCCAATAGTAAATTTTAACGCGAAAAGAAGTAGAAAATGCGACTTAGCCTACTACCAATCGTTGCAAAATTTAGTAAATTGGTTCGAAATGTACTTCCCCAGCACGAATTAGGAATTAAGGAAGGATTTGTTTATGATTTTTTTTCCCATATCCGCTTATACAATTATTTATATTCATACATGTGGTTCCTGGCGAGCTCATCATTCCAATCTGATACAGCCTCCTGGATATATTGTTTCGAGTTTCATATGAGAACTACGTCGTTGACATAAAGGCAGACTTGTGAAAATTCAGCGATGGATCTCACATCCTCTTCGCTTGCGTATTTTATGAACCATTCCTCAATAGTATACGATTTTTAAGTTTTTTAAATACTTCTCTGCAGCTTGATTTTTGATTAATACTACAATCCTCTGGTTGTCCCTTTTATTCTTATGTGATCTTAATAAAAAAAGTTGTCAATTTTAGAGAATTAGGCAATGGCTCACGCTAAGTCTGACTAGAAAAAGATAGAAATATAGTGTCGATGCATGAAAATTGATTCCGGTGGTAGCCCTCATATGAGAGGCCTCTATCACTGTGGCCTTGTTCGCATGTATTTATATTTGTTAATTGATCAATATCGATCCAGATAGTATTCTATAATCAATACACTTTCTTCACTATTTATATTATTGTTTTCCAATAGTTCTAGCCCCCCGATTCCGAAGCAGTTCGTTTCACTCCCTCACTCGACAAAGTAAAAAAAAAAAAAGCACAATTTTAAATAGGTGATTTTTTTCATTTTTTAAATATTTTTAATTAATTAAAAATATTCCTCAATAGTATATAAGCATTGTGAGCCTAGGAGACCCTGGCTTATTGAAATTCCTAGGTTATATGACGCTGAGACTTAAGACCACGCCCTGAGGATTTGATAACGACATTTAATGGATCTCACAAGTATGGACGAGGTTTCTTAACCAAATCTTCTTTCTAGAGACGACAACCTTCATATCTATCAACACAAAATAAAATTTCCTCCCCTTAATAGCCATCCTCAACACAAAGATGTGGACCTGGTCTCTATGATGCCTCTTTTGTTTTAAGTTTACTTCAACTATTGAAATTTCGGATTAGAAAAAAAAAAAGGATTTCAGATTCCGTCACATTGGGTGGATTTTGGTTACAACAGATGGTTACGACTGAAACATAAAAATCAGGATTACTTCGATTCTCTCCGGAACATCGTCTGCATCATATTATTATAATCGAAGTATTGCAATCGTGCGAAAATTCGAGATGAGCTTAAAATCTGAAATGAAGATGTCACATGTGCAAACTTATAGATTTTGGTCAAAATTAAGACCATTTTGGTCTAAATACATTTTACAATATACCGTATAAATTAATTTTATTAATCGGTTTTGCTAATTAAACGCCGAAAACCGTGCTGAAAAGTCGTGTTGAAACTGATTTTCTTATACGTTTGCTTGATTTACGCGAAAACGGTTAGTCCTATCAAAAAATTGGTTCTTACCAAAAATGTTCCTTATAAAATTATTTCCAATTTTTAGTTGTTAGGAATATTTTAAAATAATTAAAAATATTAAAAAATGAAAAAAAATCACGTATTTAAATTTTTTTTTTTTTTTTACTTTGTCGACTGATGTGGTGAAACGAACTGCTTCGGAATCGGGGGGCTAGAACTATTGGAAAACAATAATATAAATAGTGAGAAAAGTGTATTGATTATCGAATACTATCTGGATCGATATTGATCAATTAATAAATATAAATACATGCGAACAAGGCCACATTGATAGAGGCCTCTCATATGAGAGCTATCACCGGAATCAATTTTCATGCACCGGCACCGTATATTTCTATCCTTTTCTCGGCAGCCTTAGCGTGAGGCATTGCTTAATTCACTAAAATTGACAACTTTTTTTATTAAAGTCACTTAAGAATAAAAGGGGTAGCCCCACAGGTTGTAGTATTAACCAAAGAACAAGCTGCAGAGAAATATTTAAAAAAACTTAAAAATCTTATACTATTGAGGAATGGTTCATAAAATATGCAAGCGAAGAGGATGTGAGATCCATCGCTGAATTTTCACAAGTCTGCCTTTATGTCAACGACGTAGTTCTCATATGAAACTCAATACAAGATGTCCAGGAGGCTCGCCAGGAACCACATGATTGAATATGAATAAGGGCATCTGGTGTTATGGGAAAAATAAATGTCCATAAGGAGACCAGTAAGAAATAAGGTTCAAATATCGTTATCGCAGAAAATAATATCAAGTAACACAGTGTACATTTTGTTTTGACAATATTTCAACCTCGACATTTCAACCAAACTGGGGTTCGTTGTGACCCGAGAAAGGGACGTTGAAGTCTACCGAGATATTATAAAAAGACCCAACATTTTATTTCCAAATTGAAACAAAATACATCATTGCCTTTATCCTGGATTTGACTGACGCCTCATTTCTATGTAAATCACTGAAAATTCCTGTGCCGTGAAAATACTAACGAAAAATGGCCTAGAAATTATAGTCATTTTCCCAGGGCAACGCCGGGTAATACCACTAGTATTTAATGGCCAGTAGATATTCATCTTTCTGGAGATATAAATTATTTATGTTTGAGGTCAGAAGGATTATCCTCCCCATCTTTCATATAATTTTGTTTGGATAACCTCATTGTTTTTGTACGAAATAAGCTACTGGAGTTATAGAGGTAATCTCAAGAGGCTGAGGGGCGGGTCACCGATAAATAGGTTAGTTCTACTATCATTCAATAAGTTTGTATCATAGAATATAATAAGCAAGGTGAAAGGAAGAAAAATAATAAATGTTTAACTAAAGAAATTATAAAAGACTTATAAACATACAATAACATAATATAAACTATAGTAAGTGGCCTTAGTCCATCATACCATATATGATCCTTTGCATGAAATACAGTGAAATGATACAATAAACAAGAACAAAGAATTTGCTTAACTTTCATATTGTATAATTCCACAAAAATATGTATATACATAAAGTATAGTACCGGTACGCCGTCAGCACAAAGTTCAAATGTGTCTTGTACATAGCCGAAACCGGTACACAATATTTATTTAAGTAGACATTATAAAAGTTAAATAAGTTCGTTGTTTTTATTTAATTTATTAGTTTTCTAGTATTTTGATACAGATCGTAGAATTGTATTTGGACAATGACATGGTACTGAAAATGATAAAAAATAAATAAATGGTTCTTATATAATATTATTAGAAAGCATGCAAAAACAACAGGCACTATGTAGATATACTAGTTGGTGTGCCAAGCAAATTGATACACATTACGATTGCAAGAAAATAATATGAGCAGTCATAAATAATATAGTTAAATAGCAAAACGGTTAGCATAAAATATTTAGTTGAATTTATTATACCTTACTTTTTAATATTTCAATATGGTAATTGGAGGCAATTGAGGTATATATATATACCTCAATTGCCTCAAATATTTGTATATTAAAAAAAAATATTTTCTTTATTTCATATAGACGTTTCGACTTCTTGTCATTATCAATTATAAATAAATACAGAATGATATATAAAATACTCTTCCAATCATATATTATTCAACATTGATTGTCGTCAAATTTTTCTACTAATTCACATTTGTCAAATTTCACCCTTACATTTTTTTAAAAAACCAATATTATAAATAAAACACTATAACCCTGATATAACCTAGTCTAATGAAAAAAAATGTATTAAAATATGTATATACCTCAATTGCCTCAAATTACCATATTGAAAGGTTAGCACAAATTATATAGAATGCATTGAAAAGGAGTCAAATATTTACAATATACAGCTGATGCCGGCACGACCATGGAGGCAAACTGGGGGCCGCTAAGGGCGGCACTGAGGCGGAGGATTTTTTATTTTTTTGTAAAGCTTTATATTATTTACGTGTTCTTGCACATGATTGCACGTTTCGTTTGTTAGGGCAAAATCAACAGTGATTTTACCAGTTAGCGCATGTAAACAAGGCTGAGCTGTCGATTACATAACTTCCCCTATACCAAGTACAGCTGAAAGTGTAATAGAGTATTACTTTGAACTTGAATTGAATGTCGGAGGAACAGAGTAAATACTAGTTAAATATAAAAATGAATAGTAAATAATTGAATACGAAAATTCTACTACTACATTGTATTTCAAATGTCTGGATATGTCGGTATATGATGGGAGGAGGGTGGTCGTTCGCCTAGGGCGCTAGGTTTCTTTGCGCCTGCCCTGTTGAGGGCGCCGATAGGTCAGAGGTAGCGGCCGAGGCCCTTCTGATGGAACGATATTAGGTACTCGTTTAAGACCCCTAGGTAAATAAACCTAGTCATCCAAAATTTAGGACTCCCAGAATAGAGTCGGGCTTATGTCCATCAGAGCGACCAAAGAGCGCTCTGGTAGTAGGCGATATGACTTTTTGTAGTTAAAGCCCTGGCATGAGTCATAATAACTAACTAATAATATCATCAAGAAAGATTAAAGGAAATCTAAGTGTTTATTATTTTTTAAAAACCCTCAAAAGAGATATGTAGAAGCTCTTCTTTTTAGGTATATTCTGTCTGTTCCAACACAAAAAAAACTTGTACGTTTTTGCTACTCAAAGCAGACATCTTGAGGTTTTCTTTGCACAGGTTAGTACTGGCTTCCTGATTTAATGTATCACTTCTCTTTCAATTAATAATTATAGTTGAGATAAAATAGGAAAAAAAGGTACCTAATCAAAAATACTTGAAAGCAACGAAAAATTAGTTATTGACAGGGAAGAAAAAAAAAATCTAAATGGATGAAATACGTGATTACCATTGAGATCCTGCGGCCAAACATCGAACGATTTCTATTTCTAGTCAGCCAGTGAATATTTAAGAGGTCTTAACCCACTTCAGCGACCCACCGCATCGTTGACATTTAACCTTTTTCATTTTTTATATGTTTATTCATCCTACGTAGATAATAAATAGTCTTTTGTAACCTTTTCATTTCGTTGTCCTATTTACCTAGTTAATCTGAGTCTTTCATGTTCGCAATTTTTGAAAGGGTTAATCTTATTTCATGAAAAAGAAAGATTGTAAGTGAATAATGGTAACGGCAATGAGAGAAGAAATGAAAAAAATATTTAGCTATACAATGTAGATGGATGGCATCTTTGGCATTCGAAATTAAAGTCTACAACTGTAACGACTAAACTGCATAAAACTGGCAATGTACATTTAAAATACCGTAAGTTACCATTAAGAAACCTTTTCAAAGGGATTGCATTTCGATGCTTATGTTATAGAAAGGGCTGAAGATGTCCTTTCGGTTTGAAACGTCTCCCCTTAAATGAATACAATTTCTACAAGACCGAATGCGTTTTTTCATGTACGTTAACATGAATATTTGTTTCGTGCTGATCATAATTGCGAATGGATCGGGCATCCTGGTTTTTACTCTCCGATAAGAGGCTTGAGAATAGGACGCACCTGTCTAACGATTGCCATACTAACAGGTGCCAACGATGGGTCTCCATTTTGCGGATAGGGTAACAGTCTATTGTAACATAGATGAAGGGTTACATGTCTTTGAGCGTAGGGCTTTGGTTGCATGGTCTCACCATGGTTTGCGGGTTCGAATCCCGTCCGGGAGTGAGTTTTGTTTCGTAGATAGAACTCCCTCCCGGGGCCATGAATGTCGTTAATTATCTAGATAACAACTTTACAAGAGATATGGCTAATATCGTATATAAGGCCAAAAAAAAAAAAAAAAGGTAGATACACTTCAAAAATCCATCGTGAATGCACTCCCTCTCTTCTGCAGGTAAAACAACAGGTCTTCCTTATACCAACCACGTATTTACAGATAACTCTCGCCCTTATTAAATTCAAATTGACACTAGTGGGTATAAGAAAGTAATGTTGGGCATCAGCAGTTTTCTTAGTTTCATTGTACAGCGTAATTCTGAGAGTGAATTTCTTGTAATTAGTAATCCAGTTTGAAATTAAAGAGAGGCGAAAACTTCTTTCGTAGGAACTATAAATGAAAAGAAAGGAACTGTAGCTGAATAAACATTAAGAGGGCGTGGACCTCGCGAGGTCGCCATGATCTTGTGGGCAAACAGAGTTGAGATAACGCATCGACCTTCCATTACTGTCACAGCTCTTTCAGATAATCAATGTTTCAATTTAAAAAAAAAAATACAAACTTTCAGCGAGGACAAAGGAAATGGATGAGGCTCAACATGCCAAAAAATACGTTTTTGATTGTGAAAGGGATAACATGTTCTATCGTGCAACAACAGTCTACAACACTATGAAATTACAGAAAAGTTGATTTCTTTGTTCTACAAGCAAAATAAATAAATACAATCAGTAGCAGCGACTTTGGAAAAAAGCACCACCGATGTTCGCAGAGTGGCATTATTAGAAGGAGGCATTGAGTCAATATTTAGAGTTTCTGAAAGATTTCGGCCAAAGAAGTGCTCCATCATATTAGAAAAAACGAGTAAATGACGATAGGACTAATATATGTCTGCGATTAAAAGAGGCGGCTGGCTGTCCCCACCATTCCTACCAGGTCA
The DNA here is from genome assembly GCA_963662175.1 of Aradus depressus. Classification (NCBI taxonomy): domain Eukaryota; kingdom Metazoa; phylum Arthropoda; class Insecta; order Hemiptera; family Aradidae; genus Aradus; species Aradus depressus. Next base: position 78,544,250 of record OY759214.1, read on the forward strand.
ACCTATCTATTGATAATGATTAATAGAGTCGACAATATATTTTCAATTGTACAAGGAATTCGAGGTTCTGTCGTGTAAATGAAAAATTCAAAATTTGGCCAACGTTTCGAAAACTATTTATTTCCTTCTTCAGGGCCTTATAATGACTTGAGTGGATGTGTGTGGTGAAGGTGTTGTGAGTTTGTGTCCAAATTGACATAAACTCACAACACCTTCACCACACACATCCACTCAAGTCATTATAAGGCCCTGAAGAAATAAATAAATAGTTTTCGAAACGTTGGCCAAATTTTGAATTTTTCATTTAAACGACAGAACTATTAGATATTGATGTACCTATTACATAGAATGAAAATGTTCATTAATTTATGTTTTTGGGAGCCATGGTGGCCGTGCGGGCTAGAGCTTAGGGCTTTGGTCGCATGGTCTCACCATGGTTTGCGGGTTCGCTATGGATGTCGTAAGTAAGTAGATAACACAGTGACATGGCTAATATGCATTGAACATAAGAAAAAAAAAAAAAATTATGTTTTTCCTACATTATTTAGTTTTTAATTTGTGAAACATATGGTGACTTCAGTTAAGGTTAGTTTACGGTTTTAGGATGATAAAATATAACACAGTCCCTCTCTTATCAAAATCCCACTTTTCTTACCCTCACCCCATCCCTTGGTCTGCACTTACAATTAGACAGACAACTAACATGAAACGCTCACATTAGTCTAAATCGTACAGAAGTAAAAAAATCCTTCCTACTCAAATAATTAAATTATCGACGATTATCACTCTCATTGACTAACAAACAATTCGCTTGGAAGCACGGCTTGGAACTGGAGGGGGGGGGGGGTATTCAAGCCATGCAGTCCATCATCTTACGGCACATCACTAACGCGTCTGGTAGTAGGCGATATCACCTCGTATTTAGCTCGGCCATGAGTCACAGAAAACTAACTAACCTTCGTTCCCCAAAAATGAGTATGATACAGTACAAATATTAGAATGAAATTCTATCGCCTGAAGGAAGGCGCTTAGTGAGTTAAGTAGGAGGACGAGAGGTGGGATGAGAAAAACGGAATGGGAGGGGGTTCTATCATCTTTTTAAAATAGTAAGTTAATCTTTATTGAATTCACCATTTGTTTTCACATATGAAAAATGAAATAATATTTTATTTATTTACAAAAGAAAATGTTACATAGGTAATCATACCGTCATGATTACCTATGTAACATTTTCTTTTGTAAATAAATAAAATATTATTTCATTTTTCATATGTGAAAACAAATGGTAAAGATTAACTTACTATTTTAAAAAGATGATAGAACCCCCTCCCATTCCATTTTTCTGATCCCACCTCTCGTCCTCCTACTTAACTCACTAAGCGCCTTCCTTCAGGCGATAGAATTTCATTCTAAAATTTGTACTGTATTATACTCATTTTTGGGGAACGTAATTTTTGTCAACTCAGCCCTTGGTAATCATTGGTTAATTCGTTTGTTTAATGTGGAGATTTAATCATTAAACAATATTAAAATTATCATTGCTGTGAAGATATCTCTGAAGAGAGGGGTGGGGACCATATAGCTTGCTCCTAGATGGATGACATCATCAACAATAATAGGAAGCTAAGCTCACAGAACAAGATGTAAACTTCTAATTTGTCTTAATCAATTAATCTAAATCGTATGCGATTCGCATTCGATCCCTCCTTTCGGGTTTAATATGATTTATGATTTGTGCTAGACAGCGCCAGCAGCTCAGAAGTAGCGGGCAAGTCTATTGAGTTCGAAACACTGCCAAGGCTCTTAGGTTTTTATCTGGGAGGTGAAAAAACTTTGAGCACATCGTCCTTCGGATCTCTTGGTCCCGAGCTTGTACGATGCCAGGTACTGTTTAAAATTATTGCTCCTACAGTAGAGTCGGGTTCATTTCCTAAAACTAAAGAGCGCTCTGGTAGTTTGCGATATGAGCTCGCTGTTAAAGCCCGGGCATGAGTCACAATAAGTAACTAATTTGTGCTACTTGTGGGTGCTAATGATTAATATACCACAAAAGTTGATGTGATATAGAACTCACGAATTAATCAATTAAGTTTTCGCTCTCCCGATCGACCTCTTCCCTTCAGCCAATTTCTCTAAAAATTAATAGGTGTCGTCCTTATGTAGTTTTAAATTTACATATAAAATATATGTATAAATATCGATACATTCATTTTATATCTAACTGTGTGTCATTTTTGGAATCAGTCGTTTGGAAAATATGGAATTCCAGTGATAATTCAACATCGAATTTCTGACCGATTACATAACTTCCTCTATACTTACATCGTATAGCAGGGGGAGTAAAAAATAGTTTTGATTACATTAAATTTTCTATGATAAAGTGAAAAAGTAGGTGCCTTGTAAGATGTTGTGGTTTGTCTACTTGTATATCACACACCTTGGTATACAACAATAGCTAACTCACTGTTGTTGAGACAGTGTACCGGAGACCCGAACATACACCCCTCACCCATGCCACTCTCCAACCGACTGAACACTGGTCATCGATAGTCAGCCAGAGCTCTAAAGGGGGTAATCGTCACCAGAGCGTGGGCGGCGGCGGATGGAGCTACTTCGGTTACTTTCGTAACTTATCGGCTTTTCAATGCTACTACTATACTTTTGACTAGGAAGTTCATTTATTTTCTGTTCGTTAAATTGTAAAAATGAGCTTAATTAATATTAACGACTACAAACGACTAACTTGGAATTCCCACACGAGACGAAAAAGACAAGAAATAAACAGATAATAAACTTTTACTAAGACTTCTGGACAAAAGATCCAAAATAACTTTGAAAGCAAAACGACATATACAACGCAGTACTAAAACATATGTGGACTTACGAACTTGAACTCTGAGGTTCTGTCAAGGCATCCAATCCTTTCAATCCAAAATCCTTCGTAAAATAGCCAATGCTCCTTACTACATCTCCAACAAAACTCTTCACCCTGACCTTAACGTACCTTTCATCACTGAAGTCGCTAAATCCAAATATAAAAAATTATTTTCCCTTTTTAGTTCCCACAATATCCCTCTAGTCCGAGCCCTCCATTCTGCCATACTTCTCCAACAACGGCTTAAGCGTCAATGGCCTAGAGACCTCCTTAGCAACAACAATGACAGTGTCAGTGATTAGGTACAAATGAGAGGAAATCAGTGACTAGGGAGTGTCACCATTGGGTGATTTCTCCCTTCTTGACATTTTGACATTGCCTTTATCTCTCTCTTAGCACATTTGCTTGTTGTATTTCTTTTTATACAGTTGTAAATAGCTACTTGTAAACAAAAAAAAAGTATATTAATATTAGATAAGTGAAGATTTATTGAAAAGTCAGCAAGTACACGTTTCTTACAAGTTCTTGTTAATATAGACAGTTAAACGTACTCGTTAATGGTTCCTTAGCTGGAACTTGAAGTGGCGTAGCATAATTTAGTATTTCCAAGATTATTCCGGATTTTCTGATTGTTATTATATTGTAATTACACGACTATTGTAAGTATTGACAAAAGATTAATTTTATCACAATAATTATAACTGAATAAATCCTCGATTTAACAAAACGCAAAATTACACATGATATTATCAGATTATAGAGTTAGTTATTATGACTCATGCCCGGGCTTTAACTACAAGGTCATATCGCCCACTACCAGAGCGCTCTTTCGTCGCTCTGGTGGACATGAGCTCTACTCTACTATGGGAGTCCTAAATGTTGAATACCCTAAATTTTCATTCACCTAGAGTAGGGGTCTTTAACGAGTACCTGACATCGTACAGGCTCGGGACCATCGCAATCCGAAGAACGGCGTGCTCAAATTTATTTTATTTCCCATATAAAATAAACTAGGGGCCTCGGCCGTTTATAGATATAGAACAAACAAAATATTGTTACAATAAAAATGTTGCTTCTGAATTTTCCATTCCTTCTTAAACATACATGATATTTACGAATGACTCTAAGAGTACTTGGATTCACAATTTTACTTCCCGAGATATACGAAGTATAGGGGAAGTTATGTAATCAACCAAGAATTCGATGGACAGTTTTCAACGGAATTTCATGTTTCTGACGTTCATATTCCAAATATAAACCAAAAACATTTGTCTGTCCGTGGGTGTGTCTGATAATTTTTGATTGAATGAGTGTATCACGTAATTTTATATTTGCTACCTAAACCCCATAAGGACGACACGTTAATTTTTTGCGGAACCGGCAGAAAAGAAGAGGGGATCAGAAAGAGGGTTCAACTCAAAAACCCCAATAACTGCCGATGTAATGAATGTATCGACATGAAATTTCATATTTAAAGTCACAACTCAGTGAGAAAATATTCTGTCAAATTTCAGCGATATCGGCTGAAGGGAAGAGGGGTCTAAGGGAGGGAGCACAATTCAAAAACTCTAATAACTGCCGATGTAATGAATTTATCGACATGAAATTTAGTATGAGAATTTCGGAGTCCCTAAGTCAATTATTGAATATTAGTCGCAAAAAGTCGACTTGGTTTGGAGGGGGAGCGAAAAGTTAATTGATAAATTCGTTCTCGTGAAGTACATTGTCGGTGATTCACCGACGATTTTTTTTTTTTGGACATATCCCCTTTTGTAAAAGAGTGACAGATATGAACAAGACGTTCCTATTTTTTCTGACATAGAAAAATAATGAAAAATATTACTCCAGGTGACCCAAGCAGTATTTGTAGGGCCTTATGAAAACCTCGTCTCCTTCGGGGATTTATTTTGGTTGGAGTGACCTTAGCCGAACTGAAAATATAATAAGTCGAGACAGGATCAATGGTTCAATATCTGCTTGGTGATCCTCCATTATAGATCAGTTCATCTATCTTTTAACGCCTCTTTTCACGACACTAAAAGATACACACCTTTTTCTGTTTCCTGTCTTCAGCTAATATCAGTGACTGGTGTTTTCTCTGGTAAGAAGGTCTAAATTTAGAATCAGCTCATAGTTACCTCCCAGATAAAAAATCTAAAGGTTGGGTTTCGAACCCACAATCTTGAACTTAGCATGCAACCTCTGAGCTACCGGCGCCATCGTGATTCACTGTTACCCTAACAACATGTACAGTAGAGTCCCGCTAATCCGGATACCGGAAGGGATTTTAAAATAACTAATTAAGATTTAGTAAACTAAAAATTTAATTTAGCGAGCGGCAAAACGACGTCGGTCTTCTTTAAAGCAAAAAAACATTACGGAATTTTTTCAGTGAGTAAAAATATTATTCTTGTTTTCATTACGTACTGTAAATTGTTCTATTTTATAGTCCAGTTCAGAATTTAACGTTTACACATTTCGTTTTTAAAATTCTTAATTTTTATTAATGTATCGTGGTTTGTTTTGTACAGTAGTACTGTACTGTACAATAAATAAATTTTGAGTTTTAATCACAAAGATGATTTGTTTTGTTAACCCTATTTCAGTTCGTAGGTTGAGAACTTAGATCTACATACATTATATAGTATTGAAAATAAAATTAAGGTGAAGAAAAAGGTGTATTTATGAGAATAAAAAAGTCGCTAAAACATTTATCATGTGCATTTTACTGCAAATTCTGTTTATGCGCACTTTCGGTTATCCGGACGGGGTCCGGTCCCATCTAGTCCGGATTAGATGGACTCTACTGTATTGTAATCGTGTCTGGCTCATGTCCACCAGAGCGACGAATGAGCGATCTGGTATTAGGTATGACCAGACATGGAGCACAAAAGCTATAGTGTTAGTTTAACGAGAACAGCGTGCTAAATCCTGTTCTCAATTGAATCTCTAAGAGAGATTTTCTTGTGTAACTTTCTCTATATCCTTATCAAAGCGAGATAAGATTTTTATATGATAAACTTGAAGCATGTCTGAATAAGTTGGAATGTTTCGGAAACAACTTACGATTAGAACTTCATATCTAAAGTAGAATCTAATGTGTTTTCCGGTCACGAAAGTAAGCTAAGCCCGTTATTCTTAGTCAACAAGTGGCCGAGCAACAGGTTGCTGCTAGTCATAAACCAGCAGTGTGTTAATCTCTATACAGTGGTTTCTTAATAATCCCAACTATTAGTGTTTGCTAAGGGTTTTTTGGATTAGACTGAAATTTTAAAATTCCAGCCGGGGTCTGGACCGTTCCAAATCTAGTACTTTAATATTAATTTAAACAGACAACTGGATATATTTTATTTCTTTATTGATAAGCGGATGTAGTGCACTTGTTAAATAAGTAATACACAGGTATCAGTCCTATATACTATACGTATATTACACAATTAGTTTCGGCAGATAGTACGATGTCAGGTACTCTTAAAGACCCCTAATTCCAGGTAACGAAACCTGAGTAAGCAGAATTTAGGACTTCCATAGTAGAGTCGGGTTCACGTCCACCAGAGCGATGAAAGTAGTGGGCAAAATGACCTCGTAGTTATAGCCCGGGCATGAATCACTGAAAAAAAACAAATTATCTCCTGGAAATACAATTAGGTAATTTCTGCTGCTATAATACTAAACTAACGTATCCTATTACCTGCGTTATATTATATATTATTCGGGGAAATGTAATAGCACAATGTCACCTATTGTAAAGAAACCTAATTTGTTGTTTCAGATTGATTTAATCTCGTACATGTATATAATTTTTTTTTTGAAAGCCTTCTGAAATATGTAACTGGTAGTTTGTAACTGAGCCGCAAGATGGCAGAACTATGAAATGAACAGGCCTGCCATCTGTGGTGCAATTTGTGTACAAAATTATTATTTTGTTTGCTTTTACCTCCTTGCGTACTCTCAGTTGTCTATGACCCCTAATTCCAGGTAACGAAACCTGAGTAAGCAGAATTTAGGTTTTCCAGAGTAGAGTCGTCATTAGGTCTACCAGACTGACGAAAGCGCGCTCTGGTAATAGGCGATATGACCTCGCAGTTAGAGCCCGAGCTTGAGACATAATTACTAAACAAAAGTGGTAAGGAATTAATAATGTATTTTTCCTACTATGGTGGGAAAAAAATATATTTTCTCTCTCGTTTACATTTTGAAATGGAAGTGACACAAGAGTATTGTTTAAAAAAAGGAGAGAATGCGGCTTCCAAATACCGAAAAGGGGTAGCACATTAATGAGAGGCAGTGGCTGCAAGCTAGGAGAGGCCTCCATCATCGAAAATTGTTATAATTGTCTATGGAATATATAAGGAATTATCCATTATATATTTTTTTAACGTAACCAGGTAATTACGAAAAAGGTTTACTGTAATAACGAACATGTGAACCTAACCTTAAAAGAAAAAAAACGTCATTTGGTCAATAGGCGCGAAGATGTAGTATCTGCCATCATCAGGTAGAGAATCTAATCATACTAAACCCAAAAAAAAAAAAATGATTAAAAAAGATCACAAGAATTTACGAACTGTTGAAGTTCAATTCAATAATTTACAATAAATAGTTAACACTCAATCTAATATCCTCTCTTCTTGAACTTTAGGGTACACTGATTGCATCGGATCCCAATCAGTCAGCACCCAACTTGACCTGAAGATGAGTGTTTCTTTTTTAGTAACAGTTTTAATTTTTATGTATTCTCTTTATTCTGTCATTATAATAACAATACTTAGCATTTTATCTCTTTTTATCTTAATTTATTTATTGTAAATTGTTGTTGTTTTGTGAACAGGGCAAATCAACTTCCAGAGTAATTGTTGCCCCCCGTACTTCATTTTAAACGTATAATAAAGATTTAAAAAATAGAAATACTAAATAAATAAACTAAGAAATAAAGATAATCGTAATTTAAAAAACTAAAACTGAAAAATGGTAGAGGAAGAGCTTCAACGTAAATGGTAGAGGAAGAGCTTCAACGTAAATGGTAGAGGAAGAGCTTCAACGTAAATGACTTCAAACACTCCAATGAACCTTGTGAATGCAATTATGTTGTTTGTTAGTTATTGTGACTCTCTTTATAATACGACTAACAACATAATTACATTCATAAGGTTGAAAGCAATATCGCCTAGTACCAGAGAGCTCTTCCGTCGCTCTGGTGGATATAAATCCAACTCTGCTAAGCGAGTTCTAAATTCTGCCTACCCTACATTATTATTCATTCAGGAGTCTTTAACGATTACCTGACATCGTAGAGGCTCAAGACCATCCGAAGGACGGCATGCTCAAGAGTTTTCACCTCCCATGTAAAACATTTAAGGGTTTCGGAGTAAACATCTAATAGTGGCTCATACGTGTTTCATATCGAAATTATTCCTATGCTTATTTATTATTTTTTTTTCTTTTCTTTTTTTCTTCTCATGTCTTTTTTGGTTATTCTTTGAGTATTACCATTTGTGATCAATCACCGCTTTTAATTAATATATTTCATTAAAAATAAAAAATTTAAGAAGGAAAAATAAAGTGAAATGATACATAACTAATAGTGAAAGACAGGACAGAGTGAGTAACTTCAGTGAATTTTCTACTTATGTAGGTACTTTACTTTTTTGTGTTAGAGAAACAAGGCAACGTTGACAAGAAAATGGATGCCGGAGTTTCAGGTAATTCTGCTAACGATCTGGGAAATGAATCAGTTGTTCTGATCTTAAACCGGCTTGAACAAGGTATGACAAACATTGTTTCAGAATTAAGCTCAATTAAAACTGAATTGAAATCTGTTAAAAATGAAAGTCAAAACGTCTCTTCATCACTCAACACTTTCAGGAAAGAAATTTAAGGGTTTCGGCCGGGTTTTGAACCCGCGATCGTGAGCTCATTAAGCACGCTACCTCTGAACTATCGGCGCCCTCCATTTTACTTGAGGACCAAAAAACAACAGCTCTCTCACTGTATTCACTATTCTAAGCTAAGAAGATAGCTGACTTAATTCACCAGATGTTTAATTTATGAAGCTCCCATGGCAACATGGAAGAAGCATTTGCACATTTTTGCTCAAGTTTGTTTATATTTACAGCTTCTTTCTTGAAACCGTCAGAGTTGAGGTTGTAAAGACTATTTTTGAACCCTCTCAGATCTACAAGAGCTGTCGTCATCAAATATCTCTCTCCGTCTGTTCATCACAACATTAAACAAAGATTTCTCAATACTTTTCACTGGATTGGCAAACCGAATATAGACTTTTTGTTTCTAATATTGCAATTTTTTTATAGGTTGGTTGGAAGAAATATAAGTTATTATTCCAGCAACAGAAATAAGGAGGAGAAATAAACAACTGAAATAATCATTCATTTTATTATTTTGACATCCTTCGAATGGGACGATACAACGGTTCCGAGCCTGAGCGATATCAGGTACTCGTTAAAGACCCCTAGCCCAGATAACTAAATCTAGGTAGGCAGAGTTAGGACTCCCAGAGTAATGTCGGGCTCATGTCCAGGAGAGTGGCGAAAGGGCGCTCTGGTAGCAGGCGATATGACCTTGTAGTTAAAGCCCGGCCATGACTTATTGTAACTAACGATATACAGTATTGTCCAAGAAGTAATAAACAAATGGCTGTATCAAGATGGAACAACGTGCATTCCTCAGCATATCACGGGAATTTCAAGTTTTCCGAACCACTATTGTGTGTCTATTAACTACCGAATAAAAGTATCGACGGTAAATTGTATATGTGTATCCTGTGATGTATAAAAAAAATATACACACAATAAATGATTAATATTAAAAAAAAATTAATTATATTTATTTTTCTATAAAAAGTAATTTTCTTTTTAAACAAATGAGTAAAAAAACAGAACACGGCCATCAGCTGTTTTTTTTAGTGTGTGTAGACCCGTTGGTCGAGGTTTGAGAATGGCGACGGTCTGAGTACATGGAGAGTTGTGTTAAGGCTTAAGATATAATGAACTAAATAGGAGTGAATTGACGGTGAAATTGATCCGCAAAGAAGGTACTGTTGTTTGTTTATATGTATAGGTTATATGCCCAGAAATATATAACTTAAATTTAAAACAAATGGCCAGAATATAAAACAAAAAAAGATTGAATTAGTGTTAAGAATTTAGTTTTCAAGATGTTCTTTTGATTTTTGTTTGTTTCAATGGTTAGTTTTTTTAATTTTATTATGTAGATTTAAGAAAATAAACCCAATATTTGTTCTCGTAAATTGTATTCTATTCATTTTCCCTGTTGGCCCAGTAAGATTATTTGAAAACGTTTTGTTTAGAAATGGCATCTCTTAAGAAATCCAAATGAAAAGTTTGTTAATTGGAATTTTTTTTAAATATACGTGCATTTTCTTCAAAATTGCGCGTCTTGAATTTTTGATATTTATTGGGGCCCTTTTTGAAAAACTACTGTAGAAATCAAAATTAAACAGAAGACCGACCACATATAAAATTTCTACAGGAAAGGTGGTAATTTATTGTTTATTTAATTTTTTTGTATTGTTTGTTCATATTATTATTATTTCATTATTATTAATTTTACTTATATATTTTGATTTATTTTAATTTTACAATTCTTTTCATTATCACAATCCAGAACACTAAAAAGACGACATCTATTGATGCTCAGCCAAATCTACCAAAGGAAAGGAGAGATCAAGGAGGGAGCTTAATTCAAAATTTTCAATAATTGCCATTGTAATGAATATATCGACACAAAATTTCATGTGTAAATTTAAAACCCCATAAGGAAGACACATCTTCGTTTCCAACTGAAATCCCCGAAGGGATGGACTGAATCACAGGGGGCCTCAACTCAAAAACTTTAATAACTGCCGAAGTAATGAATGTATCGACATAAAATTTTATGTTTAAATATAAAAATGCCATGAGGATGCCACCTAATGTTCTGCGGAATCAGAGAAGGGAGCTAGACTCAAAATCCTTAATAACTGCCTATACAATGAATGTATCGACACAAAAATTAGTGGATTCAGAAACCCCTATGTTCGTCAACTATTGATTTTAGCACGAACGGAGAGTGAAAACATGATGGATTAATTCGCTCTGGGGAAGTATATAGCCGGCGATTCACAGACGAATTGTAATCTCTAATTATACATCGGTAATAATGAGAGAATACAAATCTGGAAAGACATTTTAATTTAAGACACAAGGATAGCTGAGGGTAGAGAGATGTTGCGTCCAGAATGTTGTTTCGTCTTGGTTCCTATGCATCTATCTTTCTTATATTATTTATCTAAAGATATATTATTTTGTTTATAAATAAAGATTGAGAGCAATATAACAAAAAAATATACAAAACGTAAAACTATCTTTTATACAGAAAATATGCGAAAAATCACGCTGTAATTTTTTTTGTAGTTTTTCAAGCAAAATTAGTGAATATGTTTTTGTGAAACGTGCAGAATTTTTTCTGCAAATGAAGCAACTAGGGCAAATTCGCCAGTTAAAAGAAAGAAAAAATATATTACGTTATCTCTCTGCCTCTCTCAGTAAAATGAATAAATAAACACAATAAAAATAAAAAGGACCAACTGCATTGTTAATATTGTAATTGTTTCGAGGGATCGAGATATCCTGACCTATCAGTATTGATCGGATTTCCGCTACTGACCCATTTATTCTTTTCATGGCATTATACAAAGATTGTTCCAATATTTAAACAAATGGTTTATAACTTTCCACAATTGTATTTACATGAAATGTATTATTTATATTTAAAAAAAACCACTCAGACTTATAACACAGTGCCCACTTCATAATTTAAAAATTATGTTAATTCCTTTTTCACTTATGGGCTTACATATAGTTAATACAGATATTAGCAGGTTACGCAGCTTCGCCCGGAGTAACTGTAAGCAGGTTAGGTATATAGCTCAGTGGTATGCGAGCTTGCTTACTGAGCTCAAGATCACGGGTTCAAAATCCCGCTAAGGCCTTTAGTTTATTTTATCTGGGAGGTAAAATGAACTTGAGCACGCCGTCCTTCGGATGGCATGTCTTCGGGAGCGATGGTACCGAGCCTGTACGATGTCAGGTACTCGTTAAAGACCCCTACTCTAGGTGTATACAAATTTAGGGTAGGCAAAATTTAGAACTCCCACAATAGAGATGTCCACCAGTGACAAAACAGCGCTCTGGTAGTTGGCGATATGACCTCGTAGTTAAAGCTCGGGCATGAGTCATAATAATTAATTAACTATAAGAAATAAAAACTATATGACATAATATTGAAGTACAAGAATAAAATAAAATGAAAATGAATACTGTAATGCGTAATGTTTGTAATAAAAATAAACAATATGTGTACTATATTAACTTAGTGGCGTTAAAAGGGGTGAGAATTTGTTGCCAACACATTAATTTCTGACCCAATAATACCGGTTTAAATTGGATTTGCGTCATGGTAGGCGGAAGAAATAGATTTGTAAAAAAGTGGTTGGTATGAGGAAGTCATGTTCATATCACATATCTTTTCCACTTGTAGTAAATACCGATATTAATCTCATATTTTATATATATTTTGTGAAATAGACAATATTTTCAAAACATATATTCTTTTTTATTTTTTATATAGCTGTTATTGTTCATATAATTTCATAATTGAGATAGAATTTATCATTGACCTTTTTACATTAGTTATTATAGATATTTGCTAATCATATCATAATTTATGTCAGTAGTTTGGTAGCTGTTCAACAAAGTGACCTAGTTTGTGTTACACTAACCGATACAGTGTCCCTTGCTGATGGGGTGTATATGGGGTTATGCTACCAACCTAAAGTTAGTGAACACGACTCCTCCCAGTGTATAAATTATAATTTTTATTTCTTCCGTCTATCCATGGATATTGCCATGGAGAAGAGGATGGCCACATGTAGGTAGCCTCTATCTAATCACAGCACATTATAATATAATACAGTACATATTATGTACTTCAGTAAGCATTCCGGGTTTTGCGCCGTGTTCATGTCAGAACTGCAAACCTCTTTTACACGTCTTGCAGGTAGCATTCTCGACTTTGATAGGCACTCTTGCCTTTGAGAGTAAGGTTTTATCAGCGATTTTCTTTGTTTCACCATTCACTATAAAAAATGGGAATTGTTTCAACGACCATACTCACTTCAAATTCTCACTCTTTAACGCCACTAAGTTAATATAATATACACATTGTGTATTTTCATTATAAACATTGTACGCATTTTCATTTTATTTTATTCTTGTACTTCAATATTATGTCATATAGTTCTTATTTCTTATAGTTAATTAATTATTATGACTCATGCCCGAGCTTTAACTACGAGGTCATATCGCCAACTAACAGAGAGCTGTTTCGTCATTGGTGGACATCTCTACTGTGGGACTCCTAAATTTTGCCTACCCTAAATTTTTATTCACCTAGAGTAGGGGCCTTTAACAAGTACATGACGTACAGGCTCGGAACCATCGCTTAAAGTCCCAGAAGGACGGCGTGCTCAAGTTCATTTTACCTCCCAGATAAAATAAACTAAGGGCCTCAGCTGGATTTCGAACCCACGCTCTTGAGCTCAGTAAACAAGCACGCATACCACTGAGCTATATACTATATGTATAGTCTTACCTTAACGTAGTATTTACAAATTTTTGAGTTGTCAATAATATAATGAAATGAAGAAAATACAAAAATAAAGGAAATATAATAATAGTAATTTTATTCAAAAACGTTTATAGTGGAATACATATAGGATATAGCTACGTGTTATGCGTGCTTGCTTACTGAGCTCAAGACCTCGGGTTCCAAATCCAGCTGAGGCCCTTAGTTTATTTTATCTGGGAGGTAAAATGAACTTAAAGACGCCGTCCTTCGGATGGGACGTTAAGCGATGGTCCCGAGCCTGTACGTCAGGTACTTGTTAAATACTCTAGGTGAATAACAATTTAGGGTAGGCAAAATTAAGGACTCCCACAGTAGAGATGTCCACCAGTGACGAAACAGCGCTCTGTTAGTCGGCGATATGACCTCGTTGTTAAAGCCCGGACATGAGTCATAATAATCCATATTGGATTGAACGGCTCCAGGGCTGAGGGGCAGGTTCTGGAGGATCGTTTCAGTCAGAGATCGTAGGACGGTGTCCAGCTCTTTATGAATTATACTCCCTTTCACGAACCACGGTGCGTTGAGACCTATGCGGAGGGTTTTGTTTTGAAATGATTGCAATTTCCGTTTTACTGTTTTGCATGCACTGAACCATATTGGGCAAGCATATGTTAGTAGTGGACGTTATAGTGATGTATACAAGATTTTGATGCAATTTGGGCGGAGTGGAGTGTTGTGGTTAATGAGTGGATAAAGTTGTGAGAGTCTTTGGTATACTTGTGTTAGTTTTGTTAAGATGTGGGTGTGCCGAGATATTTTAATGTTTGTTGTGAAGTATTCCAGGGAATATCAGTATTATCAATTTGGTTGTTATTGGCGTATTCGACGGAGAGAGAAAATTTTGATTGATGATTTTAAAGGATTTAATTTTAACTTCCAGTTAGACAAACGAAATTTTTACGGAATTAGACATATAAAAGTTAAATAAGTTATTTGTTTTTATTTATTTTGTTTGTAAAAAATAAACAGATTTGGGAGAGCGAAAGGCCATGAAATTCCATCTTGTCTTCAACAAGGATATTTTTCCTCTTTTCAAGACTTTGTTTTGATCAATGAGTGATTTTATATGTCAATGAGAATAATAATTGTGATGTTGGGTCATCTTTTCCAAAAATATTAAAGTATACGTAGGGATGGAGGCCAAGGTTTGTTCGCCATTTTGACTGACGTAACTGAATTAAGGGTCGATAGACTGGTGACGATAACCCTTCACCTGTTGAATTTCATTCAAACATGCCATGACGTATGGAGAAATTACGTGCTGCTAACTTCTTGTCAGTTATCGAGGGGCTGATTGCCTCCATCCTCATCGACTAACTCTCAACGCCAAATATATCAACTATTAATAGGTCCCCAACCGTTAGATGAAGAACACTTCTCATTTTTGCGGTTTGTATCAAAATCATTTCAGGTTCTCTCTCGATTTTCGATAAAAGGCTTTTTTTTTTTTTTTTTTTTTTTTTTTTTTGGCTTTATGTACGGTGCATATTAGCCATGTCAATGTGTTATATATAATTATTTAAGACATCCATGGCCCCGGGAGGGAGTTCTATCTACGAAATAAAACTCACTCCCGGACGGGATTCGAACCCGCAAACCATGGTGAGACCATGCGACCAAAGCCCTACGCTCTAGCCCGCACGGCCACCATGGCCCCCAGATAAAAGGCTTACTAAATTAACTGTTCTTTGTTGAGTCAGGTTTCACTTAATGGTTAATGATTATTCTGAATATTTCTCAGAAAGAAGGGATTTTAGAATTAATAATAAAAACATATATATATATGTATATACTTATAGGTTAGGTTAGGTTAGGTTTTATGACTCATGCCCGGGCTTTAACTACGAGGACATACCGCCTACTACCAGAGAGCTCTTTCGTCACTCTGGTGGACATGAGCCCGACTCTACTCTGGGAGTCCTAAATTTTGCCTACCCTAAATTTTTATTCACCTAGGGCAGGGGTCTTTAACGAGTATCTGACATCGTACAGGCTCGGGACCATCGCTTAACGTTCCATCCGAAGGACGGCGTGCTTAAGTTTATTTTACCTCCCAAATAAACTAAGGGCCTCGGTCGGGTTTCAAACCCACGTTCTTGAGCTCAGAAGACAAGCACGCATACCACTGAGCTACCGGCGCCCTTTATATACTTATATGTGATATGACCATATGACATAACTTTCTGATACCAACCACTATTGCACAGATCACTGTCCCTCCCCCCTCTCAAATTCATTTTATACTGACATTAGTAGGTATACGAAAGTAATATATTTGTATCAGCGGTTTTCTATGTTTCATTGTACAGCGTATATCGAGTGACTTTCTTGCACCCAGTAAAAAATCATTTTGAGAGGGCGGAGCAGGAGAGAAACTGATCTGTAAGTTCGTGGTTGGTATAAAGAAGTCCTATTATATATATAACTTCTGTCTGGATGGGCCGAAGTATATAGCCGTCCTTCGGATGGGACAATAATAGATGGTCGCGAGCCTTTGCGATGTCAGGTACTCGTTAAAGACCCGTAAACTAGATAACTAAACCTGGGCAGGCAAAATTTAGGACTTCCTCCTTAGGAGGAGTGGAGTCGGGTTCACGTCCATCAGAGCGATGAAAGTAGCGGGCAAAATGACCTCGTAGTTAAAGCCCGGGAATGAATCACTGAAAAAAACATATAATCTCCTGGAAATACAATTAAGTAATTTCTGCTGCTATAATGCTAAACTAACGTATTCTATTACATGCGTTATATTATATATTATTTGGGGAAGTGTAATAGCACATTGTCACCTATTGTAAAGAAACCTAATTTGTCGTTCCAGAATGATTTAAGACATGTTTATAATTATTTTTTCCAAAGCCTTCTGAAATATGTAACTTTTAGTTTGTAGCTGAGCCGCAAGAAGGCAGAACTATGAAATGAACAGGCCTGCTATATTTCCTTTTGATTTAAATGGGGAAATAAATTCAAGTAATGATAATGATTAGGGGAAAAAATGGAGAATAATATTACAGAGGTAAAAAAATTGAGGCTCGGCCTCATCATTACACAATATTCAGAAAAGTAGAAGGATGGATATTATTGAAAGTACTTATAGAGGATAACATTGGAAAAGAAGAAAGGAGAGTCCTCCCTCCTCTTCTAGAGAGGGGATAAGTTGTCCGCCCTCACGCACTCCCTGCTCTTAGTTGTGACTCAGGGAATCAGGAATAACATATCTGAGTAGTTTTTATATTTTTTTATTTATTGGAAAGTTTTATTTTATTTAATCGTTAACTTTTTTTATTTTTTTATTTTGAATATTTTCGATCGATAATATGCCCATAAGTAAATTTGATGCTTTACTTTTTAAAATTGTTTTCATATTGTTATGTTAAAAAAAAAATGTTTTCTTACTTTATTTTGTGTTATTTCTTTAGTGATTTAATTAATTGAATTTATTTATTTATTTTTATTCATTTTTATTTATATTTACTTATTTTTATGTACCTACGTATTCCAGCAATATAATTTTTTTACTAAAAGATGGATTTTGTTTATCAACTGCCTGATGATGAAGGCAACCTCGAAAGCCGGCTATCATATTATAATAAAATCTGTGAGAGTTGAGACTACATTTTTACTTACCTTGATTGTTGTAGTACTCTGAGTGTATGGTGGAGATCTTGTTGCTCCTGCTGCGGCCGGACGAGCTGCCTGAAGCTCGGTCCATCATCATGGCGCCTCCATCCCACCTGACAACATACCATACCAAAATAAGCACATCAGGTTGACCCATGGATATAACAGAGGTCCCAAGTAGAAGCAAGACCCCTAGGAAGAAGACCATCCGGGAGTATCTGGAGTATATCCAGAGGCTGGGGCAGGACCGCGGCAGCTCACCGACAGAGATGAAGGCTTTCGTCCAGGACAGACCCGGATGGATGAGATGGACCGAAGCTCACTCCACGCCGAAAAGCAGACGGAGGTAGGATAAGAAGTGCGTGCAGCGCCCCTGGTGATCTGCTGAGTTAATGTTGCCCTTCCATCCGAAAAAGTTCGCAACTTTTCCCATATCATTACAAACACTCGTTCAAAAGTAATGGGAAGTGGTTACTTTATTCTGATGCACCCTGTTTATGGAACACATACCTAATTGAATTAATGTCCTTTAAATGATTCATTTTCTGAAGCTGTCTTTTCTATTTGCATCTTGTCCACTGATGGGACTAACATTGGTTTGTCTCCTGTCAGTGGCAACACTGGCCTGATTACTGATCCGACCTCGACCACCAATCGATCTGTTAAATGTTCCATATTGGACCTCAGCCCCCCCTCTAATATTTATATTTAATCTAACAATAAGTTCAGCCGACTGACCTCTTTATTCCTCCTACGCCCCCGCACTTTCCAACAAACGCTTCTAATCAATGCCCTAATGCCCTCCCCTCGTTGTCTGTTCCAAATTTCCCAAGAGGTCTCCAAACTGAATTATAAATGGAAATAATCCTGTTATTCTAGCAATTAAGTTTTGTTGGTTATTTATTTGCTTGTACTTGACCCAATTTTGAATTTCTAAATATTATATTTTTATTTGAGTATTTTATTAATAATCTTATGTTAAAAAATCAAAGAATAAAATATCTTTTCATCTTTCATTATCATATTTTTCATTATATATCATCAAAAAACAAACAGGATGTCAAATTGAAATGGGCCTAGGGCGCGATCTAACTAAAATCCCTCTCATTCCAGTCATGTACACAAACAGACATCATGAAGAAAATTCTATCTCGAACTCCCACAGGACTAAATTTCTACCTTACTCTGAAGGTATAAGAATTACTTTAGTCTTTACTCGACTATCCAAATATGTTTCAAATTTAAATTTTAGTGGATCAGATAAATTAGTTGCATTGGATTTATTTGAATCCAATAACAATAAGTCGGTATTCGTTGATAGTGTCATGAGTTCTATCGTCCGATAATAGTTTCGAGCTCTTCGTGTCACTATCCCTCTAATTATCATTTATTTTTGAATTATTTATTATCAATAATATTGACTTTGCTATTCAATGTTTGAATAGCTTTTGAGATTCATTGTGTCACCATTCATTGTAACTTGTTGCGCTAAGAGAAGTAATAAATGTTTTCATATATAAAAAACTTACTTCATACTTTCTTTTAAAAATCAACTGTTGCTTTCATTTATGTGGTAAAAAGGTCCGCTATATATATATATATATTATATTTTTTTAAATGTAGATTTTAACATATTATTATGTTTTTTTAATACTTGGAGGAACATCGGATTTATCAGCGGAGACACTTTGTCCCACTCCTTACTTGTACTTGTTTTAGATAGAATCAGTTCTATGTGAGATTTCTTCTAGAGAAGCCTTATAGCAAGTTCTTCTGGTAGTTCTATGGAAGAGTCTACTGATTGAAATTCGTACTCGTTAAAGACCCCTGCCATAGGGGAATAAAAATTTAGGGTAGGCAAAATTTAGGACTCTTACAGTAGAGTCGGGCTCATGTCCACCAGAGTGACGAAAGAGCGCTCTGGTAGTAGGCGATATGACCTCGTAGTTAAAGCCCGGGCATGAGTCATAAAACCTAACCTAACCTAACACTGAATTTCTTATATAATAGCACAAAGGTCAGTTGATGGCATTACAGTTACGGAGTGCTCCACCCTGCTCTCCATTTTGATTAGTAAAAATGTCGTCGGTAAATCACCAGCAATATACTTCCCCATTACAAATTAATCAATTATGTTTTTGCTCTCCCAAACCAATCGACCATTTGAACAAAAAATCTATAATTAACATATAAAGGGTCTCCTGAATCCTCATACTAAATTTTGTGTCAATGTATTCGATTGGGATTTTTGAGTTGAGCCCCTGTCTGATCTCCTCTTCCATTCTTCCGATTTTGCTGAAAATTGATAGACGTCAACTTTATGAATTTACTTATAAAACTTCATGCAATACAATTTTTGAATCTGAAGGAAAACATGAAATTCCGGTGAAAACTCAACATCATATTTCTGACCGATTTCGTACAGCTGGAGCAATAAAAATGTTGAATTTAATTTAAATAGTTGATAAAAATATAGTATAATTTTTCAATGTTACTTATGTACTAATATTGTTGTAATTTATGTTCCAATCGGGTCCTCCTCTGGAAGGATATTAATAGGTTGTTTGTCTTTAAAAACCAATGAACCAAAAATGTTCTCCAAGCCTGTAATGGATTTTTATTTCCGGCTTTATACTGCATTTTAAATCCAAAAATGATCCATAAAACGGTCAACTTCTATAGTTTATATTTGATTATATTCTTTTAGTAATCCCTATTAAATATTTCCTTATGTTTAATAAATGTCCATTAATGGTGGATTATAATGTCTTTTAAATTACTTTAATTGTAAATCCAGCCATGACTTAGCTCTATATATAGACAGATTTGCAATTAGACTGGTTGGAATTATACAAAATGCTCTTAGGTGCCGCTTCTGGCTTCTGGGCGGTCCTCAGCCTTTACTGCAGATAAAGCTTCAGAGTGGAGAAAGGCTCTTAGTTCTCCTCAATGGGGATAATAAAATGTCGTCGGCCAATCACTGGTTATATACTTCCCCAGCACGAAATAATCAATTATGTTGTTGTTTTCCCTCCAAAGCCAATGACCGTTTGGGCTAAAACTCAATACAAAGGAGTAGCTAGGGGAGGCAGGGGTGGGCATGCCGTGCCATCTGATGTACCTAATTTAAACTAGGTGTGCAATTTTTTTTTTTTTTTTTGTTCGAGGGCTGATTTGTGTCACCGCGGCCAGAGTAGGCCTATTGTGTGCCCTGTGTGTGTTGGTCCCTACAGCAGCCCTGTATCTTTGATATAGTCCAGGATTTTTCTGCAGGTTCCTTCCATTACCTGCTTCGGTTCTGTTATGGCAGACCCGAAGCAGTGGAAACGTCTGCTTTCTAGTGCCCCGCACTGGCTTAGAATATGAACCGGAGTCTCATTTTCCTCGCCACATTTCCTGCACAGAGGGCTTCTAGCGATTCCCATATTGTATAGGTGTTTGTTCATATGACAGTGTCCTGTAATCAACCCTGTCATAGCTCTTAGATCCATTCTGCTCATATTCAGGAGTTCTCGGCTCCTTTTCTCTGAGGGTTCCTCTATAAAGAATTTTGAATGTCTTTGCTTTGGGACCCCTCTCCAGAACTGGATGTGATTCCTGGTCAGCCAACCATTTATTGCCGCCCTTGCGGTGCTCTTAGAGATCCCGCAGAAAGGTTCCGGTCCTATAGGTTTTCTGTCAGCTCCTGATCGGGCCAGTTGATCAGCCCTTTCGTTGCCCTCAAACCCCCGGTGCCCTGGCACCCATCTCAATTCCACTCTATTCTGGTCCGTCAGGGACTCCAGTGCTTGAAGGCATTCTAGGACGATTTTGGAATCTATGATGACAACTCGCAACGCTTGCAGCGCTGCTTGGCTGTCAGACAATATCAAGATTCGCCAGGTGTGCAATACAGTCTGCTGTTTGCAAAAACTGAACTGAGTCAGGCATATCTGTATAAAAAACTCAGTTAATGTTTTAATAATTATCAGTAACTTCTCTCCTTGTATGTTTTTTATGTATATATTAATACTTTAAATAGATTCCGACACAGCCATTCTCTCAACACACTCGGACCCAACACAAGCAAGCTCACACTTACAGGAACATTTACACCAGCTAACAGATTGCGCCAACAAATGGAGAATAAAAATTAATAGAGACAAATCTCTGCAAGCCACATTTACCCTCAGACACAACACTTGTCCACCAGTTTACATTAACAACCAGCTCATTCCTGCATCTGACACTGTCCGATATCTCTGTCATCTAGGACTTCATTTACACAGACGTTTAACTTGGACAACTCATATCAGACTGAAACGAACAGACATTATCGATTGAAAACAAACTTCACATTTACAACACTATACTAAAACCCATTTGGACTTACGGCATCGAGATATGGGGATCAGCCAAAAAATCAAACATACAACATCTTCAGTCAATACAATCCATTATACTACGCCACATTGCCAATGCCCCATTTTACGTTTCCAACCTCACATTACATAATGACCTCAACATCCCATTTGTACCTTCTGTTATCAGGACACGATATCAACATTTTCACGACAAACTCCATCATCACGCCAATGCATTTATCCACGAAGACTCTCCCCACAAATCCGCCACGACGTCTCAAGCGGGCATGGCAGAAGGACCTGCTCCAGGACTAGCCTGGACTCTTCTTCGGTCACGTACCTCAGCAGTACAGCGACACACTTGCCACAGCACATCATCACAGTCACTAGTGACAAATGTTGTCGTTGTGAATATGTAAATAAATAAATAAATAAAATAAATAGATTTCAATTGAATTCAATGGATTTTTTCTAGCCTTTTTGTAGACAATAACAGCTGTGAATATTTTTATCGAAAAAGTTATAGATTAGAACACTGCTCAAAAAAGTGGTGTCCGATGGTAAACCGAAAAGGGCTTCGCCCGGATTTTTACATTTGAAATCGAAAAATTCTATTTTGCGCGAGAATTTTGTCTTTCAATTGATTTCAATGGGGATTTCGTTTTTCGGTGATTATTCCTTCATGGTATGTTTGATTTCAGATTTTTTTATTAGTAAACCATCGTCACCGTGTCCACTACCACCGTGGCAAATTTCAATGTGATCAGTAAAGGGGTTTAAGGAGGAGTAAGAGTACAACGCAATACATGAGTCGTCTAAGAAAGACAACTCCACCACAGACAAATATTATATAGACCTTAGAAGGATATAGAAAGCTTCAGTTAAGTTCCCGAAAGTTATTCGAATTCAAATCAAGCAAAAACGTCTTCAAAATTGATGTTTCAGCTTTAGATGCGGAAACGATAGTAATGATAAACATGCTTCAATCCAAAAATAGTGATATAAATGCGGAAAATTTGAAAAAATTTATCAAAAATAATTATTGCCCTTACTTATACACAACCTATTAATTTTAAGACAAACCGGCCGAAGAGAAGGAGGATCAGAGGGGGAGGCTCAACTCAACTAATAACTGCCAAATGAATGTATTGACATTAAATTTAGTATGATTCAGAAGTCAATTAGTAGCGCGCAAAATTAGTTGATTAATTCTGAGAGAGTACATGATCGGTAATTCACTAATTTTGTATAGATGGGAAAGTCAAACGTCTGTTCCAATTATCACAGAACCAATTATGGCAATGACAATAAACAACGTAATTTTGGGAATAACACATAATAATAATATTTGTAGTTGCTTCTCTCTAGGGCGACGAAACAATAAGAATTCATGGTACATTAGTACTAAAATTATTAACAAAATACTATAAAAAAAACTATTAAAACCAAGGTACCTGTGTTAGTGTAGTTAGGAACGTGGTGAGTGGGGGCTACACTGGGCATGTCTATGACGGAATGTCTTTAATGTTTAATGTGAGTACGGCCTGGTCGGTAGTCATGGCAAGTTTGAACAACCAAACAAACCAAACACAACTCATATATTTGTTTTATTGTTATTTATTTTATATAGCAGCTTGGAAAGTACACAAAATATTATTTATATATCAAACTAAAACTACATTAGAGAGGTCTCTGCACGCACAACTTGAGTAAAATTAGCTGACTTCCATAGAAGCTATTCACACCTCTCTTACTTCCCCATATGGGTTATACAATTGGTCAAAAATTCGATGTTCAGTTTTCACTGGAATTTTATTATTTTTTCTGTTTTCCTGAATTTAACAATTTAAAAAAAGTGTGGGTGAATCACCGAATATGTATTTCCCCAACACGAATTAATGAAGAACATTTTCTCTCCCTTGGGTTAATACATCAATATTTGACTTACATAGTGGCTCCCAAGTCCTCATACTAAATTTTGTCTCGATGCATGCATTAAATTGGCAGTTATTCGGTTATTTAAGTCGAACCCCTCATCTCTGCTCCACCTTCCCTTCAACCAATTTCCCGGAACATTGATAGGTGCCAACCTTATGGGGTTTTGAATTTAAATATATACTTTTATGTAATACATTCATTACATAGGCAGTTATTGGGATTTTTGAGATGAGCCCCTCTGATCCTCCCCTCCCCTTCCGATGATTCCACTGAAAATTAATAGGTGTCGTGCTTAAAAGACTTCTAGTTTACATATGGAATTTCGTGTAAATACATTCATTACAACGGTAGTTATTATAGTTTTTGTGTTAAGCATGTACCAGTTACGTTCAGAAACTGGTGCGAGTGACCTCGCGGTCATTTCCTATTCCCCCTTAATTCTTCTTCTGATGATGCAGAAAAGTGTATTAAAACATTTTTGAACAGGAAGAGAATCCCTTTTTTCACTTTATAAAGAAGCATCCTGTAACATCGCTACACATAGAAAATGTATATGATAAGTTATTTAATGTAACATCGAAGAATGGAAACGCGGTTATATTGTGGAATCTTGCGATAAATTAATAAAACAAACTTCATATGCGAGGTAGGTAAGGAAGGGGTTGGAATTTGATGTCTTTGTTGATCGTAAAATAATAAAATATTTTTTCACTTTTTATCAATAACACTGCTTCAACTAAAATTAAAGATAACATTATTAAATTCTAACGAGATAAACTTAATAGGAAGAGCTTCTTCTGATTTTTATTATTATTTCAGTCATCAGTAATTATTTTGTTACATCCACACGCTGAACCGTCGACTCAAAATACTCTTCGGGTTTCTAAATAAACGATCAAAATTAGACATGACACAAAAAAGGAACTGATACACTTACTTACTGAGACCTTTATGGACATAAGGATCACAGATATAAGGTTCAGGAAAAACTACTTACATACGGGTTTTTAGTAAATTTTACACAAAGACAAACCCAGATATACATACATTATCTTCACAACACTTACCCCAAAACCCACCACGAAAGTTGAAGAGAAGATGGAACCGCGACTTACTGTCACCTTGAATCATATTCCTTATTAATATTTTTCAACATTTCCTTTACTTTTATTACCTCTCCTACTACCCATCCATCAAAATTGTCTTTCAATTCCTTTTTATTTATTTTATTATTATTTTATTTTTTAAAATTATTATTATTATTATTTTTTGTCCTAATAATTAAGATAAATTTTCTGGGTGGCCTTGCTCTCACATGCCATTCACGCCACCATTAAAGATGCTGTTTGTTGCAACCCAGCAACAGTTGTATCTTTATAGATAGAAGACAAAAAAAAATTCCCAATAATTATTTCATGCATATCACATATAAATTAGTCTAACTTGTTAGAATTTAATAATTTTTGTTTTGCTACATAAAAAAAAGGGAAGTAAGTATATCAGAAAAAACAGATACTTAACTGTAAAGCCACGGGGACTTGCTAGTTCAAATTCCAGCTCCTTCCTTGCCTACCTGATGTACCTATATAAGAAGAGTTCTTATTCAGCAAACTTGTTTTAGTTTATAACTAGAAGTGACGATAGTAACCGGTAGTAAATGTAAACTTTTTTTGTGGAATGGTCAATACTTCAAATAAGAAGTTCGTTTTATTTATTTATTTATTATTAATTATTTATAATCCTGCCACCCACCGATAGATATTTAGAAAAGAAGATTGTGTGACATTTAACCCAATTTAATATTCTCTCTTCTCAAAATCATTTCAAACTGGCATTCGTCTCAATTTTTGTCCAAAATCTAATTAAATCTAAATTAGCACATGTGACTTCTGCATTTCAAATTAATTTCTGCGTTTGGGTGCTCTCAATATACGCACAGACAAACATGGTCAAAACGTGTTCAGGGGGACCTTGAAACGTGAAAATCCGTTGAAAAATATCGGGGTTTCTCACGATTATAATACTTTATTATACTACAGGCATAAGAAAGTAACAAGAACTTTTCTATATTTCCTAGATATAAGTAAGGCAGTGAAGTCACTGTCTATGTTCCCTTTTAAATACTCACGTAATAGTCCATTAAAATTGAACATTATTCTTTGAATCACATTCAGAGTATCATAACATCATCGGAAGTTGTGTGATCTTGAAGAAAAAACAAACATATTATTTACGATATTTAAAAAAAACGGCTGATCTCTAAACTACATTTACGAAATTGAAACGCATCCTCTATACAAATTATATAATCAAGATTTCTTTAATATCTATAGTTAAGGTGTTAATAATAACTTACGTAATTCCCGACACACTTCTTGGTGACAATCTTAGCGTGAAACTTGTTCCAGGAACACTCGGGCTGAAGAACATATATAGATGATATTACACAACACTGATCTACTTTGATTATGTCCAATACTCAATACTGATCTACTATGTCTATGACGAGCACACAACTATTATGTCCATGACTGTCTGAGGTGAAGTGGCTCTATACAATTCAAGCTCCACGTCGATGCAGGCAACTCAATAATAGATGTAATGATGGAATCGTCTCACTTTATTATTAGTCCACCTTTATTCTCGGCCAATATTTACTTTCTATTTGACATTATCAATTTTATTTATTTTCTTATATTTATTATTTAAATTGAAATTATCATAGGGAAGGAGTTCCAAAACATTCGGCAAATTTACGCTGAATGAATTCCATTTTTACTTTTTTACACTTATAGTATAAGGAAATATTGTAATAGTGCGAAAATCCGCCCCCCATCGATTTTCACGTTTCAAGGTCTCCTGAATACGTTTTGACCATTTTAGCAATGATGGCTGCCTATGCATATGTGTGTATATGATTGAAAAGTTGTGAGCTCTCTACCGCAAGAACGATTCTATGAACTTGAAATTTGGTATGAAGAGGTCACATGTTTTAACTTAGGTCTGATGAGATTTTGGCCGAAATCGAACTAAAATTAAGACCACTTTCCCCCTGCAGCTAAATACATTTTACAAGATACAGCTTATGTTTATGACCTAATCAAAAATTTTTCGAATAGTTGTAGAAAATATTGAAATACACAATTTATATGAAATATGATTTTTTACAGGTCGTAGCAACGAACTTCAAAATATGGTTTATGTATTAGTAGTTTTTTTGAAAAATTATAAAAATTCAGAAAATTATGTAACGTGGACATTACAGGATTTTCTACCAACCACGCTTACAGATCACTCTCTCCCTCTCCACCTCCCCTTCTCAAAATCATTTCATTTTGTCTCTTTGAAAAGCATAATTTTGAGAGTAGACATTCTTATACCCAGTAATGCCAGTATGAAATAATTTTGAGAGAAAGGAGAGAGAGTGATCTGTAAGCGTTGTTGGAATAAGTATACCCAGTAATGGCCACATTGGATATGTTTTTTTTACTGTCCCTATTTTCTTCTCCTCCGGAACCTAACTGCATTTTACAAAATACAGCTTATGTTTATGACCTAATCATAAATCTTTTCGAGTAACAGTTATAGAGAATACTGAAATACATAATTTGTATGGCCATCTTGAAAAACATCTTGAAATGTAATTTTGAAACACTAGGTTGAAACACACACACAAAATCATCTGTAAGCGAATACGTAACCTAAAACTATTTACAATATATCTTCTACAAGACAGCTACTTCCCTTAGTCTGGATGCAGTCTCTCTAACACCGGGTGGGTCAAGAAGAAGAAGGGAGTTCTTAACCTTTATTTTTTGGTTGAAACTGTTAGTATCCACATTTAAAGAAATATATATTAAAATATTTACTTAAGGGTTGGTGCGGGTAGTACTCTGACCCGTTGTTGGCGTTAAACACTATTAAAATGAATACAAATACAAATATATTCGGCTAAACGCACTATCATGAATATATTCTGTTACGCGCACGCTCATCATTCAGATAGATCATCGATTGTTCCTACTTCTAATGTTAGGATTTTAAAAAGTGGATTTTCATTGCGTTTTCACGACGACCCTTAACACAAAAATTGTTTAAATAAGAAAAAAACAACGATTGAAAATAAATGAAACATTTAATCAACTCTGATTAATAAAAATATTTATATATGTATAAATGATTTGAAATTTAATAAAACTCTAGGATAAAAATATATAAAAAAGAAATCAAGATATTAAAAAAAAAAATATCTAGGAATTGAGCGCGCCAAAAATAGAAAGAAAAATATTTACGATTTACTAGAACTAAAAAAACTGGGCATGTCAAACTAAAATTAAAAAAATAAATAATTCACTTGCAAAAAAAAAACATGAAAAGCGAAAACAAAAATTAAATTCATACTGCTAGGGAAACTACAATTAATTATAAACAAAAATAACTGAATAAACTGTCCACGCTCATGCTAATGGAAAAAATAAATAAAAATATATAAATTTACGTCATCAACTTGTTATCAAAAAAAGACGTTTGATTTCGAAAGTGTACCTGGTTCGAACCACTGGTACTTTAGATAGGTACTCAGTGGTGAGGTTCGCCAGTATTTATTTACTTACATGTGTTTAACAGGTTTTTTTTGGAGAAGTGCTTCATACTGATTATACTGTTACAATGTACTCTCTAAACCCTTGAATTGTCCAAGTATTTTAAAGACAGTATATTTGGAATGGAGCAATATTGTTAATAATTTGACAGAATCATTCCAAACGTGTCTCTTCCCTTCTGTTACACGAATCCGGATTGGGGAGCGATCTACAGGGTATCCATCTCCCTAGCAACAGATTCGCATACTCTGCAGTTCTTGGACTGATTCACTCTACCACTCCCTCAAGAGGTTACCTAGAGATCATCAAATAATTCATCCTACTCACACGTGCCAATTTAATGTGTAACTGAAAGATATTTTTTGATCTTATTGATCCGTCTATTTTAAGCTGTACTATATATAGAACTTCCCATTAAATATTATGAAACTAACATATTATACTTTAATTACTCTTGTCGGAGTTCCCAAAAGTGAAAATGTCACAGGGTCGTGAAGGACTGAAACCATATATCCAAATGGCAGCGAAAACAATCAATGAAATTTGTCGTGTGATTTTGATATCACTTTATATTGTTGTAGAAATAATAATATTCAGTAGTGACTGGAAATTTCCGTATTAGCACCCTAAAGCTTGTCTTTTTTCCTATCTCTCGCCTCAACAAAATAGTTTCTCTTCATCTTAGCGTTAAATTAAAATGTTTGTTAGTAATTGAAAAAGTTAATGAAAATCAATTTGGCTGCAAAAATATTTTTAAAAAAACCCTAATAAAAAGCATCTTGCAATGTAAGAAAAAAAGAAAATTGATACATATATATCAATAAGAATAAATTAATTAAAAAAAACAAAAAACAGGGTACTAAGAATAGCTTAAGTGATCGGGTTTTATTATCTTGATGTGAAACAGGTGGTTAAATAAAATAAAAAATAAAATAATATATAGCGACTATTTAACTGAGAACAACTGGAAGGTCTTCATTTGCATATTGGTAAAATAAAAAAAGGACTTTAAAATTGAAATATTAAAGGAACAGGTTGAAGCTTGGTATCTAGCCTCTAGATCGTACCAACATGATTAACTCTTCTGATAAACTGATGAATATATTATTCACTGAATATATTTTCACGAATTCACCCTATTAATTTACTGTATTAGGTAGCTATTTAGCAAATTTTGTTCGATTTCAATAAGGTGAAATGTATAAAAAAACAAATTTATATACTAAATACGTTAATGTAGAGCAATGTGTCTCAGAATTTATCAATGATCTATTATTAGGCAATAGAGAGTATTGAATGGGACATCGTTTTAAAGAGCATATAGACAGTTCAGAAGTATATTTATTTCAGGGGAAAGATGTCTGGATATCCCAGATATTACGAGCATCAGATCACAGAGATTTTAACTCCAAACTCTTCTTTAAGAGGATAAAACAGCCGATCTGTTCATGCGGGGGCATCGTGACTGCAGAACATGTATTCCTCGAATGTCCGAATAACAACGCCAGGGTAGAGTTGATTCGCTGGAGTGACTCTTACCTGGTACTGGACCTGCGGCAACTGGACTGTCTATTATATATATATAAGATTCCAAGTTACTTGAATTTAAATTATTCCTTTTTATTTTATCAAAGGCCCCTCGTTGGGCGCCAATGTAACGTTTATTATTATTATGTTAACAAGAATCTAAAAAAAAGGTTAATGGGTTAGTGAACAAAATGATTTTTTTACAATATATTAAATAATTCTCTTATAATTTAATTTTTTTTTAAAATGTAATTTTGGCAAATGACAAACTAAAAGACATGATATTTCTATGGATTATAACAATTCTGGCAACTCACGGCATCGTCGTTTTTATCTTTCCTTCTTCTTCCAAAACACTCCTTCATATAACTGTCCTGTCCTCCATCTTCCCGCGGATACTGTCCGCAGGACCTTCTTCTTTGCTCTTCTTAACCACACACCTCCTTCTACGCTCTTCCAAATCACACCACACCTCCTCCAAGATCCTCTAAAATCATACTACCTCCTCCAAGATTCTCTAAAACCATACTACCTCCTCCAAGATACTACTACGAGTCGGCTTCTTCCTTCTCTTCTCGCCATTTTTTCCCCCACCATATATCATCAGGTTTGTCTTTTCTTTTATAGTTTATCATATTTTTTTCTTTTTGTATCTTTTGCCAAGAGGTTCATTTTTATTTATTTGTATTTACTTATTTCTTTAATTATTATTTCTATACATTCTTTATATTTTTTATTAAATAAAAAATAACAATTTCTTTTATCATTCTTTTTGATGTCCTAAGTTTGTCCTAAGTTTTGCCTACCCTAAATTTTTATTCATCTAGGATAGGGGTCATTAACGAGTACCTAACATCGCACAGGCTCGGGACCATCGCTTAAAGTCCCATCCGAAGGACGGCGTGCTTGAGTTTATTTTACCTCCCAGATAAAAAAAACTAAGAGCCTCGGTCGGGTTTCGAACCCACGATCTTGAGCTCAGAAAACAAGCATACCACTGAGCTACCGGCGCCCTCAATAACTGATGTAATGATTGTATTGAGATTTTATATTTAAATTCAAAACCCTATAAGGATGGCACCTAATAATTTTCCGCGAAATCAGTCGACGATAAAAGGGGACCAGAGAAGAGGGACTCGGTACATAGCTGGTGATCCACCGACGATTTTTTTTCTCTTTTTCATTGTATAGGGTGTTCTTTTTTAGAGATTTGTTTTTCCAAGAGGGATTAAAATTTGTGCTCAGTTTGGTTTGCCATTTCACCATGAATAGACTTACGCCAGAACAACGCTTGCAAATTGTGCAAATATATTTCGATAATCGTGGTTCAGTTCGCGAAACTTACCGTGGAATACGTCAATTTTACGGTCGACATAATCGTCCAACCGAGCAATTAATTCGAATAACCATGCATCGGTTTTGCACCACGCATACTCTAATTGATAATATGCATCCGCAGAGCCGTCGTTCAATGCGCACCGAAGAAGCCATTGCTGCTGTAGAGCGTAGTGTCGCTGGCGGCCATATGCCCAAAATCATAGTTAAACACTAATGGCATAAAATTATCTTTCCAATAAAGCCAATACCATGGCCACTACCACGATTATTATGAATTTTATTTCATTTTAAAGTTCTATACCTCTATAAAAACACCCATTAGTTGAAGTTGTGCATGTAATAATGAGACCATCCATAGTATAGCCTCTAATACCGTTTACAAAGACCTGAGCTGCAGTAGTGCCCACGTCTATTGGCGACAAGAACCCAGAACAAGTTTTCCCCCCTACATATTACATTAATTGCCCCGACTTGTCCCGAACAGACTTGTGAAAGCTGTTTTTCACTGTCTATATAAGGATAAGAACTAGAAATAACAAAACAATGGCCACTACCCGTCCTCCCACACATCTCCTACTATTGCACAGTCTCAGCTTTCTTAGCACCAATATACCTACATAGAAAAGGGAAAATAAGTTTTTGTTTAAAGAATATTCTTTGCGGAGCTCACAGCATTCGCGAGAGTATTAAGAATTTCGAACGGAAAAAGGTATTCGTTTGCTGTACCCTATATCGATGCTCTATCAGCGAATGGGTATAGTATTCTGGCCATTGCGGCATTGGGAGCGATATCTAGTCCTCCCTTTCTCCTCTGTAAAATACTGTGGACAGTTTATTAATAATTTCACAGGCTGTATAATAAAAATGTCGTTGACGAATCACCGGCAATGTACTTCCCCAAAACAAATTAATTTTTTTGCTCCCCCTTCAAAACCTGTCGACATAGTGGCTTCTGAACCTTTCTAGTTTTTGAGTTTAGCTCCCTCCCTTAAAACCCTTCTTCCCTTGACTAATATGGCTTAAAATTAATAAGTGTCGTCCTTAGGGGATTCTGTATATAAAATTAAGTGTCTATATATTCATTCTATCGGGAGTTACCGTGTTCACAGGCACACACACACATACACACAGACAGCCTTTTTTTTTTTTTTTAATTTTTGGAATCAGGGTGTCGAAAACATGAAATTTTGGTGAAAACTCAACTTGGAATTCATATAACTGGAAAAGGAAAACGTAGTCTGACCGATTTTATTATTTTTGTTAGCCGGTTTTCTAGGCTGCTCTCATCATAATACTATCTGATAAAACATTATTTAAATTATAATAATTTAAAAGTGTTAAAATGAATAAATAAAATAAAACTGCGAATTAAATAACTAAATAAATGTATCCTAAACATTCTGAGCACAACAACTATTGATTTTCAGCTAAATCGGCCAAAAGGAAAGAAGCAAGTATGGGAGGCTTAACACGAAACCTTTAATAACTATCGTTGTAATGAATGAATTGACACGAAATTTAATATGTAAATTCAAAGCTCTCTAAGGGCACCTACTGATTTTCAGTCAAGTTAGTCAAGGGAAGGGGGGGGGGGGGGGGGATCAGAGGGGGTTTCAACTCAATGAAATTTTGTATTTAAATTCAAAACCCCTTAAGGATGGCACCTAATACTTTTCCACGAAATCTGTCGAAGAATCAGAGGAGGAAGTACATAGCTCCATCGACTATTTTTTTTCTCTTTTTTCATTGTAGTTGAAGTGGTATATGTAATAACGATACCATCCATAGTACAGTCTCTAATACCGTTTTTTATACGTCTAATAGACATTTTTTTTTTTTTTTTAAATTTTTGGAATCAGGGTGTAGAAAACATGAAATTTTGGTGAAAACTGAACTTGGAAATCATTTAGCTGGGGAAGGTAAACGTAGTCTGATTTTATTATTTGTGTTAGCCGGATTTTGAGGCTGCTCTCATCATAATACTATCTGATAAAACATTATTTAAATTATATTGTGTTAGCCGGATTTTGAGGCTGCTCTCATCATAATACTATCTGATAAAACATTATTTAAATTATATTGTGTTAGCCGGATTTTGAGGCTGCTCTCATCATAATACTATCTGATAAAACATTATTTAAATTATATTGTGTTAGCCGGATTTTGAGGCTGCTCTCATCATAATACTATCTGATAAAACATTATTTAAATTATATTGTGTTAGCCGGATTTTGAGGCTGCTCTCATCATAATACTATCTGATAAAACATTATTTAAATTATAATAATTTAATAATGTTAAAATGAATAAATAAAATAAAACTGAGAAATAAATAATTAAATAACAACTTAAAATTATTCGGATGGGGACAGATAGGATTTTCCGAGTCACTATCTGAGTCACAACTCCGCAATCAGACTCAGATGGGTAATTATCTGTCCCCATACATGAATTTTTAAATTGTTAATTTTTAGTCGTTTATTTATGGAAGGTTCAGATATCAGTTTTGCCCTGAATATGTCAGCAGACTGACTTAACGAAAAGGTCGACCTTTTACACTTGTTCCGTTGTCCTTCCACAATTTCTTTCTGTTTCTATTAAAGAGAATATTCATATTTTTTTTAAAAATATTATTTGTATATTTTTTTTCAATTACTATTCTAAAACGTTAGGTATATATTATATATACATTTCATATTTACTAATTCTTATTATTCTTTATAGAATGTAAGAATATAACTACATATATGAATATAAATTTTGTAACGAGATCCATTCATTGCCATAAAGCTTGTATTCTTCAGTGCAATAAAAGTTTATCTGTCTAGTAGTTTATTTATTATACCGTTTTATTTCCTTTATTAATTTTACGTTTTAAATTTTTTCAAATTTTAAACAAGACAGCCTGATTTAGGGCAACCTCGAAAACCAAAAACACAAATAAAAAAATGTTTCAGACTGTGTTTTTATTTTACAACCTGTGAAATAATCACTTCCTCTGCATCAGCCATCTTCACATTTATCAATAATCTTCATCTTGCAAAGTGACCTTACACTTTGCATAAGTCATTCATCAGGGCTGTAAAACATTCAAAATAATTCATCCTCTTCAAAAGTCATGCGAGGAACAGACAAACAGAAAATCATCATTAAACTGTCATTTTGTTATTAAAAACCTCCCAGCTTGAGCCAAATTCTTCCAAACAGACAAGTTGACGCTAATGGGTTTTTTTAAATTTCGAGGCCACTAAGATATTAATTAAAATGTAAATTTGCAGGTCGCTATTATAGTGGTGTCAACAGATAGATGTTCTGTAGATTTGCATATATGTAAGGTGTCATCAGGGGCCTAGCCAGGATTTTGAGCAGGGGGGGGGGGGGGGGGGGGGGGCAAAGTTAGACTACTACGAGGGTGGAGGGTATAGACTCCCGGGGGCACAGCCCGCAGTTTCCTTGGTTAACGTTGCAGACTTTTTGTTATTAATTTGGGAAACTCGGACCTCTAGAAGCTCCCCCTGAGGTAACCACTGACTGTAATACTTAAGTTGACTGTACATTAGCAGCAAAAATGCAGAGCGCAGCAGCAGCAAATGCACGCTATTGGGGTATAGGGCAGGGGTCTTTAACGAGTACCTGACATCGTACAGACTCGGGACCATCGCTTAACGTCCCACCCGAAGGACCTCGTGCTTAAGTTTATTTTACCTCCCAGATAAAATAAACTAAGGGCCTCGGTCGGGTTTCGAACCCACGTTCTTGAGCTCAGAAGACAAGCACGCATATCACTGAGCTACCTGCGCCCTCTTAATAAATACTATACTCACCACAAAAACCCTAATAACTGCCGATATAATGAATGTATCGACACACAATATAGTTCGAGTATGAGGATTCAGAAGTCCCCAAACGGTCCATTAGTTTTGGAGAGATAGTGAACACTCAGTTGTTTAATTCGAGCTGGGGAAGTTCCAAGTGATTCACCTACTTTTTTTATTACTTACCTTAATGATAATGAATTCTTGTTTTTTTCTTTGTGGCGCTTTGAATGAAAAAAAAAAACTCGATGGTGTTTCTGTTTCTTGTTGAATTTCATATTGGTTACGTTTTATTTTTTATTTTTTTTGTTGCTAATATATATAATTGGTTTATTGGAGAAAATATGTTAAAATGTCAATTATTTCTCTAATTAGCTGTATATTACTCGATCTGTCCTATAACAAAATTCTAACATCAACTTGTCAAGTTTTTTTTCGATTTTTTTTTCTCATACTTTTTTTTTTGCAATTTTTTTGTTGTTTTGTTTACTCGACTCCGCCCCTAACATAAAGCTGACAGCCATTGTGCTAATGGGCTGCACTACACGACATACTAAGAGTGTTTCAATGCTTCCCTTGTTAGGCCGACTGAGGGTGTTCTGGAAGAGGCCGGTTTTGAGGAAGTGGTTGCTATCTTGTACCTTCAACCTGTCTATTAATGTTTTATTCATTCAACTTGAGTCGCCTTAAATCTCCATTGACACTGAACTAACTTGTAGTTAATGATCTCGATAAAATAGATTGAATACACTCAACTATCTTATCTATCCATACTCATAGAAAAAATAAGGACATTTTTTGTGAATGAAATTCAACATGTATATTAAAATGGTGGATAACCTATGTACGTAGTACCCCAGCGAAAAATTTTTACCTATAGGTAGGTATCTATCGTTCTTATAGGGTTGTGCATTTCCATATAAAATTTATATTGATAAAGTCATTATATCGGTAGTTATTAGAGTTTTTGTGTTAAGCACTCCTTTTCTTTGGTCGATTTGGCTGACAATGAATGTACGTATAGGGGGTTTTGGATACACACATAAAATGTCGTGTCGATACGTTCATTATATTGGTAGTTATCTTATTCACATAGACGCAGAATACTCTGGTTACAGATTCTCCTTTTGCAGTCTTCTGCTTCCGGAGCCCATTGGTTTCAATACAAAGTTTTCACTTCATACTCTTCCTCATAAATTTTTCTCATATTAATTACACATTGAAGAAAATAGGGCTGAACATGTTACCTTGTAGTTCTCCAGGGTCGACTCAGCCCCACTCTCCGTCTTTATTCCCCTCACAACCAGCCAATGAATGAGGAGATATGAGTGGAGCCTTGAGGTGGCTTTGGAAAACAAGAGTCCAAGTATGGGGGTCGTTTGTCTGAAATATGTAGGCGGCCTCCTCTCTTCACCAGGACACAAATGGCTGTATTATACGGCGCTCTCGAGAATTTCCAATAGAATCTGATCTCTTCTATTGGTTTATATTGGAATAATAAAGAAATATATTGTATAATCGGGTAATGGATAATATACATTAACCACACGCACATGAGATCGGTACGTCAGTGGGAATGCACAAATGTAATAATGATTAGGTACTTGAACATCGGTCCCGAAAGTCGACTTTGTACCCCTTATAGCATAATATTGCTAACTTTGATAATCCTGTGTCAGCAATGAAGCAGAAATCATTCATAATTCCTCACACAATCAAGATTTAATATATATAAAAAAAATGAATGAATACTAGAATAGAATTTACGTAATACAGTGGGGCCTGATGGCAGGTTGGAAGTAGAAGAGGACGACAGGCCGCTTGGAACCAATAGGAGAGACAGCAATCCACACATCATGTTTTTTTTTTTTTCATTGGCCTTATGTACGATGCATATTAGCCATGTCTCTATAATGGTTTTATCTTGAATATTTACAACAGGGAGGGAGTTCTATCTACGAAATAAAACTCGAACTGGAACCCGCAACCCTGGTGACTAAAGCCCTATGCCCTAGCCCGCACGGCCACCATGGCCCCATGTTCTGTAGTTGCGTTGCAATCCCGTCTCACTCATCAGTCGCCTATTTACCTTTTTTATATACCTTATAGTAATTCGATTTGGTGGCGTAAAATCTGCAGATTGCTTTTTTCGGTAACATCTAATAAAGATAGGAAGCGGAGATTGGGTATATACTGCTACATATGCATCATTCCGGTGACAATGCATTACATCAAAATTGGATATATACTGCTAGATATGCCTCATTCCGGTGACAATGCATTACATCAAAATTGGGTATATACTGCTACATATGCCTCATTCCGGTGACAATGCATTACATCAAAATTTTAGGCTAGTGATTCACCTTCTATTCGTTGCATTTCCTCAAGGATCTTATATTTGAAGTAGGATCAACATGCACAGAGCTATCGCGTCTCAAAGTTGCTTTCCTAAACTACAAAAAAGAATATAAATGAATCAACAGCTGTTAAATAAAACTAAATGTAAGAAAATACAAAAACAATATAGGTTAGGTTAGGTTTAATGACTCATGCCCGGGCTTTAACTACGAGATCATATCGCCTACTACCAGAGCGCTCTTACGTCACTCTGGTGGACATGAGCCCGACTACTGTGGGAGTCCTAAATTTTGCCTACCCTAAATTTTTATTCACCTAGGGCAGGGGTCTTTAACGAGTACCTGACATCGTACAGGCTCGGGACCATCGCTTAACGTCCCATCCGAAGGACGGCATGCTTAAGTTTATTTTACCTCCCAGATAAAATAAACTAAGGGCCTCGGTCGGGTTACGAACCCACGTTCTTGAGCTCAGAAGACAAGCACGCATACCCCTGAGCTACCGGCACCCACAAAAACAATATAAAAACTCATCTTTCAAAAATATACCTTATATTTCAATTATAGTACACTGAAAAGTAGAAAATAAACTTTTTATTTGCACAGGCGAACTGTGTTGGGTGGGAATATGAATAACAGACATTAAGACGCCACGTTTTATGTTGCACTCACGTTCTAGTCTATAACATGTCTACTTTTGTCGTTGTAAACATCTTCGTCGGTGAATCACCGGCAGTGTACTGGTGTCTTATTACCCACGGACGTCTGAATACTTATACTAAAGTGGTCCTCCCGTTGTCCTCCTTCATTGTCATTTTCTATTTTTATAGTAAAATCAATTGTGTTGTGGAGTGAATTGAAGAAGTCTAAAAAAAGGTTAACGTGGTTTTTGTATATTATTGTCAGTATATCGTCTACATATTTGATTACAATTTTTGGTGCGTCAGGTCATTTAAAGCTAAGTCCAATATGTGACTGAGATAATTCGATCGTAAACATAATTGTGTTGTGGAATGAATAGAGCTCAGTGAATGAAGCTCTAGATCTTTTTTTTTTTATCTGGGAGGTGGACATTGGATGAGACATAAAGCAGTGGATCCGAGACTGTACGTTGACAGGTACTCGTTAAAGAACCCCTACCCTAGGTGAATAAAAATTTATGTTGGCCAAATGTAGGACTCACATAGTAGAGTCGGGCTTATGTCCACCAGAGTGATGAAAGAGTGCTAAAGCCCGGGCATGAGTCATATTAACTAACTACAAGTGACACTAAAGTAAATAGTAAATAACTGATGAAATTAATAATAATAAACAGAGTATATATATACATTTTCTATATTTCACCATTTTGACCTGAGGAATGGGCACATAACCGACAAAAAATATTGTCGTGAAAGAGGACTTATCTCCATAGTAAAACCCTTTTATTCCTTGTAGATAATCTTATTAAAAAACAAGATGATATCAACATTAGTTAGTCGTTTGATATAAAATAATATCTGGGCCTCGAAGACAGAGAGAGACAAACAAAAATATTTAACGGCCTTTTAAATAATAAATTATCCAAATCATATGTAAAGAGGGCAGTCGGGAGAGGAGGGATTAAAAGATTTATGTCTGGTTAATAGGATCAAGAGTGTGATTATCTGGAGAAATGTGGTATGAGGCGATGTCCTGGATTAATGCCATTCCGTTCTAATCCCATCTGAAGATGCTCCAACCTGTGTTTCATCAGATAAGTCTCGCCAAATGAACTCTAACCACACTATGAAACTTGGTCCATGATGTATTGCAACTATTTATCTTCAAAGTACAACAGTTGTCTATTGATTGTGATATATTGGGTACTATAATTCAATGTTTACTTAATGTAAAGCTATGTATGATCTGTGTACTCAGCGGATGTATTATATCACGTTGTTAGTGATGTTTGTGAATATTGTCGTAAATGAATGATGAAAAAAAAAAAATTAATTGCCACAAAAAACCGTTTGCATCACTGAATTGCAATACGATGAAAATATATTGTGACGTAGTCATAATGGGACTTTTTTGTACCGACCACTTTTTTACACATCATTGTCCTTCTCCCTCATCTCTCTCAAATTCATTTGATAGTAGAATTACAGTATCATTGTACAACGTAATTTCGAGTGTAACTTTCTTATATGGTAATGCAAAAAAAAAAAAAAAAAATCTAACTTACAATAAAAAAAAAAAAAAAAAAAATGGGAAATGAATTTTAAAGTTGGATTTCTCATATTAAGTTTTTGTTAAATATTTATTATTTACAGTTTAAATACAAAGTGGTTTGACTTAATGTTTATTAGTTTTTTTTTTTTTTTTTATTTAAAGTTATTATCATATGTATATGTGTATGTATGTATAAAAAAGTGTATATTTTTCTGTTTTGCATATATAAGTAAATATGCGCATTTATTTTTTAATATTTAGATATTTAGAAAATTTATTAAGTGTGATATTCTTACTTTATCTATATTAATAAAGCTGAAACGGGGTTTGTTTGTTTGTTTGTATGTTTGTTCCAGCATCACGCCCAAACCGCTGGACGGATTTTTATGAAACTGCCCATGTAGCATTCTTCTGAGCCCGATTGAATAATAGGCTATGTGGCGTCCCAAAATTTTGATCGGGAGGGGGGGTTGTGGGGGGGCCTAAGTATAAAAATAGTGCTAACACATTAACTAATGGGCGAATTGTCATGAAATTTTACAGGTAGTCTTTTTAAAAGCCAAACAAGGAAAAAAGGTGTGTGGCGTCCCAAAGTTTTGAACGGGAGGGGGGGTTGTGGGGGGGCCTAAGTATAAATATAGAGCTAACTCATTAACTAATGGGCGAATCGTCATGAAATTTCACATGTAGTATTTTTAAAAGCCAAATAGGAAAAAAAGGTGTGTGGCGTCCCAAAGTTTTGATCGGGAGGGGGGGTTGTAAGAGGGGCCTAAGTATATAAATAGTGCTAACACATTAACTAATGGTCGAATTGTCATGAAATTTCACACGTAGTCTTTTTAAAAGCCAAACAGGAAAAAAAGGTGTGTGGCGTCCCAATGTTTTGAACGGGAGGGGGGGTTGTGGGGGGGCCTAAGTATAAATATAGAGCTAATTCTTTAACGGTTGGTCGGATTGTCACGAAATTTCACATGGAGTATTCCTGAAGGCCAAATAGAAAAATAAGGTGTGTGGCGTCCCAAAGTTTTGTACGGGAGGGGGGGTTGTGGGGAGGCCTAAGTATAAATATAGAGCTAACTCATTAACTAATGGGCGAATCGTCATGTAATTTCACGTAGTATTTTTAAAAGCCAAATAGGAAAAAAAGGTGTGTGGTGTCCCAAAGTTTTGAACGGGAGGGGGGGTTGTGGGGGGGCCTAAGTATAAATATAG
This sequence comes from Aradus depressus, assembly GCA_963662175.1. NCBI lineage: Eukaryota > Metazoa > Arthropoda > Insecta > Hemiptera > Aradidae > Aradus > Aradus depressus. The sequence goes on from OY759214.1 coordinate 78,584,780, forward strand.
AGCTAATTCTTTAACGGTTGGTCGGATTGTCACGAAATTTCACATGGAGTATTCCTGAAGGCCAAATAGAAAAATAAGGTGTGTGGCGTCCCAAAGTTTTGAACGGGAGGGGGGGTTGTGGGGGGGCCTAAGTATAAATATAGAGCTAACTCATTAACTAATGGGCGAATCGTCATGTAATTTCACGTAGTATTTTTAAAAGCCAAATAGGAAAAAAAGGTGTGTGGTGTCCCAAAGTTTTGAACGGGAGGGGGGGTTGTGGGGGGGCCTAAGTATAAATATAGAGCTAATTCTTTAACGGTTGGTCGGATTGTCACGAAATTTCACATGGAGTATTCCTGAAGGCCAAATAGAAAAATAAGGTGTGTGGCGTCCCAAAGTTTTGAACGGGAGGGGGGGTTGTGGGGGGCCCTAAGTATAAATATAGAGCTAACTCTTTAACAGTTGGTCGCATTGTCACGAAGTTTCACATGTAGTATTCCTGAAGACCAAATAAAAAAATAGGCGGTGTGACGGCTCAAAATTTTTTACGGGAAGGGGGGTAGTGGGGGGGCCTAAGTATAAATATAGAGCTAACTCATTAACTAATGGGCGAATCGTCATGAAATTTCACATGTAGTATTTTTAAAAGCCAAATAGGAAAAAAAGGTGTGTGGCGTCCCAAAGTTTTGAACGGGAGGGGGGGTTGTAAGAGGGGCCTAAGTATATAAATAGTGCTAACACATTAACTAATGGTCGAATTGTCATGAAATTTCACACGTAGTCTTTTTAAAAGCCAAACAGGAAAAAAAGGTGTGTGGCGTCCCAAAGTTTTGAACGGGAGGGGGGGTTGTGGGGGGGCCTAAGTATAAATATAGAGCTAATTCTTTAACGGTTGGTCGGATTGTCACGAAATTTCACATGTAGTATTCCTGAAGGCCAAATAGAAAAATAAGGTGTGTGGCGTCCCAAAGTTTTGTACGGGAGGGGGGGTTGTGGGGAGGCCTAAGTATAAATATAGAGCTAACTCATTAACTAATGGGCGAATCGTCATGTAATTTCACGTAGTATTTTTAAAAGCCAAATAGGAAAAAAAGGTGTGTGGTGTCCCAAAGTTTTGAACGGGAGGGGGGGTTGTGGGGGGGCCTAAGTATAAATATAGAGCTAATTCTTTAACGGTTGGTCGGATTGTCACGAAATTTCACATGGAGTATTCCTGAAGGCCAAATAGAAAAATAAGGTGTGTGGCGTCCCAAAGTTTTGAACGGGAGGGGGGGTTGTGGGGGGGCCCAAGTATAAATATAGAGCTAACTCATTAACTAATGGGCGAATCGTCATGTAATTTCACGTAGTATTTTTAAAAGCCAAATAGGAAAAAAAGGTGTGTGGTGTCCCAAAGTTTTGAATGGGAGGGGGGGTTGTGGGGGGGCCTAAGTATAAATATAGAGCTAATTCTTTAACGGTTGGTCGGATTGTCACGAAATTTCACATGGAGTATTCCTGAAGGCCAAATAGAAAAATAAGGTGTGTGGCGTCCCAAAGTTTTGAACGGGAGGGGGGGTTGTGGGGGGCCCTAAGTATAAATATAGAGCTAACTCTTTAACAGTTGGTCGCATTGTCACGAAGTTTCACATGTAGTATTCCTGAAGACCAAATAAAAAAATAGGCGGTGTGACGGCTCAAAATTTTTTACGGGAAGGGGGGTAGTGGGGGGGCCTAAGTATAAATATAGAGCTAACTCATTAACTAATGGGCGAATCGTCATGAAATTTCACATGTAGTATTTTTAAAAGCCAAATAGGAAAAAAAGGTGTGTGGCGTCCCAAAGTTTTGAACGGGAGGGGGGGTTGTGGGGGGGCCTAAGTATAAATATAGAGCTAACTCTTTAACGGTTGGTCGGATTGTCACGAAATTTCACATGGAGTATTCCTGAAGGCCAAAAAGAAAAATAAGGTGTGTGGCGTTCCAAAGTTTTGATCGGGAGGGGGGGTTGTAAGGGGGGCCTACGTATATAAATAGTGCTAACTCATTAACTAATGGTCGAATTGTCATGAAATTTCACATGTAGTATTCCTAAAGGTCGAATAGAAATATTAGGTGTTTGACGGCCCAAAATTTTGAACAGGAAGGAGGGTTGTGGGGGGGGCTAAATATACATATAGAGTTAGCTCATTAACGGTTGGTCGTATTGTCATGAATCGGATTGTCATGAATTTCACATGTAGTAGTAGTAACTATGTATTCGCTGTGGGGTTCACTGTTGCAAGACATTTACTAGTTGTGATGTCCAGCGTTCCTAATATCGTACTAGCTGTGGGGTCCGCTGTTGCAAGGTACTTACTAGCTGTAGTGCTCAGCCCCAGCGTTTCTAACTATGTACTGGCTGTGGGGTTCGCTGTTGCAAGGCACCTATAAGACATTTACTAGCTGTAATGCCCAGCGTTTCTAATTACGTACTAGCTGTGGGGTCTGCTGTTGCAAGGCGCTAGCAGTGTGGCCCAGCGTATTTCACTCGTAGGTACTAGCTGTGGGGTCCGCCGTTGCAAAACTCATACTAGCTGTGATGCCCTGTGGTTCTAACTACATACTATCTGTGGGGTTCGCAGTTGCAAGGCACCTACTACCTGTAGGGCCCAGCGTTCCTAAAAACGTACTAGCTGTGGGGTCCGTCGTTGCAAAAGCATACTAGCTGTGATGCCCAGGGTTCCTAATATCGTACTAGCTGTGGGGTCCGTTGTTGCAAGGCCTTGACTAGCTGTAGTGCCCAGCGTTCCTAACTTCGTACTAGCTGTGGGGTCCGTTGTTGCAAGGCATTTAATAGCTGTAGTGCCCAGCGTTCCTAGCTATGTACTAGCTGTGAAGTTCGCTGTTGCAAAGCACTTACTAACTGTAATGCCCAGCGTATTTAACTACATACTAGCTGTGGGGTCCGCTGTTGCAAGGCACTTAATAGCTGTGATGCCCAGCGTTCCTAACTTCGTACTAGCTGTGGGGTCCGCTGTTGCGAGGCACATACTAGCTGTGGTGACCAGCGTTCCTAACTACGTACTAGCTGTTGGGTCCGCCGTCGCAAGGCACATACTAGCTATGATTCCCAGCATTCCCTACTACGTACTAGCTGTGGTGCTCAGCTTTGCAAGCCACATACTAGCTGTGGTCACAAACGTTCTTAAGTACGCACTGACTAGGACGTCCAGCGATGCTAAGTATTCACTAGGTGTGGCTTCCGCCGTTGAAAGGCGCATACTAGCTGTGGTGCCCAGGGGTCCTAAAAACTTACTAGCGTTACAACAGCTGAAGGACTATAAGCCTTATTCCGTATGAATAATTGAAAATTATAACATCATGAATGTACTGTCGAGGAACTGAATAGCGTTATAGAAGATATTGGGAGAAAAATCAAAGTTCCCCGGGCAACGCCGGGTATAACTGCTATAGATTTAATATTTGTTAAAACTGATAGAGAACGACCGGATTATCTGAATCCTACACAAAAATCAAAATAAAAATGTTTTTCAAAAAATTCACGCTTTTTAACGGTTTATAGGCTTAATAATTGTTAAAACTGATACGACAGAATCAGATATGTCCGAAAAGTCCCATCCGACGGACGACGTGCTCAAGGCTATTTTCAACCTAAGTGAAATTTCACCTAACCAGGTTTATTTACATAACATACGTCTCATTATCGAGTACCTCACATTCGAAAAAGCCCTGGATCATCGCTTAAAGTCCCATCCGAAGGACGACATGCTCAAAGTGTTTTTTAACTTCCCGATTGAAACATCTGACCTAAGTGCCTCAACTAGATTTCTTAGTGGCGATCCTGAGCTCGGTAGACTCCATTCTTGAAATTTCTCGCTTTTTAACGGTTTATAGATTTAATATTTGTTAAAACTGATAGAGAACGACCGGATTATCTGAATCCTACACAAAAATCAAAATAAAAATGTTTTTCAAAAAATTCACGCTATTTAACGGTTTATAGGCTTAATAATTGTTAAAACTGATACGACAGAATCAGATATGTCCGAAAAGTCCCATCCGACGGACGACGTGCTCAAGGCTATTTTCAACCTAAGTGAAATTTCACCTAACCAGGTTTATTTACATAACATACGTCTCATTATCGAGTACCTCACATTCGAAAAAGCCCTGGATCATCGCTTAAAGTCCCTTCCGAAGGACGACGTGCTCAAAGTGTTTTTTAACTTCCCGATTGAAACATCTGACCTAAGTGCCTCAACTAGATTTCTTAGTGGCGATCCTGAGCTCGGTAGACTCCATTCTTGAAATTTCTCGCTTTTTAACGGTTTATAGATTTAATATTTGTTAAAACTGATAGAGAACGACCGGATTATCTGCATCCTACACAAAAATCAAAATAAAAATGTTTTTCCAAAAATTTGCGCTATTTAACGGTTTATAGGCTTAATAATTTTTAAAACTGATACGACAGATTCAGATTTATCCGGAAAGTCCCATCCGAAGGACGACGTGCTCAAGGCTATTTTCAACCTAAGTGAAATTTCACCTACCCAGGTTTATTTACATAACATACGTCTCATTATCGAGTACCTCACATTCGAAAAAGTCCTGGAACATCGCTTAAAGTCCCATCCGAAGGACGACGTTCTCATAGTTATTTTTCACTTCCCGATTAAAACATCTGACCTAAGTGCCTCAGCTAGATTTCTAAGTGGCGATCCTGAGCTCGGTAGACTCCATTCTTCAAATTTCTCGCTTTTTAACGGTTTATAGATTAAATATTTGTTAAAACTGATAGAGAACGACCGGATTATCTGAATCCTACACAAAAATCAAAATAAAAATGTTTTTCAAAAAATTTGCGCTATTTAACGGTTTATAGGCTTAATAATTGTTAAAACTGATACGACAGATTCAGATTTATCCGGAAAGTCCCATCCGAAGGACGACGTGCTCAAGGCTTTCAACCTAAGTAGAAATTGACCTACCCAGGTTTATTTACATAACATACGTCTCATTATCGAGTACCTCACATTCGAAAAAGCCCTGGATCATTGCTTAATGTCCCATCCGAAGGACGACGTGCTCAAAGTTATTTTTAGCTTCCCGATTAAAACATCTGACCTAAGTGCCTCAACTAGATTTCTAAGTGGCGATCCTGAGCTCGGTAGACTCCATTCTTGAAATTTCTCGCTTTTTAACGGTTTATAGATTTAATATTTGTTAAAACTGATAGAGAACGACCGGATTATCTGAATCCTACACAAAAATCAAAATAAAAATGTTTTTCAAAAAATTCACGCTATTTAACGGTTTATAGGCTTAATAACTGTTAAAACTGATACGACAGAATCAGATATATCCGAAAAGTCCCATCCGACGGACGACGTGCTCAAGGCTATTTTCAACCTAAGTGAAATTTCACCTAACCAGGTTTATTTACATAACATACGTCTCATTATCGAGTACCTCACATTCGAAAAAGCCCTGGATCATCGCTTAAAGTCCCATCCGAAGGACGACGTGCTCAAAGTGTTTTTTAACTTCCCGATTGAAACATCTGACCTAAGTGCCTCAGCTAGATTTCTAAGTGGCGATCCTGAGCTCGGTAGACTCCATTCTTCAAATTTCTCGCTTTTTAACGGTTTATAGATTTAATATTTGTTAAAACTGATAGAGAACGACCGGATTATCTGAACCCCACACAAAAATCAAAATGAAAATGTTTTTCAAAAAATTCGCGCTATTTAACGGTTTATAGGCTTAATAATTGTTAAAACTGATACTACAGATTCAGATATATCCGGAAAGTCCCATCCGAAGGACGACGTGCTCAAGGCTTTCAACCTAAGTGGAAATTGACCCACCCAGGTTTCTTTACATAACATACGTCTCATTATCGAGTACCTCACATTCGAAAAAGCCCTGGATCATCGCTTAATGTCCCATCCGAAGGACGAAGTGCTCAAAGTTATTTTTAACTTCCCGATTAAAACATCTGACCTAAGTGCCTCAGCTAGATTTCTAAATGGCGATCCTGAGCTCGGTAGACTCCATTCTTCAAATTTCTTGCTTTTCAACGGTTTATAGATTTAATATTTGTTAACTGACAGAGCCATAGAGTGTGCTGGTTTCGGATTATGCCAACGTCAGCACAACGTTCAGACTGACTTTAAATATGGTGACACCGATCCACTATGGAAGAAAAATGCCAAAAAAAAAAGATGTATGTATAGATATGAACACAAATTAAAACTTGTGTACATTGTGATATAATCTATATTAATAAAGCTGAAACGGGGTTTGTTTGTTTGTTTGTATGTTTGTTTGTATGTATGTATGTATGTTTGTTCCAGCATCACGCCCAAACCGCTGGACGGATTTTTATAAAACTTCCCATGTAGCATTCTTTTGAGCCCGATTGAATAATAGGCTATGTGGCGTCCCAAAATTTTGATCGGGAGGGGGGGTTGTGGGGGGGCCTAAGTATAAATATAGAGCTAACTCATGAACTAATGGGCGAATCGTCATGAAATTTCACATGTAGTATTTTTAAAAGCCAAACAGGAAAAAAAGGTGTGTGGCGTCCCAAAGTTTTGAACGGGAGGGGGGGTTGTGGGGGGGCCTAAGTATAAATATAGAGCTAATTCTTTAACGGTTGGTCGGATTGTCACGAAATTTCACATGGAGTATTCCTGAAGGCCAAATAGAAAAATAAGGTGTGTGGCGTCCCAAAGTTTTGAACGGGAGGGGGGTTGTGGGGGGGCCTAAGTATAAATATAGAGCTAACTCATTAACTAATGGGCGAATCGTCATGAAAAGCCAAATAGGAAAAAAAGGTGTGTGGCGTCCCAAAGTTTTGATCGGGAGGGGGGGTTGTGGGGGGGCCTAAGTATAAATATAGAGCTAACTCTTTAACAGTTGGTCGGATTGTCACGAAGTTTCACATGTAGTATTCCTGAAGACCAAATAAAAAAAATAGGCGGTGTGACGGCTCAAAATTTTTTACGGGAGGGGGGTAGTGGTGGGGCCTAAGTATAAATATAGAGCTAACTCATTAACTAATGGGCGAATCGTCATGAAAAGCCAAGTAGGAAAAAAAGGTGTGTGGCGTCCCAAAGTTTTGATCGGGAGGGAGGGTTGTGGGGGGGCCTAAGTATAAATATAGAGCTAACTCTTTAACGGTTGGTCGGATTGTCACGAAATTTCACATGGAGTATTCCTGAAGACCAAATAGAAAAATAGGCGGTGTGACGGCTCAAAATTTTTTACGGGAGGGGGGGGGGTAGTGGGGGGGCCTAAGTATAAATATAGAGCTAACTCATTAACTAATGGGCGAATCGTCATGAAATTTCACATGTAGTATTTTTAAAAGCCAAATAGGAAAAAAAGGTGTGTGGCGTCCCAAAGTTTTGAACGGGAGGGGGGGTTGTGGGGGGGCCTAAGTATAAATATAGAGCTAACTCTTTAACGGTTGGTCGGATTGTCACGAAATTTCACATGGAGTATTCCTGAAGACCAAATAGAAAAATAGGCGGTGTGACGGCTCAAAATTTTTTACGGGAGGGGGGAGGGTAGTGGGGGGGCCTAAGTATAAATATAGAGCTAACTCTTTAATGGTTGATCGTATTGTCATGAATCGGATTGTCATGAATTTCAAATGTAGTAGTAGTAACTATGTATTCGCTGTGGGGTTCACTGTTGCAAGACATTTACTAGCTGTGATGTCCAGCGTTCCTAATATCGTACTAGCTGTGGGGTCCGCTGTTGCAAGGCACTTACTAGCTGTAGTGCTCAGCCCCAGCGTTCCTTACTATGTACTGGCTGTGGGGTTCGCTGTTGCAAGGCACCTACAAGACATTTACTAGCTGTGATGCACAGCGTTTCTAATTACGTACTAGCTGTGGGGTCTGCTGCTGCAAGGCGCTAGCAGTGTGGCCCAGCGTATTTCACTACGTAGGTACTAGCCGTGGGGTCCGCCGTTGCAAAACTCATACTAGCTGTGATGCCCTGTGGTTCTAACTACATACTATCTGTGGGGTTCGCAGTTGCAAGGCACCTACTACCTGTAGGGCCCAGCGTTCCTAAAAACGTACTAGCTGTGGGGTCCGTCGTTGCAAAAGCATACTAGCTGTGATGCCCAGGGTTCCTAATATCGTACTAGCAGTGGGGTCCGTTGTTGCAAGGCATTTACTAGCTGTAGTGCCCAGCGTTCCTAACTTCGTACTAGCTGTGGGGTCCGCTGTTTTGAGGCACATACTAGCTGTGGTGACCAGCGTTCCTAACGTTGGTCGGATTGTCACGAAATTTCACATGGAGTATTCCTGAAGGCCAAATAGAAAAATAAGGTGTGTGGCGTTCTAAAGTTTTGAACGGGAGGGGGGGTTGAGGGGGGCCTAAGTATAAATGTAGAGCTAACTCTTTAACAGTTGGTCCGATTGTCACGAAGTTTCACATGTAGTATTCCTGAAGACCAAATAAAAAAAATTGGCGGTGTGACGGCTCAAAATTTTTTACGGGAGGGGGGTAGTGGGGGGGCCTAAGTATAAATATAGAGCTAACTCGTTAACTAATGGGCGAATCGTCATGAAATTTCACATGTAGTATTTTTAAAAGCCAAATAGGAAAAAAAGGTGTGTGGCGTCCCATAGTTTTGAACGGGAGGGAGGGTTGTGGGGGGGCCTAAGTATAAATATAGAGCTAACTCTTTAACGGTTGGTCGGATTGTCACGAATTGTGACGTGAAATTGTGAACGGGAGGGGGGGGGGGGGGGTATGGGGGTAGGCCTAAATTTGAAGATAGTGATAGGTCATTAACGGATGATCGGATTGTCATGGAATTTCACATGTACTATTATTGATGGCCAAATAGAAAAATACACTAGCTGTGATGCCCAGTGGTTCTAACTACGTACTAGCTGTGGGGTCCGCCGTTACAAAAACATACTAGCTGTGATGCCCAGCGTTTCTAACTAGGTACTAGCGGTGGGGTCCGCCGTTGCAGAACACATACTAGCTGTGATGCTGAGCGTTTCTAACTACGTACTAGCTGTGGGGTCCGCCGTTGCAAAACACATACTAGCTGTGATGCCCAGTGGTTCTAACTACATACTAACTGTGGGGTCCGCTGTTGCAAAGCACTTAATAGCTGTAGGGCCCAGCGTTCCTAAAAACGTACTATCTGTGGGGTCCGCTGTTTCAAGGCACTTACTAGCTGTGATGCCCAGCGTTCCTAATTACGTACTAGCTGTGGGGTCCGCTGTTGCGAGGCACATACTAGCTGTGATGCCCTGTGGTTCTAACTACATACTATCTGTGGGCTCCGCGGTTGCAAGGCACCTACTAGCTGAAGGGCCCAGCGTTCCTAAAAACGTACTAGCTGTGGGGTCCGCCGTTGCAAAAACATACTAGCGGTGATGCCCAGCGTTTCTAATTAGGTACTAGCGGTGGGGTCCGCCATTGCAGAACACATACTAGCTGTGATGCTGAGCGTTTCTAACTACGTACTAGCTGTGGGGTCCGCCGTTGCAAAAACATACTAGCGGTGATGCCCAGCGTTTCTAATTAGGTACTAGCGGTGGGGTCCGCCGTTGCAGAACACATACTAGCTGTGATGCTGAGCGTTTCTAACTACGTACTAGCTGTGGGGTCCGCCGTTGCAAAAACATACTAGCTGTGATGCCCAGCGTTTCTAATTAGGTACTAGCGGTGGGGTCCGCCGTTGCAAAAACATACTAGCGGTGATGCCCAGCGTTTCTAATTAGGTACTAGCGGTGGGGTCCGCCGTTGCAGAACACATACTATCTGTGATGCTGAGAGTTTCTAACTACGTACTAGCTGTGGGGTCCGCCGTTGCAAAAACATACTAGCTGTGATGCCCAGCGTTTCTAATTAGGTACTAGCGGTTGGGTCCGCCGTTGCAGAACACATACTAGCTGTGATGCTGAGCGTTTCTAACTACGTACTAGCTGTGGGGTCCGCTGTTGCAAGGCACTTACTAGCTGTGATGCCCAGCGTTCCTAATTTCGTACTAGATGTGGGGTCCGCTGTTGCGAGGCTCATACTAGCTGTGGTGACCAGCGTTCCTAACTACGTACCTGCTGTGGGGTCCGCCGTCGCAAGGCACATACTAGCTGTGATGCCCAGCGTTTCTAACTAGGTACTAGCGGTGGGGTCCGCCGATGCAAGGCATATACTACCTGTGGTGCCCAGCGTTCCTAACTACGTACTAGCTGTGGTGCCCAGCGTTGCAAGGCACATACTAGCTGTGGTCAAAACGTTCTTATGTACGCACTGGCTAGGACGTCCAGCGATGCTAAGTATTCACTAGCTGTCGTTTCCGCAGTTGAAAGGCGCATACTAGCTGTGGTGCCCAGGGATCCTAAAAAATTACTAGCGTTACTACAGTTGAATTCCGTATGAATAATTAAAAATTATAACATCACTGTCGAGGAACTGAATAGCCTTATAGGAGATATTGGGAGAAATGTCAAAGTTCCCCGGGCAACGCCGGGTATTACTGCTAGTCTATATTAATAAATCTGAAACGGGGTTTGTTTGTTTGTTTGTTTGTTTGTTTGTATGTATGTTTGTTCCAGCATCACGCCCAAACCGCTGGACGGATTTTTATGAAACTTCCCATGTAGCATTCTTTTGAGCCCGATTGAATAATAGGCTATGTGGCGTCCCAAAATTTTGATCGGGAGGGGGGGTTGTAAGGGGGGCCTAAGTATATAAATAGTGCTAACTCATTAACTAATGGTCAAATTGTCATGAAATTTCACACGTAGTCTTTTTAAAAGCCAAACAGGAAAAAAAGGTGTGTGGCGTCCCAAAGTTTTGAACGGGAGGGGTGGTTGTGGGGGGGCCTAAGTATAAATATAGAGCTAACTCATTAACTAATGGGCGAATCGTCATGAAATTTCACATATGTATTTTTAAAAGCCAAATAGGAAAAAAAGGTGTGTGGCGTCCCAAAGTTTTGATCGGGAGGGGGGGTTATAAGGGGGGCCTAAGTATATAAATAGTGCTAACTCATTAACTAATGGGCGAATCGTCATGAAATTTCACATGTAGTATTTTTAAAAGCCAAATAGGAAAAAAAGGTGTGTGGCGTCCCAAAGTTTTGAACGGGAGGGGGGGTTCTAAGAGGGGCCTAAGTATAAATATAGAGCTAACTCATTAACTAATGGGCGAATTGTCATGAAATTTCACGTAGTATTTTTAAAAGCCAAATAGGAAAAAAAGGTGTGTGGCGTCCCAAAGTTTTGAACGGGAGGGGGGGTTGTAAGGGGGCCTAAGTATAAATATAGAGCTAATTCTTTAACGGTTGGTCGGATTGTCACGAAATTTCACATGGAGTATTCCTGAAGGCCAAATAGAAAAATAAGGTGTGTGGCGTCCCAAAGTTTTGAACGGGAGGGGGGTTGTGGGGGTGCCTAAGTATAAATATAGAGCTAACTCATTAACTAATGGGCGAATGGTCATGACATTTCACGTAGTATTTTTAAAAGCCAAATAGGAAAAAAAGGTGTGTGGTGTCCCAAAGTTTTGAACGGGAGGGGGTTGTGGGGGGGCCTAAGTATAAATATAGAGCTAACTCTTTAACAGTTGGTCGGATTGTCACGAAGTTTCACATGTAGTATTCCTGAAGACCAAATAAAAAAATAGGCGGTGTGACGGCTCAAAAGTTTTTACGGGAGGGGGGGTTGTGGGGGGACCTAAGTATAAGTATAGAGCTAACTCATTAACTAATGGGCGAATCGTCATGAAATTTCACATGTAGTATTTTTAAAAGCCAAATAGCAAAAAAAGGTGTGTGGCGTCCCAAAGTTTTGAACGGGAAGGGGGGTTGTGGGGGGGCCTAAGTATAAATATAGAGCTAACTCTTTAACAGTTGGTCGGATTGTCACGAAGTTTCACATGTAGTATTCCTGAAGACCAAATAAAAAAATAGGCGGTGTGACGGCTCAAAAGTTTTTACGGGAGGGGGGGTAGTGGGGGGGCGTAAGTATAAATATAGAGCTAACTCATTAACTAATGGGCGAATCGTCATGAAATTTCACATGTAATATTCCTAAAGGTCAAATAGAAATATTAGGTGTGTGACGGCCCAAAATTTTGAACAGGAAGGAGGGTTGTGGGGGGGGCTAAATATACATATAGAGTTAGCTCATTAACGGTTGGTCGTATTGTCACGAAATTTCGCATATATTATTCCTGAAGGCCAAATAGAAAAATAAGGTGTGTGGCGTCCCGATGTTTTGAACGGGTGGCGGGGTTGAGGGGGGGGGACTAAGTATAAATATAGAGCTAGCTCATTAACGGTTGATCGTATTGTCATGAATCGGATTGTCATGAATTTCACATGTAGTAGTAGTAGTAACTATGTATTCGCTGTGGGGTTCACTGTTGCAAGACATTTACTAGCTGTGATGTCCAGCGTTCCTAATATCGTACTAGCTGTGGGGTCCGCTTTTGCAAGGCACTTACTAGCTGTAGTGCTCAGCCCCAGCGTTCCTAACTATGTACTGGCTGTGGGGTTCGCTGTTGCAAGGCACCTACAAGACATTTACTAGCTGTGATGCCCAGCGTTCCTAATTACGTACTAGCTGTGGGGTCTGCTGTTGCAAGGCGCTAGCAGTGTGGCCCAGCGTATTTAACTACGTAGGTACTAGCTGTGGGGTCCACCGTTGCAAAACTCATACTAGCTGTGATGCCCTGTGGTTCTAACTACATACTATCTGTGGGGTCCGCAGTTGCAAGGCACCTACTACCTGTAGGGCCCAGCGTTCCTAAAAACGTACTAGCTGTGGGGTCCGTCGTTGCAAAAGCATACTAGCTGTGATGCCCAGGGTTCCTAATATCGTACTAGCTGTGGGGTCCGTTGCTGCAAGGCATTTACTAGCTGTAGTGCCCAGCGTTCCTAACTATGTACTAGCTGTGAAGTTCGCTGTTGCAAAGCACTTACTAACTGTAATGCCCAGCGTATTTAACTACGTACTAGCTGTGGGGTCCGCTGTTGCAAGGCACTTAATAGCTGTGATGCCCAGCGTTCCTAACTTCGTACTAGCTGTGGGGTCCGCTGTTGCGAGGCACATACTAGCTGTGGTGACCAGCGTTCCTAGCTACGTACTAGCTGTGGGGTCCGTTGTTGCAAAGCATTTACTAGCTGTAGTGCCCAGCGTTCCTAACTATGTACTAGCTGTGAAGTTCGCTGTTGAAAAGCACTTACTAACTGTAATGCCCAGCGTATTTAACTACATACTAGCTGTGGGGTCCGCTGTTGCAAGGCACTTAATAGCTGTGATGACCAGCGTTCCTAACTTCGTACTAGCTGTGGGGTCCGCTGTTGCGAGGCACATACTAGCTGTGGTGACCAGCGTTCCTAACTACGTACTAGCTGTTGGGTCCGCCGTCGCAAGGCACATACTAGCTATGATGCCCAGCATTCCCAACTACGTACTAGCTGTGGTGCTCAGCGTTGCAAGCCACATACTAGCTGTGGTCACAAACGTTCTTAAGTACGCACTGACTTTGACGTCCAGCGATGCTAAGTATTCACTAGGTGTGGCTTCCGCCGTTGAAAGGCGCATACTAGCTGTGGTGCCCAGGAGTCCTAAAAACTTACTAGCGTTACAACAGCTGAAGGACTATAAGCCTTATTCCGTATGAATAATTGAAAATTATAACATCATGAATGTACTGTCGAGGAACTGAATAGCGTTATAGAAGATATTGGGACAAAAATCAAAGTTCCCCGGGCAACGCCGGGTATTACTGCTAGTTATTATATAAAATGTAAATTCAAATTGTAACCCAACTGTCTACAATAAGCCTTAATAGGCTTCAATGTAGTAATAAATAAATAAATAAAAATATATGGTAATGCCAGTATGAAATGAATTTGAAAGGGAGAGTGATCTGTAAAAAAGTGGTTGGTATAATAAAGTCCTATCATGGCCATTATCACATTAATTCAATGTTTTCTTTATTTTCTTTCCTTTTTAAGAAGAAATTACAAAACACTATAAGGATGTCACCTATCAATTTTCTGCGAAATCGGTTGAAGCCCTAGTAACTGCCGATTTAATGAATGAATATATTGACACTACATGTAGTATGAGGATTCAGAAGCCACTATCTAAGTCAAATATTGAATGGTCAATTGTCGAAAACTGAATTATTTCATACTGGGGAAGTACATAAAGGGTGATTCAGTAGGAATAATCCTACATTTTGCAATAATAATATTAAAATTTGAGTTAGTGAAACTCGGGGAATGAGACAATAGGATACTGAATTATCTTTTTTTTTTTTTTTTTTGCCTTATGTACGATGCATATTAGCCATGACTCTTATAATGGTGTTTTACCTAACTATTTACGACATCCATGGCCCCGGGAGGAAGTTCTATCTACGAAATAAAACTCACTCCCGGACGGGATTCGAACCCGGAAACCAAGATGAGACCATGCGACCAAAGCCCTACGCTCTAGCCCGCACGGCCACCATGGCTCCTCTGAATTATCTTCTTACATTGATATATTAATTCACTGAATCTTGATAGACTAGATCGTAACCACGGGAATGTGCCAACCACATAATTTCAATATATTCAAAATACCCTTCCATGTCCCGTATATTCTTAAACTCACATAGCTTAATTTATTTAAACTAGATAATAGAAATTGTATTAAACATGTCAGAGAAACGAGGACATGGGGTCCGGTTGAAGCGGACATCGCCTCTAAACAATTCCTATTTAAATCTCAACTATCAGTATGCAACCTGCACCGCTGACATAAGTCGTTACTAGAAATAAACTATTATTATTTGGCGTTAATGTAATCAATGTGTGTAAACTTTATAAATTCAAAGCCCCTTCAAGTTTTCACAATCTGTTGGCAGGGTTCGATACTTTAGGGGACAGTACCTGGCGCCAACTTATTAACATGCGCTCGTCACCATAGTGCACGTTTCTTCTTAAAGGTTCATCAGAACTGGTTCTAAGTATAAGAGAAAGTACACCACTTATGAATTTTATGTTAGAGATTTTTTCATGGCGTACTTAGTAAGTTTTTCGAAATGTCAACAGATTTTATAGAAAAATGTGCCTTTCATTTATCGCCACAACTTTTATTTGGAGGGATTGATTTTTGATTGTCATAAATATAAGCGGTATCTTGAAAATGCACTTATCTAATCCTCTCTTTTCTTTGGCCAATTTGGCTAAAAATTAATAGGCATCCTAGAGGATTTTGGATACACATAAAATTTTGTGTAGATACAGTTGTTTTGGAGGAGTTAGTTATCGTTTATTTTTAATAAAAAACTAGCAATAATAAAAACATATTTTAAAATCCGTTGCAATTTATACATTACTTGGAACTTCTTCCAATAAAAATGTATTATATCTTTTTTGGGACGTTATAATATTGTTTGTATTAGTCTTAACAGGACTTTCTTTATGGAAATTAAGGGAATATTGACACTTGACAATTTAATCAGAAACATTTTTTCTAAGGAAACATTTTTTGATTGGACTATATATATATATTATGTGGTGGGCTGGTGTTTTACACCCAGGGATCTAAGCATCCAGTGCTCTTATCCCTTCCCTGGAAGCGCTGGGCTTTCCCCTTATTATATTACCTGTATGTTTATACTACCTGAACCAAGCTCTTCATGAAGTGCTCAGTCTCCCAGTTTCCTTAATGAACCTGAGAATGCTCTCATAGTCTTCTAAATTAAAACATGTATCAATCTTCTAAATTCCTCGTCCGTTGATTGGACTAAGCGTGGTCGTTTAAATCGAGCAAACGTCCAAAAAATGAGATTCAAAGTATCAACTTATTTTATAAAAAATCTTAATTTTCGTCTGAATTCGGCCAAAATGTAGTGAGATCTATGTTAGCACATGTGATTCCTTCAAATCATAATTTCAAGATCTGCCAAAGGAGAGGGGGATTAGGACTCCAGTTTTAATGAATGTATTGACACAAAGTTTCATTTGTGAATTCAAAACCCCGTTCTTACGACACAACAATTTTCAGCGATATCTGCTGAAGGGAAGGGGGTTTAGGGAATGGGGCTAAATTCAAAAACCCTAATAACTGCCAATGTAATGAATTTATCGACATAAAATTTAGTATGAGGATGAGTAGGGAACAGGACCCTATGTAAGTCAACTGTTGAATATTAGCGCAGACGATAGACTAGTTTTGGAGGGGGAGCGAAAAGTTAATAGATTATATTCGTTATGGGGAAGTACATTGCCGGTGATACACCGACTACTTTTCTATAGAGGCACACCGTCTAGTTTTGTTTAACTTTATTTAATTGTATTTATCTGTGCTATTTTGTTGCCGTGTGTTTTGTTGCCAGTTACGTTAGGGGTCCGCTGTAACTTTAGATACATATGAGTCTGTGTCAGACGTTTGGCAGATGTCACAACTCCAGAAATAGCCAATTGAAGAAGACAAAGCAACGAGCCATCTCCTCTAAAACCACTCCATCTTGACTCTCATCTACTGATCAAAGACAACCGTGTTTTTTTGTCCATATCTCGACAGATCTGTAAAGCAAAACTGAAAAAAAAAAACCGTTACTTTTCATTCGTTGTTTGAGAACCCAAACAAAGATTATTAGATATGTTACTTACAGATTCTCAGGTCAACGACCTCAAAGAGATTCTAAGTAAGTTTCAAATCAAATTGATTCAATGAGTAACGTACGAAATATTCATTCAACCAATTCGTGGGACGAGATAAAATCTACCGACCGCTGTGTAACCCATTTTGCAGATATAAGGGTAATAAAACGTAGAAAATAAAAATACATAAAAAATCGCCCTTCTCTGCTATATATTTTCCAAAAATGTATTCATAGAAATCAAAATAATCTAAAAGTAAATATTTTCTGGTATAACAAATTAAATAAATAACAGTCTGTTTTTTCCGGCATTTTTCCCTGAGGTGACTTTTTTTTTGACAATATTTCGCAACACTTCCGCGTCCTTTAATCTGATCGCTGAACGAGGCGTTCGTCAGGCGTGAGTGGAAGTGTTCCGAAATATTGTCAAAAAAAAAAAATCACCTCTGGAAAAAATGCCGGAAAAATCAACAGGGTAAATCCCAGAGAAGTTTAAGAAACACAAATAACAGTCTCTGCCACGAAATAATTTATAATGAAAATAAAATCTCACTTCAAAATAATTATACGATTTCAACAAAAAATTCAAATGAGGACCGGTATATACATGGACTCAAATTTTCAATTCAAAATTTCCTTTTTTGATGACTAGATCGAATTATTATTAATTCAATTTGCATAATTATTTAAACATTTAATTATTATTTTAGTGGCTACACTGTTGGTATGAAATAGGGAGGTTATAAGTGTGTTTAAGTTCTCCAGTTACGTTTGGACATTGTCATTAAACAAGTATGTTACACCACAAATTGAATAATGTTGTATAGTATTATCTATAATTATATATTTGGATATTCACCGTTGGGTAGCTTATCTCTTTCCGGTGGACATAGGCTCTATGTATACATCTTCACGTTTTATCAAAAAGGAGCTGAGGAGGGGTGGTAAAAGTGAAGCAAGTCAGAGGAGAAATGTCGTCCGAACGCCATTCATAATATATGCTGCCTAAATCGTTGAAGATATATCAAAATGATGTACGGAGTAATTGTTGGAAATAAAAAGTTCTACAAAAAAGTCCGAGATAACTTATACCTATCTACAACAGATAGCTTTCAATAGCAGTTTTTATCACTATAAATGTCTACACTTATGTTTGTCTGTATGTTTGGAACAAGTTGACTCCGCCGATTTTGATGAAAATTCATATGTAAAATTCTTAAAACCTTAATTAAATCATAGACTATATGGCCTCCCAAATATTTTAACGAAAAGGGGGCGGGGTTAAAATAAAAAAAAAAATGCTCTTTAACAGTTGATCAGATTTTTATGTTATTTCGCAAATATCATCCTTGTAAGCACGGTTCACCATATACATCTCTACATTTTGAATAGGGGAGGGGTTGCGTAACAGTTGACTTTTTGAGGTAGATGTATTAAACCAAAAAGTAGCAAATCAAATTTCGAACGTTTGATCATATGGATATTAGGCGTAAGTATTTATTGGGGACGGAGGAGGCGCTGCTTATTTGGGTTTCGAGTTATGACTTCTACATTTAGCAGAAAATAATTTTAAAGATCTTACATATACCAAATATATACACTTATGCTCAAATTTACTTATGGTTTTTATCGATTGTAAATTGTCTAATAAAAAATAATAGTAGGTTATTACTTTAAGTTAAATGCTTTTAGAAATAAGTTGACATTTTCAAAGGTTTGAGACGGCACAAAGGCCAACCAAAACCTTGCTTGGCCACTGGTCTGATGGATAATTCAGAGTTGGTCAATAAGAAGTGTAAGGAAGGGAAAGAAGGAGATAGAGACTGGTGTAATTGAGGAAGGCAAGCTAACAATGGTCGAACTGGTTATAGCGGAGTGATCTCGCCATATAAGGAGTCCCATTCAGGAACCTACCCACGCTCCTCAATGGACTCTTTCACCTCTTCTCTCTCCTCTCTTCTCTCATACTACACTCCGCCTCATTCAGTTCATATCTTACCCATCACTCCTCACTCTCCTTATTATATGTTTCGCTTGGATCCAATCCTTTATCGTGGAATTGACTCTCGGAACGTCGGTCGTTTACTCGCCATGGGGAAGAATCATGCATTATAGGCAATCCTTCGTTAACGACCTATCGCCAGTGTCCGCCCTCAACGCCCCTAAAATGACTTAAATGGTGGTCACACTCAGGAGAGGACTGTTAAATTCATAGCATTACCATGCCATCAATGTTTCTCGTTGTTCCACCGAGCACCTTGGCCACGATGACCTACGCTGTTTAGTGGAAGAATCTATTGATGATGAACTTCTGATGGCCGCTTCCAAGCTATTCTGCCATTGAGAGAGACGCCAGCCAACTTGAGAGCGTCGCCCTTATATCGCCAACATGTTCAGGCAAGAGTACCTGCTCCCAAATGAGACGATCCGCCGGAGAAAATAAGAATCTGTTTCTTCCAGGTTCAAAACTCCAGAGGAAATTTGATAATTATTCAACAAGTATAATTGAGGCTTGGTATAGTGATGAAAGAATACCTCGGGAAGAAAGAGAAGAAGAAGAAGAAGACTCAGGAGAAGGTGACTGGAATAGGAATTTTCAACTGGGATGGTGAGATGAAGCAGAAGTGTGAAAGAACATTAAGAAATTATCTGCAACATCTATGAGTAAAAAGACATCACTATTTCCATGGGATTTCTGAATTTAAACCCTCGGAAGTGACGATGATTTGGTTATAGAAAATTTTTAATCTTCAATTGAGCAGCATCCAAAATGGGAGGCTTTGCAATTTCACAAACTCAGTAGTCCTTCTGATCAAAGAGGATTCCCTTTCGACAATTTAGCTATAGAGGTGGAGAATTACTTGAAAGAAGGATGGGAACTACAGAACTTTTTCTCTTTTTATTTTATCTTTGCTCTGGATCTTGTACATTGTTTTTCATTCAGTTAAATAAAAAAAAAAAAAAAAAAAAAAATGAACGAAAGAAGAGAAAATGCGAAGGGAATAAAATAAGAGTAGTTTCTTTATTGAGGAACACGGAGGAAGGGGAGTAGTGTTTGTTAACCAGCCGTTCGGAGTCACTCATCTTGAGTCTGTCTCCAGCCTCCCAATGAGCTTTTTGTTAACTCGCTCAGTGTTAATCACTTGTATCGATAGAAGAACTCCGATCCCGATTATCTAATTAGAATCGATCTATATTCATTCCTCTTCTTAGCAGCGGAAGGGTTCTTTCGATGTTCCATATATGTAAGATTTTCTTTCTTATTTTTTGGAACCTACATCTGAAAGGGAAAATTAACACAAAAGAAACTAGGTATTTCTTTTTCAGTTTGTTCATTCAGGGGTTGCACCAAATTATAACAAACTTAATGAGAAAGAAAATGAAAAAAAAAAAAAACTAAATGAAAATTTAACCTTGAACGGAGAAACAACGCTATAGTTGTTTTGTGTTGCGGGCAAATCTACACCCAGGGTCATTGTTGCCCCAATTAACGAAGAATGTTAATATTTGGGAATAATATTAAGAGTAAAAAGAAATAAACTAAACTAAGAATAAAAATTATTATTTATTAAGTTAATAAACAATATAAAAACTAAATAAATAAACTAGGAAATAAAGAGAATCATAATTTAAAAAAACAAAAAATGGTAGAGGCAGCTCTTCAACCTAAATGACCCACACTCCAATGAACCTCATGAATGTAATCATAAGGGGAAGGGTCGTCGTCTAAACCAGCCATGAACTGGGGGCAGAGGGCGATGCTTTCTTAGTGAGCAATGGGGGCAGAGGGCAATGCTTTCTTTGTGGGCAATGGGGGCAGAGGGCAATGCTTTCTTTGTGGGCAATGGGGGCAAAGGGCAATGCTTTCTTTGTGGGCAATGGGGGCAAAGGACAATGCTTTCTTTGTGGGCAATGGGGGCAGAGGGCAATGCTTTGTCTGTGGGCAGAGGGCAATGCTTTCTTTGTTTAGTGTATTTGGAGGTAGTCGACAGGTAGATGCTGCAGTGCGATCTGCAGGTCCAGCAGGTGGGTGGGAAGTCCGCCTTTCGTCTGTTCTCTCTAGAGCTCCACTTCCAGAGGTTCACATTGGGTTTGAACTCTCTCAGTTTGTTGTCTGCGGTCTGGATCCAAATGTTGAGAATCGACGTCCTGATCCATCTTTTCAGATCGGTCCAAGGTTCATCGCTCGCTTTGCCTCCTTATCAATCTGTTTGTTTCCATGGATCCCGCAATGCCCTGGGACCCAAAAGAAAACTAGCTTCACGCTGGATCTCCAGAGCCTGTATCTCTCGCTCTCCCGACCTCAAATTCTGTATCGGAAGCGATTAATTAAACTTATTTTATGTTCTATAAATCCTGTTTCTACTTTGGCATACATTAGTGTTGTTGCTTTATCATGAAAGGCTAACGATAAGAATAAAAAATACATATTACATTTATTTAATATATTTGAAAACAATGAAGACATTTCCTCTAGCCCTAAAAGAAATAAAATAAAAGAAGAAGGTGCATACATGGCTTCCGTTCCTCAGTTCAACGCCACGCTCCTCAACTCGTTCCCTCACTCTTCTTCCCTGTTTTCCTTCAAATCCTCTCTGTTCCAATTCCTCTTCAATAAGCAATTCTCTTCCTCTGATTAGCCTATCATTCCCCTCCCCTGTTTTTTCCTACATTCTAACATACATTTTTATTATCTCTGTATGTATTTTATTTCTTTATTCATTTCATTTTAATATTAGGTAAATTTTTCTTAAATTAATGTTATTACAAACCGACTGGGTATCCTCTCTTTTCATGTATTATCATGTATCTCCTCTCGGCTTTTTTTGTATTTTATACAATACAGATATATTACATAACACAAAGAGGGACAATAGAACAAAAAGTGTACAAGGTCGTCCTGTTCGTCTAAGCTACAGAGAGAGCCTGCAGACACTTTCAGGACAAAATTCATATCTAAAGCCTCCAAGTAGTATCCTAACATTTCTACTGCTAATATGAAGTCGTATTTGTACTAGCATTCGGAGCTTTGTCATATGGCAGTTTATTTAAAGATAGTTTTCTTGAGACCCTAATGCACTGACCAATCGGTAGAGGGAATTATATTTAGAATTTAATATGATATTTATATTCTGACCTACCAGATGATTCTTCATGGCTGCTACCAAATCACCGGAGAATCCGGAGGGGCCGGCCATCAGAAATAGAGGAACTGTCCAGAAGGTGGTCAGCCCCGATCAAGGCCAGGTAAAACCTGAGTTGGGTGACCCAGTTGAAGGACAAAACAAAGTTTTTGCCAAGTTGAGCGAGGCGAAGGTAGCAGAGACTGGGGAGACGGTCCTCAGACATGGCCAGGAGTTGCTGCCACCAGCCTAGGGGCGAAGAGAATGGCACACCCAGATGTGTGAAACTATTTACCAGGTCCAACTTAGTCTGTTGGTAATAGAGCCCCCAATCTTCCCGCTTTACGAAAAGGAAGTAAGAAAGTTTTGTCGGTGGTAACAGTTGAAGAGTTGGTCTGATAGTACTCGTTCAGAAGATCCAAATTACGCTGGGCCTCGCTCCAGGAGGAAGACAAGATAACGAGGTCATCCGCATAAAGGTGGACAACCAAGTCCCTACTGCTGTCAATGTTAACTCCCTTTGCACCGTCACAAATAATTGAACAATGTCTGAAATAAATAGAGCAACAAGAAGAGGACTCAGAATTTCTCCCTGCAGAACTCCCTCAGATATTTGTATCTCTCCTGATGTTTCGGCGCCCTCTGAGATAACCAAAGTAGCATTATCATACAAATTTTTCAACAGTCTCAGTATTTTCCCGCTTATACCCAACTGATGTAATTCACTCCACAGGTTGTTATGGGAGACCGAATCGAAAGCACTCTTGAAATCAACAAAAATCCCTACCACTTTTCATTTCTCTAGTCTCAGTTGGATGTTGACTGCGGCTGCCATGGTGAACACGGCGTCTTGACACCCCCTCCCACTCCTGAATCCCATCTGCTCCTCGGGAATAACACCATTCTCATCCGCCCATTTAACTAACCTATTATTAACAATAGACGTAAATAATTTAGTAATAGAATTAAATATTGTAAGCCCTCTATAATTACCAGGATCAGTTGTTTCACCTTTTTATGAAGCATTTTCAACTTAACTTTACACCACTTATCGGGGAATTCCTCATTATGTTAGATGTTATTAAACAAATTTAGTAGGAAGTGGGTCCCCAAGAAGAGTCGAAATACTTAAAGCACTAATTAGGTACTAAATTCAGACCGGCTGCTTTGTTATTTTTGCATTGTTTCCTATACTTGGTAACAGCTTTTCTAAAGAGATGTGGGTGAAGGTGGCTGAACAACAAACTGTTATTACAAAGCTTCGGAGGCAGGATAGAGACATAAAATGTTTCCCATTGTTGAACAGAAATTGGATAATTAGTTGTTTTGTTCTTTCTAAATTTTTTGGTAGTTGGCCAGAATTCCGAGGAGAATTCTAGTAACGAAGTTACACTTCAAAGTATATCTATTCACTAAGTACAGTTATAGTTTTGAGGAGGATGCAGCGTTTCCCCCCTCCAAAAAGCAAACAAAAAATTGTAACATTCTTTACTGCGACTGCGCATACCTGTGCGCACCTTTCAATTTTGATTCTTTAATCTTTCACTTTAATTATACTACACATTAATACAACATATTTATAATCCGTTGGTATTTCAATTAATGCATTTTTTTTTTTTTTTTTTTTAGTGCAAATCTTTAAATTTACTTATTGTGCATCGTATAAGTGTACTTATTGTGTTAAATTTATTAGGTATCGCATTAAATGTACATAATACAATGAAAAAAAAAAAACAAGTGAAGATAGAGATAAAAATGGAAGTATTGATTTTTGTTTTATAGCCGTTATTCTATTCTTCACTTCCGAAAACAATTTTCCGCATTTACTTTAGTTATCATAAGGATTAACCTATAATATAATATAAGCAAATTAAGCAATTGTTTAGGGCATCACGTCTCTGGGGCACCAAGTCCGCAATGCTAATTTTGAAATAGTTATTTTAATGGTTAATTATTTCTCAATTTTTATTTTTTAGTAAATCTGCTATCATTTAAAATTAAAAACGGAACTAATATGTTAAATATAAAAACATTTATAGGTCGCATCATTTTTTTCATACCCTGCCGTAAACTTCGGATGGAAGAGCAAATATCAAATCCTGTTTTAATAAATTAATTTTGAATAAATTGATTTTCTTATTTTCTCGCTTTATTAATTTTGTCTTCGTTTTGTTCAATCGAGCTTTATATTGAACTTGCCAACATAAGTAACAAGTTAATGATATCAATACTGAGGCGGGGACACCATAAGCTCAGAATGCTTAGGGCATCGAATAATCTTAATCCGCCACTGCATAAGCCCATTGTGTCATGCGTTACACATGAAAATTATGTTCCATCAGATTCAAATGTACAAAACACTTAATTTATCAATAAGTTAATCTATATCATATTTATAATAATATCTTTAAGACAATATCTATATGTTAATAAATTAATTTAACTACCAACATATTATTATATGTTAGATTAAAAAAATTTCCTGAATTATTAAATTATTTCCTGCGGACCATGGTAGCCGTGCGGGATAGAGCGTAGGGCTTGAGTCGCATGGTGTCACCATGGTTTCCGGGCTTCAGGAAGCTTCGTTCCAACAAAAATTACTTTTAATTCAACCTTTGAGTTGGTACTTGGTGACGAAAAGAAGAGAGCTTAAGACGTGAACTATACTACATCAAGTTATTAGTAGCAAGGATATAAGCCGGTTGGATACCTGTTTTAAATATAAACAAGAACTACTCGAACAGAGAAGCCATGAGACAGAAGAACCGTACAAGTCGTTATTTTCAGTTTAACTGGGTCTATTTCCGAGATGTCACTTTATCGTTTAGAGTTACAGACTATCTCGGCTGGTCTCACCCAGAGTCAATCTTCTAATAGGAACAACAAGGAACAGAAATTTGATCAACTGACCACGAACTATTAAAAAACTCAATTTTATTGAAATTATTTGAAATAAATGAATTGTACTTCTTTAATATTATTTATCGTCATTAAATGTGCTGTAATCATCATAGTTGTACAAATTTCAACTTCTAAGTTGAAAAACGCTGCCATACTTCTTCAGATACATGCGAAGTATAGGAAAAGTTATGGGATCGGTAAGAAATTCGATGTTTTTTCAGCGGTTACTCCCGATATAAAGAATGTATCCAGAACCTTCTAAGGACGACATCGCCTACTAACAGAACGCTCTGGTGGACATGAGCCCGACTTTACAGTGAGGTCCTACATTTTGACTATCTATTTTATTCACCTAGAATCTTTAACGAGTACCTACCTGACATCCCACAACATCGGACCCATCGCTTAAAGTTCCATCCGAAGGAGGGCGTGCTCAACTTTTTTTTCACCTCCCAGCTAAGAAACGTAACCCACGATCTTGAACTCAGTAAGCAAGCACGCATACCACTGAGCTACCGGCACCTTCCAGTAACTTATATATAGTGACCAACGAAGCCTCAAATAAAAAAATTGCAGAGTACTATTAAAAATAAAGTGAAATTAAAGACCGCGGTGGCCGTGTGAGTTAGAGCATAGGGCTTTGCTTGCATTGACTCACCACGATTGCGGGTTCGAATCCTATCACAAATAGAGTTTCATTTCATAGATAAAATGCTCTCCGGGGTCAATGGATGTTGTGTAAATAACCTATAACCTCAGTATAGAGCCATGACTAATATGCATTTGTCCTATAAGGCCAGGAAAAAGTAAAATTACCTGAAATTGATTTCATAAAGTTGAAATTTAGTTATGTATTTTTGTAAATTATATCTGAATTAAGATTTGAAAACTGTAGACAATTTCAAGCAAAAAAAAAAAAAAATGTCTGGCGCCCCGTGCGCCGCCTCAATAGAAGGGGGCCTCGAGATCTTCAGAGTGATATATTTCATATCGTCTAGTGAGTGTCACACCGATATTTCATCGTCTATGCACTATTAAATATTCTATTGACTATATAGGTACTTACGGTATTTGCCCCAGAATCTGAAACCGTACGTCCGATGAAACTCACATCACGGAGATGGCAGACTGTGTGAATACTCGAAACCACAGTGTGAAAAAAATACAGACATAACTAAAGGAACAAATAAATTCAACAAATGTTTAGTGTCTACGTGAGATGAATAAATAAAATGGAAAACGTGACAATTAACAAAAATAGACAGACAAAAACAAGATTTTTTATATTTTAGACAATGGTGGCAAGTGATTAACTAAAATTATTTCTAACTATGAAGATTACCTACTTATTTACCATAAATTATGTAATGTAATTTTCGAACATTTTTAATCCTCCCCCTCCCCACTGCCACAAGTGTCTGACCTCCTACTTCCCTACTTCCCACCCCACCCATGACGTCACATTCGCTTTTTTCGGTCCCAGCTATACAAAATATATAAATAAATATATAATATACAAAAAAAAAAAAGGGCGGAGAAGCCCTGCGCCATAATTATAATATATACTAATATATTTAGTTATTATGGCTCATGCCCGGGCTTTAACTACAAGGTCATATCCCCTACTACCAGAGCGCTCTTTAGTCACTCTGATTACTCTGATGATCTAGGGTAGGGATCTTTTACGAGTACCTGTCATCATACAGGCTCGGGACCATCGCTTAACGTCCCATCCGAAAGACGGCGTGCTCAAGGTATTTGACCAAATTAAAAAACCTAAAAACCTATAAAAATAGAGAAAGTTTTTTGTTTGTATATTTGAGGTAATCTCTGAAACTAATTAAACGATTTGGATAATTCTTTCACCGTTGGGAAGCTTATCTCTTTCCGGTGAACATAGGCTAAACATCGTCACTTTCATAAGAAGGGAGCTGAGCAGTGATGTTAAAGTGAAGCAAGTCGGAGGAGAAACGGCAGTTCGGGCGCCATATATTGCATACGCTGCCTAAACTGTTAAATATAATATATTATATCCAAATGATGTATGGAGGAATTGTTCGAAACAAAAAAACATAACGTTCTATAAAAAAGTTCGCGGCTGCATATACCTATCTATAACAGATAGCCTTCAATAAGAGTTTTTATCTCTATACATAAATCTGTAGTTTCATTTGTCCGAATGTTTGTAACAAGTTGGCGCCAAAACGACTGAATCGAATTTGATAAAATTAGATTAAGTGGCGTCCAAAATATTTGAACAACATAGGGGGAATGGGGGCAAAATATAAAATGAATGGCAACGATTGATTTTCATGAAATTTCACAAATAGCATAGAAATAAGAAAATTTATATTTATGCTGAGGAGGTGGCGGGCTCTTTCAAACCTGCAGCCTCAAACTAACCTGGTAGATTAACCTCCTAACTCCTGTTATTCTAGGTGGTCGCGTAACCTGCTAGTTAAATATAATTAGAGCACCTTTACAAAAAAAATGCCGCCTTAGGTAACCGCCTAATATTTCTATATGGTCGCGTCGGTCTAGTCATTTTATGCATCTCTTAGTGCTTATTTATCGTGATGAGGCCCGCAAGTGTCAAAATGTTGCTGCTCCCTAGTGTGGGATAATAATAATATAATATTTATTTTCGTTAAATCATAACATGGTAATAGGATACGTCATAAGTAGGGCTGTGATTTGTATGCAATAAAAACAGCGAAATATGCACATATATATTATAACCATTTCCCTCCCTGTGTGAGTGCAAATCACGTAATTAATAAAATAAATAAAATTGAGATCGAAAAATTATTAAATTTGAAAATTATTTAAATCGCGACTTTAATTAAACAATGCCTGAATAGCTGAAAGCACTCCCACGGGAAGAACGGTTACAAGATCCTAACGGTTAGTTGACATCAGTAATTAACAATAATTAATTACTGTTGTCAACCAGAAGAAGCATGAGTGGGGGGGGGAATGAAATGAATCAAACCTATAACTTTAACATATTTATTTTAATGAGAACATATTTACAAAACAACAATTGAATATATATATAATTTGGCCGTGTGTCTGAAGGACTGAATTATACCTTAATTACGAGGTACCTCGATACGATATCCATGGCGAATGACGGCGTGATCACCCTTTCTGGACTTCCCGTAGAAATCGTCTATTCACATAGTCCCTGAAGATCTGCGTAGTTTCGAGGGCACACCAGAAGTTACACCCCCACTGACTTTGCACCGTCCAAAATCAAAGTGTGTCTCTACGACTAATTCACATATTCAAACTGATATTACTTATAGAAAAGATACGTGGTGATCCACCAAGACATGAGCAAAGAATGTTAGTAATTTCACATATTCAAACTAATATTACTTATAGAAAAGAAAAGATACGTGGTGATCACCCAAGACATGAACGAGGACTGTTAGTAAAACGGGGAGTGGCTTCCGATATCTGACCGTGGTAGGGGACAGTTCTCCAGGCTTGATTGGTCGTCGGACTCCGCCCATTTTATTTCCAGCCAATCGCATATTACCAATTAACATCTGCCTCTAGTTGTGTGAAAACCTGGAGTAAGAAAAAAAAACCTTTACTGCTTATTCCTTATACACCGGATGTAGACAATTATCTTGGCTTCCTTTCCATTGTGTCTCTATTATTCTTTATTTTCCGCTCCCAGCGATCGCGATTCTCTCGCAGGCATCATTGGTTCCGAGCATTATCTTCCAAATGCAATTCTCGTTTATTCAACACCACACAACCCATACTTTGCTCCTAGCGATCGCGATCCTCTCATAGACATCGCCAGTTCTGAGCATTATCTATAGGGTGACATGCTACAATATCCCCCGTTCCCGTTAAAATAAAATATGTCGGCTAAATGACCATTGGAAGTCACATATTTTATTAGTTTCACTTAACACTTGCTCGTTCACTGAGCATATACACTTAACCAAATACTCAGGTATCGACCTCATTATCATGCGTGACCAAAACATGATTTTAAATTTCCTTTCGAATCGGCATGGCTTGCCTATGCATGCGTGACCAAAGCATGATTTTACTTTACGCTGTACTTCTTGGAGTTAACCCTCTCCATTGGCAAATAACGATGATTCTATTTCTAGCATACATTCACTGACTAGTTAAAACATCCAAAAAGGCCCCACGCCTCGACAATGTTTCAACTGAATTCCCATATACCTAATCCGCTTCAACAAAAATTTGGGTTGACCAAACCCTAACCATATGCCTCCTTAGGCCTTCGACAGGTATTTACCTTCTGCCGGAACGACGACGAAATATAAAATAGAAAAATAAGCCCACTCAAATCCCATCTCAGTTTCATAAATATATGTAAATTCCGGCATCCGCATTAATCAAGTAGCGAAACCCTTTCTTCAGTTCAACAGTCAGTTCATGGCATAAAAAAAATAATTAAACAAACTCCCGCCCCTTTAAATGGATTCTACAAGCATCAATGGAGTGGCCCCTTCTCCGTGTGTACGATAATTAAATATTCAATTCTGGGTATCCCCTCCAGTTTATAATATATCTCCCCCTTTAGTCATGTATGCTTCGGCACCTTGCCCTAGGATTTCTTAAATAAAATAACAAAATTGACATTTGACCTACCGTGGTCGACACTGCATCATAATAAGTAAGGTCCATACCTGAATATATGTTACAAATATATTTACAAGGCTCTCATTGGGTTAACATAGCCCATCATGGTCACTAGATAAAATATGGGTCAATGTGACATTTTCAATAGATACACACGGTCGGATACTAATACAAATATTATTTTAAAATACAAAACAAAACAGACAAATACAATTGAAAGTACATTTACCATACGTGACTACCTACAAATGTGTGTGCCATCGCCTCGCTGTCAGCCTACTCAGATCCGCGTCTCCTAATCAAATTTAAATACGTAGGTATATTCCCATGGATGGCCAATCCATATACCGTCTGCCCCGTCCTACAATTATGTCAATTTCAAATGAAGCCACAAACCTATCTAAACTAAATTATCCCACATCATAAACAAATTGTTAATACTATTTAAAAAAAATACTCTTACTAAATATATGAACAAAAATAAACTTTCCTAACTTATTATCTAAATTACCTACTATTATAAAAAAAATGCCCTATTACTAAAGTTATATAAAACATATCCTAACTTATTATCTAGAATAAAAAAAAATAAAACTACCCTAACTTATTATCTAAAATTATATCTACAACCTGGCGATTCACTTTGGAATCTTTGAGCTCGACTAAGGGGGGTATGCTCGATGTTAAGCCCCAGGGGAGTGCCAGAATGTCCCCGTCTGCCTTATCCTATTTACAAAAAAAAAAATAACTAAATAATAATTCCCGTGTCCCCAATAAATGTGTATGTGTGATTCTTTGTGTGTTGTTGTATAATGAGGTGTTGGCCGTTAGTGTAAAATAATAAATAATTCCCAAATAATAAAGTATAGTGTCTGTTTTATGTGTGTGTGACTTTGTCTAACTGTTCCTGGGATAGCTGGGGATGGACACCCATAGAGACGTCACAAATCTCTTCCCTGACTCTAGGGCCGCGATCTCGTCTGCAATAATCGCCCCCCTAACTCGGCTGAAGTAAGATCGTTAATCTCAAAGAGAGCCCTAGCGCTTCTCTAGCCTGCTTGTAAATTTATCCGCTAATACACGGCTTCTGTAAGATCGTATAAAAGATTCCTCCTTCCGCTATGTCGCTGCCGAGATGTCCTAAAATAAAAATTTGAGGACTTTCCTTGTCTAAAATCTGATAAGGTCCTTCCCAGAATAGTAATAGTAATATTTCCCTCTTACCGGTGGATATCCGCAGAGATTGTACTAACACCTGATCGCCAATTTCTAACGTAGTCTGTTGGTGTCGTACCTCAAAGTTTTGTTTCTGTCTTTCGGCCTGTTTTTCTGTAAATTTGTAAGTCTGTTGTTGTAGTCCCGAAATGTCAGTTATCCTATTGTCTTTGATGAAGTTCACCTGCGGATGTTCTTCACAAGTGGGGTTGCCATTAGTCGGGTAGCGGATTATGTGGTCATTGTCTGTCGATATGTCTGTTACTTCGTCCTCGTTTCTAAGTAGGACAGAAAACTCCTGCATCAGAGATGATATTCTGACGTCATCTGGGAAAGTTATGTTTTTGTCATTGCCTGTCGGTCTGTCTGTGATTTCGTCCTCTTTTATACTTGATGAATTTACGTGATCTGGGGCAGTCATAGTATTGTCGGGGTATGTTTGTTTGTCGATGGGCTCTTCCTGCTTAGCAGTGATTGGTAAGGATGTCTTTGCTATTGATTCTACGTTAACTGGTGATCTGATATAATGAAATTTGTACTCATAACCTAATCCTTGAAGTGGTCTTCTCGTGCTGATAAAAACTGGTTCCAAACGTCCATTACCGTGTCTTCCTAAACCGCTATCTTCTTGGTACCCCTGTAGCTTCATCAATGTCAGTCCGTTGTTACTGTCTGTCTTTACCTTTACAGGAGTGGGACATCTATTGTCAACGTTAGTATGTAGGTCAATGTCCCCTGTCAATCTCGTCATCATCTCTGTACCAAGCAAACTGCGTATGTCCCCCTTGAATTTAAATTTACCTCCCCCCATAGTTTTAAGTTTGTTCATCCCACTCCTGCTACTTAGTTTTTTATCAAGTGGTCAACAATTGGTTTCAGGTTGTTAGCCAACTCTCCAAGGGATTGCTTTATTTCTTTCATGTCTGTATTGACATTGTTGTCTGTCACTACCTCCATGTTTCTTACATTAGGTTTCGACTGGTTATCCCTATAATTAGGTGGTCGATTATAATTCTGATTTGAGTCATAGTAATTACGTGGCCGATCGTAATTTGGATTTGACTCGCGGGAAGGGCCTCGGCTAAATTGATTCCCTCTCTCTTGATTGTAGTGAGAGGTTCCCCGTGCATTCCCAGAATTGTAACGAGGTAGGTCTTGTTTGGGAAAGTTATTGTTTTTCGGAAGACTATCTGGTCGGTACTGTCTTTCCCCGCCTTTCCAAGAACTATCCTTTAATTTACAATCACGTCTAATTATGTTAGTACCTATCCTAATTATTTGCTCATGTAGTCTCTCAATAGAGATTATTCCCTGGATCCTAACTGAATTTTCGACCGTCTCTCCATAATGTTTGCTTAATAGTTCACATACGTAGCCTTCCGGAATTTTATATGTACTATCCTGGAGTCGTGACACTAATTTTGAAAAATGTTCGCTGGGTGTTTTATCCATATGATCGGCATAGCCTTGGGTATCAAGTTCCCTACGGACTATAACGTCATATTTCTCCCCGCAGAACCTATCTTTGAACGCATTGACGAATTCATCAAAAGAGCGGATACTTCCTGACTTTACAAGGAACCAATCCAGACCCTCGCCCTTTAAATGTGACTTTATAAATTCGTTCAGATTATAAAATTCTCCAATGTGACTATATGCAATTTCTAAATTTGATATGAAATGGTTGGGTAAATCCAACACATTGTTACGGAACGTTACCTTGTTACGTTCGTAATTTTTTATATACGTATTTTGGAAAGTGACGTTACTAGGTTGTTCGCGAGCAAAGGTCTGACCTGTATACCAATCCTTATGTTCTTCAGGGATGGGGAACGTCACTTGGTCATTATGTTTTGGGGTTGAGACCTGATTTTGACCCGAAACAGTATCTATTCTCTTCGAGATATTGGCGAATCTCTTCTCACAATCGGTACGAAAAAGATTTTGGTTCGAATTTATTTCCTCGACCTCCTTATCTAAACGTTGTGTTTCTGACATGATCCTACCTGTCATTTCATGATGACAGACATCTACCATGTCCCTAACTTCAGAAACATGTTTGTCATATTTCCCTTCTAAATTATCCTGTCTAGTTCTCAATTCTCCGGACTCAGATCGTAGAGTGCCCATATCGCGATTAATGGATTCGATATTATTTGCCATTGCCGAAATTTGTTCCTTTATCTCCGAAGTCTGCTGTCCTATCTGTTCCTGCATGGCCTTTCCCTGTTGTCCTAGTCCCGAAATCTGTTCCTGCATGTCCGCTTTTAAATCCTTTCCCAAGTTTCCCATCTGTTCCTGCATGGCCTTAAACATCGCCTCTAGGTCAAATTTAGGATTTTCTACCGGGGACTCCGGGGGCGTACGGATAGTTTTCCTAGACCGTGTCTGTATCGGCTCTAAGTCCGACTTCCCTTTCCCTTCCATTCTGATAAGAAATATATATCAAAACAATTAAATGAATTATACGGGAGGTCTGGTGCTAACCTAATTTCTATGGTGACCTGTCAGATGGCATCACAATACAACAATAGTTATAATATGTAAAATAAATGCCTACTAAATCTACATAAAAAAAAAAAAAAAAAACAAAAAAAATAAAATTATTTCAATAAATGATGTCATTCATTGTCCCTACCCTCACCCATCCTTCTTCAGTTTTGATTCTAAATACCGACTTTAAGTGAAAATATAACATTGTGGCCTAATAGGCTGGAATCTACGTTAAAAAGCAAAAAAAAAATTTTTTTTTTTTTTAAAAATTAATTAATTAATAAGGGACCGATTAGTGGGGTTCATTAATTATACTAATTGGCATAATTAATAAACAAATCAAGTCCCTGTTCGGGCGCCAATTATAACCATTTCCCTCCCTGTGTGAGTGCAAATCACGTAATTAATAAAATAAATAAAATTGAGATCGAAAAATTATTAAATTTGAAAATTATTTAAATCGCGACTTTAATTAAACAATGCCTGAATAGCTGAAAGCACTCCCACGGGAAGAACGGTTACAAGATCCTAACGGTTAGTTGACATCAGTAATTAACAATAATTAATTACTGTTGTCAACCAGAAGAAGCATGAGTGGGGGGGGGGAATGAAATGAATCAAACCTATAACTTTAACATATTTATTTTAATGAGAACATATTTACAAAACAACAATTGAATATATATATAATTTGGCCGTGTGTCTGAAGGACTGAATTATACCTTAATTACGAGGTACCTCGATACGATATCCATGGCGAATGACGGCGTGATCACCCTTTCTGGACTTCCCGTAGAAATCGTCTATTCACATAGTCCCTGAAGATCTGCGTAGTTTCGAGGGCACACCAGAAGTTACACCCCCACTGACTTTGCACCGTCCAAAATCAAAGTGTGTCTCTACGACTAATTCACATATTCAAACTGATATTACTTATAGAAAAGATACGTGGTGATCCACCAAGACATGAGCAAAGAATGTTAGTAATTTCACATATTCAAACTAATATTACTTATAGAAAAGAAAAGATACGTGGTGATCACCCAAGACATGAACGAGGACTGTTAGTAAAACGGGGAGTGGCTTCCGATATCTGACCGTGGTAGGGGACAGTTCTCCAGGCTTGATTGGTCGTCGGACTCCGCCCATTTTATTTCCAGCCAATCGCATATTACCAATTAACATCTGCCTCTAGTTGTGTGAAAACCTGGAGTAAGAAAAAAAAACCTTTACTGCTTATTCCTTATACACCGGATGTAGACAATTATCTTGGCTTCCTTTCCATTGTGTCTCTATTATTCTTTATTTTCCGCTCCCAGCGATCGCGATTCTCTCGCAGGCATCATTGGTTCCGAGCATTATCTTCCAAATGCAATTCTCGTTTATTCAACACCACACAACCCATACTTTGCTCCTAGCGATCGCGATCCTCTCATAGACATCGCCAGTTCTGAGCATTATCTATAGGGTAGACATGCTACAATATATGCAAATAAATTTGGCAAAATATGCAATTAAAAACATGCGAAAGGCTGAAAAGGAAAAAAGTACTACAGAAGCAATTGAAAATCTTTATAGACATAAAATGTATTAAATAAAAAATATATAAGCAAAAAAATAAAGTAAAAAATATAGTGATATAAAAAATTATTTGAACAGAGAAAAACTTAATCGTCTAAAAAGCTGTTACAATTACACACAATAACTTTTTTTAAATTTGAAACAAAAAGTATCGCCTGTTTGGCCTCAAAATTGATTTGTATCGGCTGAATGAGCGCTCCACATCAATTGAAGTAACTGGCGCATAATTGAAAACCCCAATATCCATTAGGCTCTATTCAACATCTGACTCTTCGTCACCACCTCCACTTCTTTTCACCTAAACGTTTAAAACTGAACTGATCGACTTAGAAGAAAATAAGAAAGATGGGGGAAATGGGCATAAAAAACAGTTCCGAGAATAAATTATTAAAGTAAACAGTCAGAATAAAAAGTTCGAATATGAACACAATGAATTCAAAAGTAACATTGGAGTTACTGGAATGAACTCATCTCAATAAAAGGCGCGTACACTAGGGTGGAACGAAAATGGCCTTTTAAAATTTTTTTTAGTTATTAGTTTGGTAATAGTGGAGAAAAGTTGCCTTTTAAGTTCAAAAAGAATAAAAAAAAAATTGGTTGCAATACTACAACATCTTGAGGTGCCGCAAAGAGCTTAAAGTTTGTAAAAAAATTGAAAAAAATGAAAAATTTTAAATTTTGATAAATTATTTTTTTGAATTTCTCGTACATATAATGTTACAAAAGATGGTTTTATATACATATATAAGCATTAGAATTGGAAAAAATTATTAATTATAAAATATAATAAAAAAAAAAATATTTTGTAATGTCAAATTTTGTATTTCTTACTTCTGTATCCTTAATGATTACAAGTGTTACAGCTGCAAAATGTTTGTTTCTACTTCATTGCCACATTAAACTGGTCCTTGCGGCACCTCAAGACGTACTCCAATATTTTTATATTTTTAATTTATCTTATCTACACTAAAAGGCAACTTTTCCGCGCTATTCCAAATTAAAAACCAAAAGGTGATTTTTTCGTTCCACCCTAGCGTACACCTATCCAAACAGAAACAAATGTAGTGGGAAAAATTGAAAAAAAGTGTGATTAATTTTTGTTAATCGTCAATTTACCTACTTATTTTTCTTAATATTATTATTTTTGAACAATGAAAAAAAAATTCCGTTTCCGTTTAATGGGTTTCTTCTAAGTTTTTAGTTTAAGTTTAAATTTATTTATTGTTTCTATTCTCTTCAAGAAGTGGGGAAGGGAATTAAATAAATTAATTCCTTTATGAGTTATACTTTTTTCAAAAAGAGAGGAACAATGTTTAGTTATTCGAAAATCATCTTTCTGATAGATAATGGTCCTCTTTCATTTTTGAATATCTGGATCCGAATGGGCTATTCATTTCTGGTTATGTCCCTAGGACTTTGTGTCTGGTGTGATAGTATTTTTGAAATTTTTCTTATTCCATGAGGTGAATAATGGCCTAGGGGACTTTTTCAATCAATTATTATCATTCTAACCCTTGTTTTTGTATCAATAAATTTCTTTCAAAATGGTGGATTCTCAGTCCCACACTCGAGGTCGCTGTGTTCAACAAGGTCACACCTATCCATAATCACCTAAAAATGAGATGAATGTACATATAATTTGTCAAATTAGGTCTCTACTTTTGGTGAACTTGGGGAATTTAGTGTAACATGGTTATAACTGGTCAAAAATAATTAGTAAATCCTTGGCCCAAGGGGTTTTCATCGGTCCCTCACATATGTTTGAAAAATGGCGCCAAGACTATGCTTTGTCACTTTTCTACAATTTGAGAGGTCGGCAACACTTATTCACTTCCCGCCTAAAAGTTGCTATTTAACTTATGCCTTGGCTTTTTTATAATCATTTTATAATCAGAATTTCAAGGCTGAAATTTGTGGTCGGTCGTTCATCCACCTCAGTCCCTCAACAACCTGGATTTTGTTTTAGTACATATAATATTTTAATGTTGTTAACTTCAGTGCATGTATTATGATCATATATAAAGCTGAAAATGTCTGTGCGTTGTACCGCTATAACTCACGAACGGCTTGATGGATTCGATTAATTTTTTTAAAAATTTGTTCGTCATCGTCTGTGGAAGGTTATAGGCGTATTAGTACCTCAATATCTGGTCCATCCCAGCATCCACCCACGCAATCTTTGTAACTCAAAAGCCATTGCAATGATTAATGAGGAATCTTTTTGAATAAATTAGTTTTAGCTCCAAAGCTAGCGTTACTACAGTTGAAGGACTATAAGCCTTATTCCGTATGAATAATTGAAAATTATAACATCATGAATGTACTGTCGAGGAACTGAATAGCCTTATAGGAGATATTGGGAGAAAAGTCAAAGTTCCCCGGGCAACGCCGGGTATTACTGCTAGTAGGCTATAATTGGGGCAGAAAGTTGATTTCTCCCAAATTAAATGGTAACGTGTAATCTACGTTTTACTCAAAATTTCTTAGTACCTTACATTTCAGTCCCTCACATTACCAGATTACGAAATACATGAATCACGAGGCCATTTTCGTCCACCAAGCTCGGAACTTGAAATTTTAAAGGAGAATTTGTCAGCTAATGAAATTTTGATTTCCGAGATGTTTACTAAGTCCCTCTAAGAAAAAATTTGAGGAAACATTTTTTTAACTTTTATTCCCAGATTTCCTTAGTTTCAGAGAATCACCCTTAAAGGAGCATGTAACCATTGGAGGAACCTCATTGCATTTCTCCTGAAGTATAGAGTAGAAAGTACACCCCTAGCCCCTCTCCTCCAGGGCGCCCTCCCTCGGCCCCCTCCACACCCGGGGCTCCCTTCCCCACAACCTCCAAGGTGGGGGAGTCTCGGGTCCGGCCCTCCACCAAGCCAGTGTTAAATTTAGCCCGTTCTGTTGTGTGTCCTCCGGCTGCCCCAAATATGGCCCAATCTTCTCGTGTTTCCTAGCCGTTCCATCTACAGACCATATATCCCCCACTCCATGCCTCCCTCACATCTCTTCCCCTATCAGTAGTCTGTGATAACCCTCACCTCACCGCTCCTTCACACCATCACACAATTGTGAGTAATCACATCATTATAATAAACACTATCATTTGTGTATGTTGTGGCGTAGCCAGGTTTTGAGTGGCCTGTATGCTAAAATTTGAAGTGGTCCCCTCTCATTCCTGCATATTTTGATCCTTTGACATTCAGACATAAACACCAAAAAATGTCTTTGGTTAAATCACTTAATAACTTTTTTTTTGTCTTACAAACGTCAGGATGTCAAAATTATTATTTTTTACAGTAAATCTTTAGAATGTAAGATCACACATTTTAGTATTAAGTATTGAGAAATGTTGCTATTAACGTTACATTATCGGATTGGCAGAAGCCTGGGCCTGGAATCGACAGTGAGGAATGACGACAATCAGTCAATCTTATAAAAACTAGAAAAAATAAAATCCTTAAATGATCCATTCCTACACTGAATACTGGATTTATATCTAATTTCAATTGGTGATTGTTATTCTTATTTGGGAAATAAGATAAGGTCATATTGCACCATTGTGTGCACATGTCTTCCGTATAAACGATAACCATTTCTTGCGTCCGGTACCTAATCGCGACTCTGGGAAAGGCCCAATGACCATTAGATTTTCTGCACTTCTTCCTGAAGAACGAAAACAGTTTTCTTTTTATTGTTTGCATTGCTTTTTTTCGTAACAAAAATAACACGAAACACGCTGAACTGTCTACAAAAAAAATATTCTACATACTTCTAAATAGACGATCGAAATTAGACATGACACAACAATGAAACCTGCTGATGTATGGATCAGGGTAAACATCCAACATAACACGAATTTAGGCGTTTCAATCGCCTTCAGACTCATAACGCAGTGCTCATTATACGTAGTATACAACAGAACACTTCATAACAATCTGATACACACAGTGCCCAAAACAATAAAACGATTTAAATAAACAAAACAAACTTATTTTTTTTAATATTGTTTATTCCATAACAAAATATATACATAAACTACAGGCTTCGGGCTCCATCGTCATGTCTAGTTATAAACTAAGTCGACTTAATAATATTTTGATATCTATAAAAACTAAATAAAAATAAATAAAATGTGCTTATAAGAATCATATTATATTTATTATAAGTTTCCGAGCTCAAGATCCCAGGTTCGAAACCCGTTTTTTTAGCTGGAAAGTACGCCGTACTTCGGATGGAACGTTAAGCGATGGTCCCGAGCCTGTACGATGGCAGTTACTCGTTAAAGACCCCTACCCTAGGTGAATAAACCTGGGTAGGCAAAATTTAAGACAATAGAGTCAGGCTCATGTCGACCAGAGCGACGAAAGAGCGCTCTGGTAGTAGGCGATATGACCTAGTTTTTGTGTTAAGCCACCCCTTAATTCCCCTTCCTTTTGGCCAATTTGGCAGAAATTCAATCTGTTCTTCTGGAGACACATACAAAAATTTCATTTTGTTAGGAGTTATCGTGTTCAGACAGACAAAAATGTTTTTTTTTTTTTCGAATTAGGTGGTCGGAAAACATGATTTCTGACTGATTACATAACTTACTCTATACTCCGTAGCTGGTGAATTAGAAAAAAATTCATCTTTAATTAATATTACAATAAAACTTTTAGGGTTCCATACCATAGTAAAAAACGGAACCCTTATACGTTGTCTGTACGTCGAAGAGGTTTATCTCGGAAACTATAAAACCTAAAGATCTGAAATTTGGCCTTTGAACCATATCTAGGTGAGTTATAATAATGTTATTTATTTGTTGGTGTAAGGAGATTATGAATTTACAATAATATATTTTTCAGCAGCTATATTTTTCTCCTATTTATTTTTATATAAATTTATGTTAGGTAAAAGATATACAACCAATATACAACATCGTATGTTGTTCCTCATTAATTCAATATACCAATAACATCTCAATTATTAAAACAATTGCTATACAAGAATGTGAGGGCGCCGGTAGCTCAGAGGTAGCGTACTGAACTCAAGATCGCGGGTTCGAAACCCGGCCGAGGGCCTTAGTTTATTTATCTGAAAGGTGAAAATCTTAGCATACTGTCCTTCGAATGGGAAGTTAAGAGATGGTCCCAAGCCTGTACTATGTCAGGTACCTCTATCCTAGGTGAATAAACGTAGGTAGGCTGAAATTCAGCCGCTGAATTTAAGACAGTAGAGTCAGGCTCATGTCGACCAGAGCAATGAAAGCGCTCTGGTAGTAGACGATATGACCTAGTAATTAAAGTAATAAAAATATATTTTATATATAACTCCTCCTTCCTTCGTATTTTTTTTCCATCTCACTACTCAGCTGTTCTAAGTAAAAAAAAAAAAAATACATTGTTTTTTCTTCTTTGCAGTCGGTTTTTTAAATTGTATTTTTATTTTTTTTTTAGATAGAACATTTTTTGTTCATATTTTAATATTCCTTCAATGCATATTGTAATGTTTTTGAAAATTTCTGCCATTTTAATTATTTGTTTACTGCTCGAAATGATGATTCTCTGGTGGTATGTTTCGTTTGCTGGTTAAATTTTGTAATAGTAGTAGTAGTATTAAAGTCTTTATTCAATTAACATAATAGAAAATTACATAGAAAACATGTATACAATAATGTGACCTTTTATGAAGAAAAACTCAATGGCCTAAGCCGTCTTGAGGAGTATAGATTTACATAAATAATATTATCTTATTAATTTTTTGTATTTGGGCGCCGGTAGCTCAGTGGTATGCGTGCTTGACTTCTGAGCTCAAGAACGTGGGTTCGTATCCCGACCGAGGCCCTTACTTTATTTTATCTGGGAGGTAGAATAAACTTAAGCACGCCGTCCTTCGGATGTGACGTTAAGCGATGGTCCCGAGCCTGTACGATGTCAGGTACTCGTTAAAGACCCCTACCCTAGGTGAATAAAAATTTAGGGTAAGCAAAATTTAGGACTCCCACAGTAGAGTCGGGCTCATGTCCACCAGAGTGACGAAAGAGCGCTCTGGTAGTAGGCGATATGACCTCGTAGTTAATGCCCGGGCATGAGTAATAAAACCTAACCTAACCTAACAATTTTTTCTTTCTAAAATAAAAATAAAAATAAAATAATAAATATATTTTTGTTCCTATTTATTTAATTCATAGTTTTTGTATTTTTGGACATTCTCCCAGTTTTTGACATGAATTAACTACTTTTACGCTTTCCGGCTGCTATTACGGTTAACTAGACAGTTGGTATGCAGTTAATTAAGGTAATTGGTTAGCATATTCATAAACATATATTTAGTGATAATTTAGTAGAAATGTTCAAAGTTAGAATTTGGATTAGTTTTCCCTCAAGTATTTCCTTAACCTAAGGGCAGTTAACTCTTATTAAGGTATCAGAAGAAAACAAAATATGAGAAAACTACAATAATTTATTTTGTTTTTCTTCCCCAGCTTTATGTAGTATAAGAGAAGTTATGTAATCGTCCGAAATTTTTTTTGAAGAATGTTCCAGCTCCCTAAATCCAAAAATGAAAACAAAAAATGAATGTCTGTCAGTATGTCTTCGGAGACGATTAATCCTGATTGAAAGAAAGTATCAACATTGGCGATTTATGGTTTTAATATGATAACTTACAGACATTGAAAAAGCCCCCCCATTTTGCCCACTCTGAATATCTGCAAAAATATTTATCCGGTCATTTTTCTTTTCAAAAAATCTAGTTTTTTTCACCGATTTTTTCGCTCTTCTTTCCCCTTTAAGTTTTTGTTCCTCTTTTCGGATCCTTTTGAAATATTTATCATTTTATTACTTGAATACAAAATAGGACAAGAAAAAGTGTTTCGAGTCCTTCGTCTTGTTTTATTAGAAAGGAAGACTCTGAAGGGCCGCTAGAGTTATTCTTTTTTTATTATCTATATAAATATTGTCAGTTCTGTCCTTGCAAACTTAATTTTAAAACCATTTATATTTTATGAATGTGAGATCCTATAAGCAACACTATTCTGATCAGAAAAATATTTTTACATGAATCGAACCCAAATTGGAAGTAGAAACGAGTTGCTAAGAATTTTCTTAATCAGGATGCGCTAATTGTGAATCCGATTTATTTATTACAACTTCCGACAATAATAATACATAATTCACTTAAACCCTAACGTAGTAAGTACGTCATAAAAATATATCAAAATACCTAATGAATTAGTTATATAAACAGTTATTAAATGTAAGTGGGGTTTCACACCAAAGCCGGGCGGAAAACGATAGAGCGCTAAATACGCAGGGTTTACATGGGAGTATTCAAACCAAGGCCGAGCCGCGCCGGGCGATGCCGAGCGGTTTTGAGCAGTACTACCTACCGCCAATTCGAGCGTTTTCTGCCAAGCGGTTTCTTCCGTCATTCTGTCTAGTTCGGTGTTTCAGCCCAGTGAGTTACATCATATTAGACAATATATTGTTTTTTTATTGTTTCAAGTGGTTTTTGTTTTTTAAATTTTTTAATATTATAATGAGTGATCTTTATTTATATTGTGAGTCCAGTATCGCCTTCTTTCTCCCACACATTCATCATCAAGTGATGTACTATCCAATAACATCATCATCATCAAAGTTGATGACATTATTTTGCACCACGTTTCAACTGAGACTGAATAGGAAAGAAGCACCTCTCACGACAAGGCTAGAAAACCTACTGAGAGCGAATCGGCTTCGGTGCGATCGCAGGCAGATTCCGCTCGGCTCGGCTTTGCATTGTTTCGCCCGGCCCGGCTCGGCTCGGCTTTGGTGTGTAAGAAGCCTTAGAGTCGGACATATGTGTGATTAGTAATAACATAAACAATAAAGAATAAAAGGAAATAAGTAAAAAATAAATGAATATAAAAATAGAAATATTAATAAATATAGTAGATATAGTTTGTAATTGCAATTTGAATGATGTTAATTGTTTCTTACAATTGAGTGTGAGATGCAAAACTCGCTCGTTACACATTAGCCGAATATTGAGAAAATGCCAAAAACATGCATGGAACGAACCAGTTTTGATACTAACTGCAATTTTCAGTCACCTAAAACCATTGGAAAGAACAAGTTTTGATACAATCTGATGTTTTAGTCGTATAAAGCGCCAAAACATCTCATAGAATCTGCTGTCATCTCAATTTTTTCAATATTTGTAACGAGCGAGTTTTGCATCTCACACACTCAATTATTCCAAAAGTGTTATTTTCACGACGATGTTAGGACGGTCTTACGTACCTTCATCAAATATAAAAAAATATAATAATAACATGAAAAAAAAAATTAAAATACTAGATAAAAAATAAATAAATAAACGAATAGAAATATTGAAATAATAATAAGTGAGTAAATATAAAAAATAATTTCACAAGTAGCAAAATAAAATTGTAGTCTGACCTCTGATACATTTTATAATTTTATGCTAGCTTCAATTTTGAAATATAATCTATTCCACAAAAGTTTTGTGCATATACTATAGGTTTCGGCTTATTAAGTGAGCGTCAGGTTTAGTTATAAATTAAGTTGATTGAGTTATAACTAAACCTGATAGTGGTGATGCCGAAACCGAAAGTATACGATTATACAATATTTGTGGAATAAATAATATTTCACAAAATTGCATCCAAACAAAATATTCTACAAAATGGGGGCTTCTAAGAAGGATTTGCCATTTCTGCTCTTGACTGAGTTGAATTTCATTTAAAATGTTGGAATGCACTTCATACTACATTTGAAATGTGTGACAGTTTTTGTACCCACAATTTTTGTGATTAAGGCTCTTGCCTTTCGACTAAGTATCCCTTAAAAAAAATTATATTGGCTGATTAAAGAAAATAGGGTTAACAAATAATTGGCTAAAATGCCGGGGGCCACTCCTGCATTTTTCTCGTTTCTTTTTTATTTATATATCTGTATTTTTTAATTACATTTTCATTTGACCTAAATATTTACTTTTTGTTTCCCCTGTAAAATAATGTATCCTTATAAGAATGGTAAAATGTGTTTTTCGCTTTCTTTAAGCCGTATTTCCTCAGACTATCATCAGAGTCACGTGTTTGCCTTATAGAAAAAATATTTCCAGAATATTGCAGAAAAAAAGCTATGAAAGATAATTATTAGAATATGAAGATGGCTCTTGTAGTGAGAAGTCATAATATTTCGCAGGCTGTAAATATTAATTTTATTGTTTAGAGGAATGACGTAATTACATTATTAACATATTCAATAAATAGAAATTTATCACTGAACTAAAATAAGGCAATACATGCAAGTAATAATAGTGATTAAGAGAAAAAATTAAAATTAATATTACAGAGAAAATCTAAATAAATAAATAAAAGTTAATTATAATAATAATAAACTTACGAGAATAAATATGCAGTTGGGATGCAGATGACGAATATAAATATGAAATAAAAGAAGAAATGCACTATTCATTATCAATGAATAGTGTAAGTTTCAAAGCGCTGATTATATAACAGAAAATATTGGATATATATTTATTTTGGGACAGAAGTAACGAGGATTAATATATGGGTTCCAAAGCTACATTTAAGGTCGGTTTATGGCATATAGCTCGCAAACCAAAGAACCTGCGAAAACCCATATTTAATATAAAATGTACATTTTAGTTTTCTCTACAACGTCTGTTTCTAGAGATTTTTGATTGGGTCATAAATGTAAGCGGTGTCTTGTAAAATGGATTTAGGTCCCCGTAATAAAATGGTCTCATTGGCCTCTGAGCACATAAGACATCTTGATACCAGTTCCAATCACAGTCACAAGAAAATCTATTGAAAACTCGATCTCGGATTTTCGTACGATTACAATACTTTTTTATACTAAAGGGAAAATGACAAAAGTCTGTATGCTTGGTCTCCTTAAGCGTGAACATGACTTTCGATACAATGAACATATACGTGAACATGGAATGTTATATAAGATTTCATAAGCCCTTAAATAAATGACATTTTAATTTTTATACAAATTGGCCTAAATTGAGGGAGTTTACTCCAAACAGCAAAAATCTCCCGATTGAATGTATTAGTTAAATGTCATGCCTATTTTATGGCATATATAATATAAACATTTTAATGATTTAAGAATTTGAACTCTTTATGGAACATTGTGGAGTTAATGGTTGAAATTGATTAATTTTTTACCAAATAATGATGCTGGTCGAGATAAGATTTATGGTCCAATTAACAGAAATGAAGACCAGCATACATAAATACATTGAGGACTGTCTGTTTTAAAATCAGGGCACTATATCACCAGCCGCAGACTTTCGACACAATCACCACAGGTTAGGGTCTT
The DNA here is from genome assembly GCA_963662175.1 of Aradus depressus. NCBI lineage: Eukaryota > Metazoa > Arthropoda > Insecta > Hemiptera > Aradidae > Aradus > Aradus depressus. The sequence continues at coordinate 78,629,703 of OY759214.1, forward strand.
TGTACACTGTAGGTAGGGTCTATATCACCAACCGCAGACTCGACAATCACCACAGGTTAGGGTCTTTATATCCTGTTGGTAGGGTCTATATCACCAGCCGTAGACTTTCGACACAATCACCGCAGGTTAGGGTCTTTGTACACTGTAGGTAGGGTCTATATCACCAACCGCAGACTTTCGACAATCACCACAGGTTAGGGTCCTTATATACTGTAGGTATGGTCTATAATCACCAGCCGCCGACTTTCGACAAAATCACCACAGGTTAGGGTCTTTATATCCTGTTGGTAGGGTCTATATCACCAGCCGTAGACTTTCGACACAATCACCACAGGTTAGGATCCTTATACACTGTAGGTAGGGTCTAGGTGATTCGTTGAGACGGGTTTCCTGGGCATTGCACGGTTAGTAACTTGAAGCAGATTAGTCACATATCTGTCAGGTTAGTAATTTTATATTAGATAGCACGAACAAATAAAAAAGTCGTAATGTGAATCACCAGCAATGTGGCAATCCGCAGCGCGAATTAATCAATCATATTTTCGCTCTGCCACCCAAACCAATCGACCAATTGGGCTAATAATCAATAATTGATTTACGTAGGGGCTTCTGATTCCTCATACTAAATGGTGTATTGATACATTAATTACATCTGTAGTTATTAAGGTTTTTAAGTTGAGTTCCCCTTTAATCCAATCTCTCTTTCGGGCGATTTTGCGGAAAATAGATAGATGTCGTCCTTACGAGGTTTTAATTTATGTTGATACATTCATTACAACGTCAGTTAGTAGAGGTTTTTTTGTCTGGAAGGTGAACAAATCTTGAGGACGCCGTCCTTCGGTTGGGACATTAAGCGATGGTTCCAAATCTGTATGATGGCAGGTACTTGTTAAAAAACCCTCCCTTCCTTAGGTGAATAAAAATTTAGTGTAAATAATATCATTCAAAAAAGCCTTTTACAGTTACAGTTACATGCATGTTGTCTTTATTCTTTTCTCCTTCTCCTGCATATGAATTAAATTTTTTATTTATTATATATCTTTTTGGTTCAATAGTTTATCAAAATAACATTTTCTTCTTTACGTTTTTATTTTTATTTATTGTTGCATCTATTTCCATTATTTATTTTGGTCATTTTATACTATGCATTAGCAATACGTCACTACCGTCCTTAATGTAATGCACGTCTCTGTTAGTTGGATGGGATTCGAACCCACTTCCGTGGTGAGTCAATACAACCGAAGTCCTGCCCTCTAGCCTATATGGTCCCTATGTATCCATAGGCTGATTAGGACGACACCTATTGATTTTCAGCCAACACAAAAACCTCAATAACTGTAATGAATGTATCGACTCGGAATTTGATGATTCACCGATATATTTTTGTTTTAATTTTTTTTCTCATCTCCCAAAGAGAGCAACAAAAAGCCAATCGGATAATTGCCCCCTAGTGGCTGGTTAGATCCTTGTATGGAAAATTTAGAACTCCCATAGTAGAGTCGGGCTCATGTCCATCAACAAAAGAGCGCTTTGGTAGCAGGCAATATGACCTCGTAGTTAAAGCCCGGGCATGAGTCACAATAACTAACAGTAGTTATGTAAGTCAACAAGTGATTTTTAGCTCGGTCCGTTAGTTTTTTAGGAAAAACAAAAACTTAGTTGATTAATTCCGCCTGGGGAAGTACACTGTCGATGTTTAACCAACCACTATTTTTCTACATAGATTAACCTGCATTTACCTTTGCCCATACCTGTTTTACCCTAAATATACTATGATATATTTAATTGAACGTTGAACAAGAAATATATTATGCAAAGGTCACATTTGGGGTCGCTAGTATACTTTTTTTTTTGTTTTCTTTCGAATTTATTTTTATAAAAGAGCCATTTATTTCTCAAAATTGTAGAATATTTTTAGGTAAACATTGAAAAGGAGATTGGCTAGGTTACAAGAACGTTGTGGGAGAGAGAACCTCATCGTTTTAGTGTTAATCAAAGTGAGTTAAATGGTGACCAAATGTCAACCAAGTTGTAGTCGTCTTCCGAAAATACATAACTATTTTAGGAACAACTCAAAAATGTGTTTGGAACAAAATAGGGAACATTAAAAAAAATATATCCGATGTGGCCATTACAGGGTTTTCTTATACCAACAACGTTTACACATCACTCTCTCTCCCTTTTCTCAAAATTATTTCATAATGGCATTACAGGGTATAAGAATGTCTACTCTCAAGATTATGCTTTTCAAAGAGACAAAATGAAATGATTTTGAGAATGGGAGGTGGAGAGGGAGAGAGAGTGATCTGTTAGCGTAGTGTTGGTATAAGAAAATCCATCGTACATAAAGAAAAAAAAAAAATAATAATAACATTTAGTTTACATTCTTCGGAGGGCTATATAACTTTTGTCATATAACTTATTAGCGATTGGAAATTGTATAAGGAACAATTTTGGTAAGAGTAAATTTTTCGAAAACCGTTTTCGGGTAAATTAAGGGAACGTCTTCCGAAAAATATGTGTTTCAAAACTATACTTCAAGATGGTTTTCGGCTTGTATCTCGAAAACCGGACGACCTGTAAAAAAATCATATTTCATATAAATTATGTATTTCAATATTTTCTACAACTATTATTCGAAAAGATTTTTGATTAGGTCATTAACATAAGCTGTGTCTTGTAAAATGTAGTTAGGTGCCGGGGGAAAGTGGTCTCATTTTTCGTTGGATTTGAGCCAAAATCTAATCAGACCTAAGTTAGAACATGTGACTCCTTCATTCCAAATTTCAAGTTCATAGGTATAATCGTTTTTGCGGTAGAGAGCTTACAACTTTTCAATCACATACACAACCACATACACGCACATTCACAGACAGACCACTGGGTGACTTTTCCCTTCTTGACATTTTGACATTGCCATTATCTCTCTGTTAGCACCATTTACTTGACTCATATATCTTTTATACAGTTGTAAAGGGGGGTAATTGTAGCTCAGTCGTATGTGTGCTTAGGAACTGAGCTCAAGATCGCGAGTTCAAGACCCGACCGATGCCATTAGTTTATTTTATCTGGTAGGGGAAATAAACTTAAGCACGTCGTCCTTCGGATGGGACGTTAAGCGATGGTCCTCAGCCTGTACTAAGTTAGATACTCGTTATAGACCCTCACCCTAGGTGAATAAAAATTTAGGATAATCAAAATATACGACTCCCATAGTGGAGTGGGGCTCATCTCAGGGGTGATGTTAGAACGCTCTGGTAGTAGGCTATGACTTGTGGTTAAAGCCCAGGCATGAGATAATAAATAACTACAGTTGTAAATATCTATTTGTAAATAAAATCAAAAAAGAAATAAATGTAATTCAGAAATGAATTTACATAACACAGGGACATTACAGGGATTTGTCTGTTGTAAGCAAAGGTGCGCAAATTATAGTTATTTAGTGACCGAAGTGTCAACAAGGTCATAGTCTTCTTCCAAAAATATACAACTATTTTAGGGTTAAGACAACTCAACAATTTTTTTAGTAAAACAATTAAAATTGTAATAATTAAAAATGATCCTTTTTTGGGGGGTATATATGCGTCTTATATCATGAAAGCATTTGTTTTAGCCTTTGTCTAAGCTTTAAATATCATCGCGAAATAATGAACTAAGTTTCTGCTCTCCCTCTGTAACCAATTTACCAATTTGGTTGAAAATCTCACTCTGGCACTTCTGAACCAAAATATTAAATTTCGTGTCGATACATTCGCTATATTCGACAATTATTAGGGTTTTTGAGAGCCATCTAACCGATTTGGCTCAAAATTGATAGGTACCGTCCTTCAGGGATTTTGGTTATGTATATGTACTATTTTGTGACAATACATCGGCAGTTGTCTTGGTTTTTGAGTTAACCTCCCCTCTGATCCCCCCCTTCACCGGTGAATTTATGGGAAAATTAGTCGCCTTTATGGTGTTTGAATTTACATATGAAATTTTGTGTCAATTTGGCTGTTTACAGTTTTTTTAGTCCCCTTTCTTCTCCATGAGGAATTTGACTGAATATCAATAGGGTTCCTCCTGGATACTCATATAAAATTTCGTGTCGATAAAGTCATTCTTTCGGGAGTTAGACCCACACAAAGACAAACACCATTTTTTTTTTTTTAATTTTTTATATTTATATAAATATGAAATTCCGGTGAAGATTCAACGTCGAATTTCTGACGATGACATAAATTTCTCTATACTTCGTATAGGTGAGGAAGTAATAACATATCAGTGCTTCATCATCAGTGGTTTCGCAATGCTGTAGCTCTGGAACAGCTTATCCCATTTTCCTGAGGGTTGAACTAAGAGACTGGATGAAAGGAAAACATGAGATAGAAACCATAAGCTCTCATTTTAAATTATTAATATTAGTAATATTGCTCCTATTCAAAAAATTAAGGCAAATTTTGGAATTATGACTTATGGGACGCCCTATATATAAATATATTTCCTGTCAACATTTTTAAATTAAATATGTTGTGTTGTTTTAATCAATAGGCAAATTGAACACTTAATCAAAATGAAAAGTTTCATCACAACTTGACATTCAACCATTTATTTGGTTGCATCACTACACTGAATAGGTGATGTAAGTCAAAATTGTGAATATGTAAGTCAAAAAGTGATGTTCAACATTTTTCAATCTTAGTATGCACGAACTAATCAAAAAAACAACACGACACAGTTTTGAACGAGACGTTAACTACCTGCTATTGACAGCTACCAATTAATTTGATTTGAGAGATTTGAGTACTGTTAGATTTTTGATTTGAAGTCGAGAAACCGTTATGAAATTTCAAAAGACAGATCAACTTATAAGAACATCGATCGATATGCTGATTAATATAAGAGACTGTTATTAATTTATTTATTTTTAATTTTCTTGTCAACAAGCCTACTTGTAAGGGTCGATCAAACTGAATTTATTTAGAGTTGTAGCCTCTAGATTTTGAAGAATTTGTATGATATCAACATTGATGATTAATCACTTCCGTATAACTATAATTGATGACTAAAAAGGACTGCTAACGATCATGTAAAAGACAAGTAAGTCACAGTGAGAATTAACAGGACTAGAGTAAATTTTTATGTGAATGACAGTCAATCTGAGTAGAGTTTCGTATGAGCGCTTTTTTCATTCCATCTGATTATATTTTTACGAAGTATTGACATACTGAACATATTATGTTGTATTAACATTCAATCTGAGTAGAGTTTCGTATGAGTGCTTTTTTCAGTATGTCAGTAGGTACTTCAGTATGTCAATACTGAGTCAGTATGTCAATACTTCGTGAAAATATACTCAGATGGAATGAAAAAAGCGCTCATACGAAACTCTACTTAGATTGACAGTTAACATTCACATAAAAATTTATTCTAACTACTTTTAATGCTCACATAAAAAACCACAGACTGACTTTCAATACATATAAAGGACCCCGCACATTTCTTATGTAAATTGGCCCCCGGTTAAATTGGTTGAAAGTGTTACCTGTGATAGATACTGAGCTCCTGAACAAATGTCTCCATAGACTCGAAGCTAGAAGAATCGAATATTTTGGAAAAAAACGCATTCAAAGTCAACCGTTTTCACAACTGTCTCAAACCTGTGAAGTGCTATTTTTTCGAAAGGAAATTGTTTTCTTTTCTTTTTCTTTTTTTAAATATTGTTTATTCTTCCTATATGATATTTTATTTTATCATTATTAGGACCAATCCGAGGCATATTGCGCGCATTACCTAGACGATTACAAACGTAGCACCGCATTTGTCCTTATTCGTTTTGGTGACTAAAAAAATCCTTAATATCAAACAAACAAACTGAATTATTATCGGAGATGTATCAAGAATTAACTTGATGTGTGCTGTATGAATACAAACCGCAGACTAAAATTGAGTATTTACATCGGCATTAAAATCAAAACATTGCATGTTTATTTCAATTCACTCGATAAAATCATATACAATCAATTGAGGTATTCAATATTTAAAGAGTAAATAATGTTAAGCCATAACGGCAATCGTTCTTACAACAATTATTGCAATTGTCATAAATAATTGAGTTGAATATCAGTGATGAATTTTTTCGATGGTTATTTTATTATTTTTTGTCTAAAAATCCCTTTTTTTTTTCGTAAAATATCATATAGGAAGAATAAACAATATTTAAAAAAAGAAAAGAAAACAATTTGCAGAAAAATGAATTTCCTTTCGAAAAAATAGCACTTCACAGGTTTGAGACAGTTGTGAAAACGGTTGACTTTGAATGCGTTTTTTTCCAAAATATTCGATTCTTCTAGCTTCGAGTCTATGGAGACATTTGTTCAGGAGCTCAGTATCTATCACAGGTAACTCTTTCAACCAATTTAACCGGGGGCCAATTCACATAAGAAATGTGCGGGGTCCTTTTATATTTAAATTCAAAGCCCCATGAGGATGGCACCTATTAATTTTCAACGAAATCGGTCAAAGGAAAAGGGGGAGCAGAGAAGAGATTAAATACCCTAATAACTGCCGATGTAATGAATTTATCGACATACAATTTTATATGAGGATTCCCTATGTAAATTAACAACATATTTTTAGCCTACATGGTTGTTAGGTTTTGGCGGGAGTGCTAAAACTTAATTAATTTATTTGATCTGGAAAAATATATTGCAGGTTTCACCTACGACTTTTTTTTATTTTATTATTTTTGGAATCAGGCGGCCGGAAGACAAATTCCGGGAAAAACATTTTCTGATTGATTACATACTTTCTTCTACACTTCGTATAACTGAGGAAAAAATAATTAGGAATTGAGAAAAGAGATGGAGGATCGGAGGACGATTTTGAGAGGGTCTACAGTATCAGTCAGTACTTCATCCCCTCCATGGGGGACGCGTGAAAGGTTGCAATTTTCGAAACAAGCACTTTCTGTGTTATAAAAGACTTCTGTGTAAAGTCGTGCGTCACACCATTTAGACGTATCTAACAGACAAGTCTCTGTGTCATCAAGCGACCTCTGATTCACAGCTGTTTTACATTTGGACGAAGTGGCGGTCCTTTTGCTCGAATTTACTGTTAATTACAAACACTCCTAACTAACTGCTTGTAATGTCAGTCAACTGCTCCCAGTATTGCAGGCAACCGCCTTTCATCCTCTCTTACTATCTTGACACTCATTTTTAACTTCTGGTGGTATAGAGGAAGTTATATTATCAGTCGGAAGTCACGAAATGTATTTACCCAGAACCCCTTAACCCTGACGTATTATCACGATATCTCGGGTTTTGCTAATTTGAATCTGAATATTATCCCGAGTTAAATCGGGCCCAATTTTTTTTTTTTATCTGAGTGTACTATCTTGTGCTTGCTCTTTGTAGTTCTTCACAATGACACATATAGCGCTTCTAGTACAGTTGCCGACAGATGGTGCGAGTCGTGAACAGCGCACCCTCTGAGGACAGAGAGACATTTTGCAGAATTAATTCCTCCTACTGAAAAAAACGAATCCCTCTAGAACATGTGCAATATGCAGTAAAAAATGAGATCATCATGGTAAACACATTCGACGAGAATCGCGATACTTCTGCCCCGACTGTCACGTCGAGCTGTGTGTGGCGCCGTGTTTCAAAACATACCACACCCAATTTATATTTCAATTAATTTGATTAATATTTTTTTTATTAATTTAGTTTAAGTTTTACTCATGTTTGATGCACTTATAAGAATAATTAAAACATTTTGCATGGTTTTGTTAGTATAACTTGATTTTTTTGTTCTTCCTCACGAGTTAACTGGTGATAATTTAACATTTTTGGGACGCCACTTTTGTACATAAATAAAAGTCAAATTTGAAAAATGTGAAAAACCTCACTTTTATATGGTATAAAGAGTAGCAATTAGTTATAAAAAAAAATGGGTAATTTTTGAAACGCATTTTGGAAAAAAAGTGGTTAGTCAGGGGGTTAAGGACCACACCAATTGATTTTCAGTCAAATCGGCCAAAGGTAAGAAGGGGATTGAAGACAGATGTCATTAATGAATTGACAAGAAATTTAATTTTCAAAACCCGATATGGAACGATAGATATTAATTTTACATGAAATCGACTGAATAAACGAGGAGAATGAAGTGGAGGTGCTTTACTCAAAAACCCTAACAACTACCGACCTAATTAATGAATGTATCCTTATGAAATTTAGTATGATTCAGAAGTCCCTGAATAAGGTATATTCTGATTTTAGACCATTTCGATTGACTTCAGAGGGAGAGTGAAAACTTCTTTTTAAGAAGTTAGCTTCTTAAAAACTTCCCTACAACTGACAGCTATGACGAATGAAATTGTGTTCTCTATTTAGAATCATTAAAGGAAAAACAGGACAGCTCATATCATAAATAAAAATATTTTCTTTATTTTTTTTTTTTTTTTGTCTTTTATTCATTAAGATGCAACTGTTGCTAGGGTGTAACAACCAGCATCTATGATGGTAGGTATTGATATGTTGACGTGAATGGCATGTGAGAGGAAGGCCACCCAGTGGTAGGTCCTCGGGACGAAAATTTATCATAATTATTAGGACAGAACAGAAAAAAAAAAAAAATGGTAGATGATAAAAGTAAAGGAAAATAATGTAACAATAAAAATAAAAAAATATTAAGAACGAATAGAATTTAAGGTGGCAGGAAGTCGCAGTTCCATCTTCTCTTCAACCTTCGTGGGGGGGGGGGGGTTTGTGGTAAGTGTTGTGAAGATAAAGTACGTATTTCTGGGTTTGTATGTGTGTAAAGTTTTCTAAAAAACCGTATGTAAGTATGTAGTTTGAATTGTAATGTGTCGGGTACTGTGTGTATCATAAGATCGTTATGAAGTGTTCTGTTTGATGTTGGATGTTTTTGTTGAACCGTATATCTGTGATCCGTATGTCCATAATGGTCTAAGTAAGTAAGTGTAACAGTTCCGTTTTTGTGTTATGCTTAATTTTGATCGTCTATTTAGAAGTCCGTAGAGTATTTTGAGTCGACGGTTCTGCGTGTTTCATGTGAGACGTGTGTGAGGGTTCCATGTCAGTCAATATAATTATTTAAAATGGAATAAAAATTTATTAATAACGACAGTAATGTCAGTGGCACGCGATAGAAAAGCTAATAATTTTGATAGTCGATACGTTAAAAAAAAAAAAATCAGTAATAATTTAAATGCTGGTTCAAAACCCATAAACGCGATAACTCTTGATGTCTTCAAAGAATATGTAGACAAAAAATCTTCTATGTGTACTCAAAGCCTCATAAAGACGACATCTACTAATTTTCAGGCGAATCGGCCAGAGGAAGGGGGTTTTTAGGAGGGGCTTAACTCAAAAACTCTAATAACTATTGATATGATGAATGTATCAACACAAAATTCAGTATGAGGATTCAGAAATCGCTATGTAAGTAAACTATCAAGGTTTAGCCCCAACGGTCTATTAGTTTTGGAGGGAGAGCGTAAACTTAATTGATTAATTTATTCTGGGGAATTACATTAACTTTTTTAGTGTTACGCATGTCGAAGACCATAAACATAACCCTAATTACGAGTGTAAGACTCCGTATACCATTGTTTTAAACTTGGAATAGAAACGATTGGCAATAGCAGTGAGGAGACGGTTCTAATTGGAAAAAATGATAACATTAAACTCGACGGGAAAAAATAAAAAATATAATATGTAATTCATATATTATATGAAATTCTAGTATTATAGGAAACCATAAGAATATATATATACATGTACATATGTATAGGTTTACTTTCTAGATTTTTTTTTTTTTTTTTTTTGGCCTGTACGGTGCATATTAGCCATGTTAATGTGTTGTTGTTACCTAGTTATTTACGACATCCGTGGCCCCGGGAGGGAGTTTTATCTATGAAATAAAACACTCCCGGACGGGATTCGAACCCTCAAACCATGGTGAGACCCTGCGACCAAAGCCCTACGCTGTAGCCCGCTCGGCCACCATGGCCCCTATACAGCAAGTTCATTTTAGAAGTTACTTCAGTGAATTCTGATTTCAAAGAAACAGAAACCAATCTTGGTTTGTTTTATTATGTTTTTATATGCTTCTAATTTATTCAAACAAGTTTTTTGAATATATTAAATGTATTAAATTTTTAGTAAAGTATATATATATATATATTCAACACATGTAGTCCAGTAATAACATTTTGATATAATTAAAATTCATTTTAAACATGGATTCTAGGATTGAAAATAATGAATAAAATAAAAATAAATTAAAACTTCCATAAGTCATTTAAATTTAAATTCAATTGCGATTTGAATTTTAAAATTCCGGGTCATCTAGTGGAAGACCAGCTTTTGAAATTGTCATTGGAATTGCAGCAACAGCTGCGATCCCCATTGATCGGTTTTCGTAAAACAAGTACGCGCTTAAGTATTACAAATTCAATTTCAAAAGTGGATAATTTATGTTTGTTTGTTTTAAAGACTGTTAATTATAAACAAAAAAACATGATACTTAAAATTAAATTAATTAAAAATTACCAAAGTTCGAATATGAAAAAAATACAAACTAAACCAAAAAATCAGTAAAAATGAAAATTTCTATAGCATGTGGTATCTAATGATAAAACATTGAATTTGGGAGGGCGGCCGTTGGAAGAATTAATTGCAATACAAACTTGGATTAATTAAAAAATTATAAAGACAATTAACAAAAATCTCCGAGGGAACAAAGAATATTACGCGTACATACAAAAAAAATTGTGAAAAACATAACTCTCTCTTCGTATTCCGCAAACGGATAGTAAATTATGAATTATTTTCTCCTTTCCGGGTTATCCGAGTTTCGATTAATCGAGGTGTTCCTGGTCCCCATTACCTCGGATAATATAGGGATTCTACTGTACACAACTATTTGGGTTTGTGGTGTTATTTAGTTCGTTATTGACTCATACTCGGGCTTCAACTACGTGGTCACATCGCCTACTACTAGAGCGCTCTTTCGTCGCTATGATGAAACATAAGCCTTACTGTAGTGGGAGTCCTAACTTTTTTTGATTGTTTAGTTTTGAAATGTCTCTAACAAGATTACAGACACTTCAAAACAAAGTCCTCCGGATAGCGGTGAACGCACCCTGGTTTATCAGAAACACCCAAATCCATCGGGAACTGGGAGTTGCTCCTTTTGCAGCCCACATCTCACAGGCTGCAGCCGAGACTGTACCAAGACTTTTTATTTTAATTATAATTTTCATGTTTATTTGCCAATTTGTGTAAAGTACATGTTTAGTACTGGTCCAAATGAAATCTTTTTCTTATTTTCTGTTTTGTTTTGATCTATTCAACCAATTTCAAATCTGAAAGTGTGTATAATTCAAGATTTTGTTTCCACACTTTCCTAATTGCTTAGATGTTACAAGAATGTAATAGATAAAAAATTATTATCAAAATGTTGCATAACTAATAGTCCAATAAATGAAAGCTGATAGACCCGTCATTTGTATTATGCTACTGAGGTAATTGCAGTTTTCAGATTAAAAAATAGGTTGATTTTTACTAAGCAAAAAGGGGGGAAAGTTTACCGCCGAAAGTGGTGCCATCTCTTATCTCAGAAAGACACTAAATTGCCTTGCCATTTTCCCTTAACAAATGTTTATTTGGGGTGACCTAACTAAAGTGAGGACGGTGGGCGGCGAGCATAGATCAAAGAGCGGCAACTCCCTAGTTAGGCATTTAACAACAGCAATGGGCTACTTTGTCGCTGCCTAGCAACTCTACCAAGTTGGTCTTTACACAAAAAACACTTCCAACGCCTATTTTGCTTTACTTTTCACTTTTTTCCTGTCCCTTTTTTTTTTTTTTTGTTTACAGTGCTGAATGCCACAGTCCGATACAAATCGTTGCAAACCATACGAACGTTTTTACCAACTAATTGGCGATGAGCCACGCAGACTATCTTCCCCCTAAATGGACAAGACTCGGGTCAGAACGCTCCATGAAAAACAAATTATACACCCTCTTGACTGGTTTAGGTGTACAAAACATAAAACAAAGCTGCCTTTTCTCTCCTTATAGTCTGGAGATTCCTTCTTGTCCGCCTCATGTTAACCAACCTTCAAACAAACCGATTCAAACCTCACCCTGTTTTTTTTCCCCTTGAACATTTTTTTTCTCCAAGAAGAAGACATTTCTGCTGTCCCATTAATTTTTCTTTATTTTCCAATTTTTATATCCGGATTTAAGGAGACCTAAGTCTAATAAAGCTCTTCTTCCTAGGGGTTTCTATAAAAGTGACATTTTTCACAGATTTTTTTTTTTTATGACGGCAATTAAAGCTTGGAATAAATTTATGGATGACATTTATTTATTTATTTTTTCTGTACGATGTATAGGGGAAATTATGTAATCGGTTAGAAATTCTATGTCGAGTTCCCAACGGAAATTCATGTTTTACAACCCGCTGATTTCGAAAATGAAAAAAAAAAAAAAAAAAAATCGTCGGTAAATCACCGAAAATCTATCAATGTACTAATCAACTAAGTTTTCGCGGCTCCTCTACCACCAACCGGACATAACGGCCGGTTTCATCTTGTAAAATGTACTTAGGCCCTGGAGTAAAGTGGTCTCAATTTTCGTCCGATTTCGCCCAAAATCTTAACAGGTTCCTACGAAAAATGTTTCTAATCAAATTTCCAATTACTAATGCCTCAGATTTGAGATACAACGAATTCGACCAAAGTTGTAGCGTTGCAAACAGTGTAAGATAGATTTGTATAGAACATATTTGAAGGTAATGTTCAATTGATAACACAGAAGTGAATTGTAAAATATATTTTAATAACTTATACCAACCACTTCTATACAGATCACTCTCCCTCCCCCCTCTCAATCTCATATCATACTGGCATTACTGGGTATAAGAATGTCACTCTCAGAACCATGGTGTACAATGAAACAAAGAAAACCGCTTAAGCCAACACATTACTTTCATATATTATTATTATTTTCTCGTTAGTACTAATCGGTAGAAGTTTACTATTAACGAAATATATCGATTGTACTATCGAATTTGAACTACGTGTTACCTGAAGTTCGGTATTCCTTTTTGCATTTTTTACATCGCGCCAACTTCTTAGGCCCAACATCTCTATCGAAATGCTTCCACACATCCGAATGATTTTTCCGTTTCACACCGCTCATGCCTCACAGTAGTAATACAATTAAAAAGAAAACGAAGCAAAATCGAACTAAGAACAATACAAATTAAAATCCACTTAGTAAACAAATTCATGTTTCAGAATTGCGATAGTACTATAAATCGATAGTTTTTCTTAGAACTATCGAACGTTTGACACAGTTTGTGTGTGAAACTTGATTTGAACTTTGTAATCTCTCCAAATCAGGAAAGATGGTAGCTACTAATAGAAATTTGAGATGAATATGTGGATTACTTTTTCACCGAAATCCATAGTCACATTATTCGCGGCTGTTAACTCTTGGCGAATAATATGAGATTACTATATTTCCATGAAGAGAACGGCTTATCCCCTAAATGCCGATGTTCCGCTTTTGTCTAAAATTGACATTACAGAGAGGACATTAGATGTTCGAATGATATTGTCATCATGAATTAATAAGAAGAAAATAAGAGAAATCCTTCAACTTTATAATCAGATGAATGCTGAGAAGAACTACGTTTTTTTCAAGAAGAAGAAATATGGCTGGCCTCATCATCAATCTTGATTAAATCAGATTCCTCTGACAGATTGTGAGGAGGATCCAAAATTCCATTTTATTTTTTTTGTTTTTAAGTTTATTCTTTGCCATGTTACATCTCAATTCAGTGCTCAAGAGTCGCTTCTTTAGTTCTTCATTATCTTGACCGACCTCCGTTAATCGTGTTCAGAGCCGGTTCCAATATTCAAACTCACACTGGCACCAACTCCACATCTTCCAAAATCTTCATTTGTTATTGTAATGCCGTCTGTCATATTTTAATATTTTCTTTATTCACATGTAGGTTTCATACATTTTTATCATATTTAAATGTCAACTTTCCTTTTGAAACATGGAAATGTTTTGGGGTATAAACGTTCAGAAATAAACCTATAATTAAGTAATAAAATGTGTTTATTCTAATGAAATTCTTAATAATGTTTTTATTCCGTTAATTGCATGTAAAACCTTTCACATTGTCACATAATGTATGTTCAATTCAGTACATTTTGAATTACAATTGTAAACATTTGTTGCTAAAAACCTGTTACATCGAACGTCTTCTTCTCTTTGAGACAATCTTCTATGAAAGTCTATAAAAGTATACCCATTAAAATTAAAGAGGCGTATAGACACGCGAGCAACGAGCCGAACATTAGTCAGTGCGCATGCCTGGGGAATAGTGCGCAGGCGCTCGACGAACAAGGGAAGCTCGGGGTCTGCTCCACCTGTTGTCGGTTTTTTGACGAACCATCAAAGGAATGTTCGGCTCGGGCTGTGGTGTGTGTGGACTGGTACCAAGCCGAACCGTCCCGACTTGACCCGAGCACTGTTGTTTATAACCAATATTATAACCTCAAATATTTAGGTTTTTGGAAGTGCACGTTCTTTTTTTTTTTTAATTAAATATATATTTAAATATTATTCAATAAATTATATTTTATTATGGCTTCTGAAGACTGGTCTCAGGAGCTTCAAATTCAGTTTGCTCAGGCTATGAGACAGTACCCAGTCATATGGGATTTAAAACACAAATTACATTTTAATAAAATAAAGAGATTGGATGCTTGGGAGGAATTATTCAAACACTTTTCCTAAAAAAGTGTTCATTTTAAACAATTTACATGTAAAAATAAATTACGTATCATAATAAATTCGTATCTGTATTAATTGTACTACAAATATGTAAATTAATTACGTAAGTAGCTACCTACCTTGAGCATTTTCTGATTGAAGATTTTGAATAGTAATAAAATGATATACAAATAAACGTAAATTTGTTATCTGCAGGTTAACTTGTGCAGGTTATGTTCGTTAGTATGGTTGTGGAGCATCCAAATGCTCGGCTCGTCTCTGTTCGGCTTGGAGTGTGTTCGTTGAAAACTGAAAACGAGCCGAACAGTGCTCGGTTCGTTGCTCGCATGTCTGTACTAGCCTTTAAGTTTTAATATCTCCTGAACACATATTGACCATTTTCACAAATGATGTCTGTCTGTCTGTGTGCTTATGTGATTAGAACTTTGTGAGCGCTCTACTCAGAAATAATTGTAGCTGTGAACTTGAAATTTTAAATGAAGATATCTCATGTGTCAATTTAGATCTTATCAGATTTTGGCTGAAATCTAACGAAGTTCAGATCACTTTATCCTGGAGCCTAGTGTTATACGTCAATACTAATAACGTAAATAATGTACTTCAACTTCCATATTATATTGATATTCAATACCTACATCCCCTCTACATATTTACTGCCTTTGTTACATTATTATTATTAATTTGTAATTACTTATTTTATTTATACTTTTTTTATTTATTTATGTTATTTATTTAGTTTGTTAAAGGTTCCTTTATATATGTCATTATTGTTTGTGTATTCCTTTATACGTGTCATTATTATGTTAACATTGTAAAAGTAATGGTCACTGACTCAATTGTATAGGGGCTTTAAACAATAAAAATTATTATTATTATAATACTAATAACGTAATTTTTATCAAGAATATCAAATGAGAGCATATGGTTTTTATTTCATGTTAATCATGTCATCTACCTCTAAGAAGGCGTCAGTAGTTCAGAGGTAGCGTGATTGCCACTGAGCTCAAGATCGCGGGTTCGAAACCCGGCCGAGGCCTTTAAATTTTTTATCAGAGAGTTGGAAAACCCTTAAGCACATCGCCCTTGTAAAGTGATCTCAATTTTCGTCCGATTTCTGTCAAAATCTAATCAGATCTAAGTTAGCATATGTGGCTGCTTCATTCTAAATTTTAAATTCATAGCTACAATCGTTTTTGCTGTAGAGCGCTCAAAACTTTCTAATTACATATATACATAGACACTCACCCACAGACAGAAATCATCGCGAAAAGGCTCCAAACGTATTCAGGGGAGTTTGAAACGTGAAAATCTGTTGAAACCTCGATCTCGGATTACATTTAAGGCTGGAGAAAGGGGCTGTAAGAATATCTCTCCTGGTGGTCTGAACGTATCGAGCAAGGAGATTATAAGGACTGATGAGGGCGGGTGCCTTTATGCTGCTCACTCTGGTGGAAGTAATACCACCCGACGTGTGGCCGTGTTCGGCTCTCTTCGTCGATGAGCGCAGGGTGCGGTGGTGCACGTCGTCTTGGTAGTCGCTCAACCTGTTGGTGGAGAACCGTAGGGGTTTCTCTCGGCTCCGCGACCATTCTGGACCTCAAGGCTTTGCCACAATGGTACTGCGGGGGTGGTTGCTTCCAAGCGGCACCACTAACTGAGGTTGGATTGATTGCAGGAGCGTGATTGCCACCAACTAGAAAAAAAAAAACTCCCTTATATAGGTACCTACTATAGATACAAGATAGTAATATATTATCAATACATGTGAGAAAAATATATTATCATAATAGTATTAATTTGTAAAACAAAACTTCAATAATATCATAATTCTTGCTGCATGAAAATAGAAATACGACGATCATCTATGGAAGTCCAATCCATTTAACTTAGATTTTGATATGTAGAATTCAGAAGACTTTGTTCCCACCTAAAAAGAGTTACATTCCCTCTACAATGATACTCGCAAATGGTCGTAGCATACCTATCTGAGATGTGCAAGGAGGAAATGCGTTTTCCGCGTATCATTCATATCAAGTACGCTATAACGAAGCCAAATGAGACGATTAGCCATACTAAATGGAGAGAAACGTACCACTGTTTTACTAAACGTTCTTTTCATGGTCTCTACAATTTTCTCCTCATCATAACTATAGATAGAATCATAAGTTTTTTTTTTTTACTTCCCCAGATATAGGGGAAGTTATGTAATCGGTTAGAATTTCGATGTTGAGTTTTCACCTGAATTTCATGTTTTTCGACTCCTCATTCCAAAATTCTACGTGAATTGATTAGGATAATTGCCGATGTACTGAATGTATCGACAGGAACGTACAATGGTTAGCCAAAGGGAAAGGAAGGATGAGAGGAGTAGGGCTCAACTTAGAAACTCTAATAAGGGCAGATGTAATAAATGTATCGGCACGAACGTAGAAAGATTAAGAAGTCCCTGAGAAAGATACTTTTCTATTTTATACCAAATCGGTAGATTGGTTTCAGAGGAAGAGCGAAAACTTAGTTGATTAATTCAAGCTGGGGATGTACACAGCTTGCGAATTTTCCCCTTAATTTTTCCCTTTGTATGTAAGCCAAACTAAGAGTCTATCTACTACAGTTTGTTTTGGGTAAATTATAAATTTTTATTCTGGGACCAAAGTCCCCTAAGAATAAATATATACAGAGTCAAAGAAAAAGAAACAATAAAATAAAATATAAGTTTGCCCTAAAAAGAAAAACAAAAAAAAAATTAAATGAATCGTATTGTAAATTAGTGCTACTGTGGAGAGTACCATACAATAATAAATATACATATAAATAGATAAATATTTACATTAACACCTTAACTAAATGGAAAATAGATATATAGAACAAATACGAAATAGAGATAAATTAAAAATGGGAGGATGCCCAGACAGTTTGAAATACAGATGTAATACTAAAATAAATTGAATAAATATAGAGATAGTAAGAATTGATAGTAAATGTAGGAAAAAAACATTAAGGCGTAGTCAAGGTCCACGCCGTAGATTTTCCGTGAAAACTTCGGGATAAAATCATTTTTCATTTTCTATTCGATGCTGCCGTAGCTCTTGCATTTGCTCGGCACTAGACTTTTTAGGTTTTTTAAATTCCTTTTGATGCGAGCTTTCCTCTGATTTACGTTTTCTATAATTCCGCGCATATTTACGATTCATATGAGACGACATCTTTAATTATTTTGCAATTTTCAATTTAATACCGATTTTTACATATATTTCGGCGAATATGTTTATTGTTTTCACTTTGAGTCCTAGTAGTGCTCCTCAAGCTCTTTACAATGATACCCGAATCAACGTCCTATCTAAACACGTTATCACACTACACTAATTTCCAATTTTACACAAATTATCTAAGCTAATTCGCAACAAGCATCCGCCGGCCCTCCTAGCCCGATAACGTCACAGGCAAAACAAACACTGCACAACAAACACGTACAGTCATGCTCTATCCATTGTGACCTCAACCGTTGTTATCGCATTATTAGTCTCGTAGTTATTATCGATTGAAATCTGACGGTATTTTGTAGCACAAGAAAGTTTGACCGGCTATCACTGTGCTTAACGAGCGAATTGACGTTTTCACGTCAATACAAAGGAAGGAGAATGAAAGGCTAATCGAAGAGATAGGATTGTATATCAAAGAGGAATTGGAACAGAGAACATTTGAAGGAATCTACTGATGAATACTCGTAGATGATGATTGTATGTAGGTAAAGTATTTAATTAAGATCTAATTTCTAAACGGGCGGGCGCCTGATCATTGAAGAAACTCCATAGGCTGGAGTTGGTAGTGGCGTCTTCCCTAAAAAAACCCAACCTGCCTGCCCAAGACGGTAGTGGAGGGGAGAGCTGGCTCGCCTGCCTGGTAGAATGGCCCATTCATAGTTGAGTCATTCATCTGTGTAGCCTCATGTCCCATCATCATTCTGGTACGTACGTTGTGTTTACTTCATTCATCTGTCTCTTTATGTATTAATCTTTGATTGACGACAGTCAAGTAGAACTGATGGGGGTGTTGAAGTGAAGTTTAGCAGTGTCTTTGGCTAAATTTGCACCACACACATATCGATTATCCTGGTTTTCAATTAAATCTTATAAGGCAGGTTATTATCTTTATCCGGATAAGTTGGAATTTCCTTTCCCCTTTGGGATTCGTTCGACAGGATTCATATTTTTCACGTAATAATGGATCTTTAACGGATGCACGATAATTACAGGAGATTTTTGTACCATATCATTTATATATTACCATTCTTTTATTTTTTATTTCCCAGCTATATAAAGTATAGTGGGAGTTATGTAATCAGTCAGGAATTCGATGATGTCTTAACAGAATTTAATGTTTTCTGATTAATATATGAAAAAAAAAAAAATTAATGTCTGTGAACACGATAATTCCCGGTTGAATGAAAGTATGAACAATCACTTTTAAATATGTATCCAGCACCGCATTAAGCTAACACCTTTTGACTATTGGCCAAAGAGAAATGAGAAATTAGCAGGGCTTAACAAAAAAAACTTTAATAACTGCCGATGTAATGTGAATTCAAAACCTTACCTATCAATTTTCAGTCCTTATCAGTGAAAGAAAAGTGGGGAATAAGATAAGGGGGCCGAACTCAAAAAACCCTAATAATTGTCGATATAACGAATGTATCAACACAAAATTTACTATGATGATTCAGAAGTCCCTGTGTAAGATTGAATTATAACCGAATTTGCAAATTGATTTCAGAGGGAAAATAGAAAATTCATTTTTTTTTTGTGCTGGGGTACATTGCCGGTGATTTACAACTAATTTTATTAAATTTTTTTCTTAAAATAATAATTATTAATCTTTATATGTGCTAATATCCTAAGACTTCGGTTGGTTGTATGACGTATCCCTACTATCTTATAGTTTAACTTAAATACATATTATTATTATTTTAAGGACTTACGACTAAACCTTCCAGGTTTATATTTTGCAACCTTTTGCCGTTTTTGTCATTTTAACTGCCAACAAAATCAGTACAAATAAGATTTGTACTATTCTCTTTAGTAACCTAACACTGATGTTAGCCACTTATGCTCAACTGATTATACGATAAATACGTAATATGAAGTTATCCTATTCTCGTGAAATTATAAGATTACTTCATTTTAGGTGACTAATTCATAATATTAATACAAAAATATTGACGATACCTTTATTCTATAAAGTCAGAATACAATTCTGCTATCTGTATCGATATAGTGAGAAGATTATAAAAATAATAAAACTAAGAGCTTGTTTAACTGTTATATTGTCTAATTCCACGAAAATATATACATAAAGTGTACCGGTTTCGGCTAACGCTATCGTCAGCACAAAGTTCAAAAGTGATATTTAAGTTTTTTAGATGTCATATTAAAAATAGAAGATGTGAAGCACACCGCTATACACACCGTATTAGCTCGAATGAAAATCGTGCAGTTCGATTTACGTAGGTCAATCAGGTTGTTAATTGCAAACCAGCAAACATATAAAGAAAAATGGGGGAAAAACTATATTTGCTAAACATATCAATGATATGGGATCACGCGATCAAAGAAGCAACGGGAGTAAAATACCTCCATCTTTGAGAAAAAGACAGACATCTTGACTATATGGAAATATAATAATTATAATTAAATAATGGGAAGAACGACCAAACTCACTTCAAATTCTCCTGTTAACGTCAATAAGATAATAGAAAATATTGTGTATTTTTAACAGGCTTTTATTAAGTTGACCTGTAATTGGCTAACATTATAATTTTAATTGTAGGAATATTGAGGGTCAGTCAAAGATGAAAAAAGAACACTATTCAGATGCCAACGTTTCGATATATTTTATATCATCATCAGGGCCTACAAACATGGGGGGGAAACAAGATTAAAATCAAAAATAAACAAAAAAAAAAAAAAAACTCTTTATTATGTTCCACCTATTTGTCTATTTTCATTATTAATGTTTATGTTTAGTAATGTAATCATATTTAATTTTAATGTTTAGTAATTATTCGTAGTAAGTCAGTTTCAATTTTTAACTTGTTATAGTGTATTTTTAACGTTCAGTAATGTTTATCAACAAAAATTTTTTTTTTTTTTTTTGTTTATTTTTAATTCTAATCTTGATTTCCCCCCATGTTTGTAGGCCCTGATGATGATATAAAATATATCGAAACGTTGGCATCTGAATAGTGTTTTTTTTTTTCATCTTTGACTGACCCTCAATATTCCTACAATTAGAATCCACAGTTGCTAATCAACATCTACATTATAATTTTAGCATAACTAACATTGTAAGCAAATCTTACAACTCAATTTTCACCCACTTCTAATTGTCGTATCGATTTGAAACTTTGCAAACTTATGCAATTCTGGTGACAATACAATAATATGGTACCATCGAGCTTGTATGATGATGTAGGAGGGAGGTGGTCATAGGGACTTCTCAATGGCTAACAATAACCCCATCAAGTTTGGGCTCGTTTGACTTGTCTCAATGAGTCCTTTGGTTACATATTGTGACCAGGAGGATCTGTTTGATGTAGTCAAGGAAAAAGGCAAATATTACCACCATTGCTCATAAAAGCTTGTATTTTTGTTTTTTTAAACTATTATTATAAAGATTATAAGCATTGTTATTTTTCTTCTTGTACTTTGACACTATTTTATATAGTCCTTATTTCTTATATAATTTCTTGTATAATTTTATTATTTTGTAAAACATTTTTTATAAATTTACTTTTATATTTTCTTTATTTTTTAAATTGTTGACAACTAAGATATTTGTTGGTTAGTTATTATGACTCATGTCCGGGCTTAACTAGAAGGCTACTCTCCTACTACCAGAGCGCTCCTTCATCGCTGGTGGACATGAGTCCGACTCTACTCTGGGAGTCCTAAATTTTTCCAACCTGGATTTATTCACCTAGGATAGTTGTCTTTAGAGTAACATCGCCTATTCAAAGGACGGCGTGCTCTAGGGTTTTTCACCTCCCAGATAAAAAACATGAAAAATGTTATGTTATCATAACAAGATAACAAGGTACTTCCCCAGGGGTGACATGACGACCTAGCAAACTTAAATGTCACTTTTGAACTTTGTGATGACGATGGCGTAAGTCGAAACCGTTTATATATATATTTTTGTGAAATTGGACAAAATAAAAGTTAACCAAGTTCTTTGATACCTATATTTCTACTATAACTTAATTTCGAAACAATTTATGGTTCTTAGTTTTTATTGGTAAATGAAGTAAAATAAATATTGTTTTAGGTACTTCTAAGTGGAGTGCAATATAGGACTCAAATTAACCTATCAGCCATGCTTATAGACAATGTGGAGTTATGGGTAATCATTGTTTTTTTTATAATTACTTTTCTATACATTTAGTAATATACGCAAAAATTCGAGATAGATTTTTCAATTGAATTTCACAGTTTAAGGTCCCCAGAATATGTTTTGACAATTTCGCGATGATGTCTCTATGTATATAATTGAATTGTTGTGAGCGCTCTAACTCGCATTATTCTAGCCATGAACTTGAAATTTGATATGATGATGTCACATGTGCTAACCTAGATCTGATTAGAAAAACAATTGAGACCATTTTACAGCCCTTAACTACATTTTACAAGATACCACGTATATATATTACTTAATCAATAATTTCTCGGGAAACAAAAATTGTAGATAATAATAAATGGCACAGTTTATATGAAATACGATTTTTCAGACCGATTTATGTAATAATGAAAACCGTCCTAAAATCTGTACACCGGAGGTAAAGGACAATATATACCCATTTTCGTATGAAATGTAGTTGTCACCATGTTTGCGATGTAGATTTTTCGCTCTATACATAAATTTTCTTTGTGGTATAAAACACTATGTCCTATTATTATGAATAGCGAAAATTTCATAGAGCAGTTCTTATTATTAGCGAAGAAACCTGAAAATGAAGTTGAAAAAAATCAAAAACTTGTTTTTCTGAAAAATTTGACCTTGCCCTGAAAAAGTCCTTTTTCAATGTCCTTTTGAAATTAATTTTCTTTGACATTTGCTTGTTTTACGTTAGTCCTATTAAAACATTTGTTCTTAAAAAAAATTATTCTTACTAAGAGGTCCATCAAAGAAAATATCGACGAATGGAGAAGATCGGAAAGGCGGGAAAGGCAGGAGGTATAAATGTATAAAGAAAAACGAATGTTTTCAAAAAATATTGTCTATTTCACAAGATATATATAGATAGTGGTAGGTATGCGCGCTTGTCTTCTGAGCTCAAGAACGTGGGTTCGAAACCCGACCGAGGCTCTTAGTTTATTTTATTTGGAAGGCCGTCCGTCGGATGGGACGTTAAGCGATGGTCCCAAGCCTGTACGATGTCAGGTACTCGTTAAAGACCCCTGCCCTAGGTGAATAAAAATTTAGAGTAGGCAACATTTAGGACTCCCATAGTTGAGTCGGGCTCATGTCCACTAGAGTGAAGAAAGAGCACTCTGGTAGTAGGCGATATGACCTCGCAGTTAAAGCCCGGGCATGAGTCATAAAACCTAACCTAACAAGATATATAAATTATATAGAAGTACTTTCGGTATTGCTACCAACTTCAGCCACAACTTAACAAAATTTGTTAATTTGTTTGTTTAATTATATAGGACTTTCGGTATGAGAGTATTAAATACTCTCATACCGAAAGTCCTATATAATTTATATATCTTGTGAAATAGACCATATTTTTAAAAAAACATTGGTTTTTCTTTATATTTTTTATTAAGTGTTTCACAATATCTCTGCGAAAAATTTTAAGTATTATGAGGAGATATGCCTGATGCGGCTCCGTCTAGGCCATCCTCGGCTAACCCATGGTCACCTCATCAACAGGATGGCAGCCCCAGGCCGTGGGCCTCTCACAGTAAGCCACATCCTGGAGGAGTGCCCCGGATATAGGGATGTACTAACGGACAAGGGGGTCTACACAAGACACCTTCATGGCGACTGCCTTCCTAACAGCGATACAGGAAAGCCGGCACTTCCGATCTATCTAATACATGATCTTACCATAAAACATCGACAAATAAATTTACTACTTGAGATGTACAAAGTATACACATTGTAAATTTTAAAATATTTTAAAATTAATAATTATTGTTTTAAGGAGGAGAATCGCTGAAGTGTTGAGTCTTTTGTGAAAACGGCTGAAATATTGATTTCTTTAATATAAAAACAACTGTTAATACATTAGTAAATTAATCAGTGATAAATATAAAGACTATTAATTAAATTAGCTTTTATTGAAAGTGAAAGGAGAACAATAGATGATCGAAACAAATGGCGGCGAATCAGCTGTTTTATATACACAAGGAGAGTCGAGTGAGAGAGATGATGCGAGACAGTTCACGAGTGTTAACAGTTGAGAGTAGTGTTAGGGCTAACACAGTTGAAGTACGGAGATGAGCCAAGACACGTTCATGTAGTGTTAAGACAGTCGAGCTACAGAGATGAAGCGAGTCAGTTATTAAGTGTTAGTGGATTTACAAATATGAACCAAAAATATAGGTTAGGTTTTATGACTCGTGCCCGGGCTTTAACTACGAGGTCATATCGCCTACTACCAGAGAGCTCATACGTCACTCTGGTGGACATGAGCCCGACTCTACTGTGGGAGTCCTAAATATTTCCTACCCTAAATTTTTTATTCACCTAGGGCAGGGATCTTTAGCGAGTACCTGACATTGTACAGGCTCGGGACCATCGCTTAACGTCCCGTCCGAAGGACGGTGTGCTTAAGTTTATTTTACCTCCCAGATAAAATAAACTAAGGGCCTCGGTCGGGTTTTGAACCCACATTCTTGAGCTCAGAAGACAAGCACGCATACCACTGAGCTACCTAATGTATATGCTACGGGTAAACTTAAATTAACCGTTAAACCTAGGATTACCCGGGTAAACCTAGTAGTACCCGCTGCCGCTTGGTTAAAGTCCAAAATATAATTGAAATAGTTCACGTTTCGGGCTTTACCCGGGTATAGTATATGTTAAAGCTAGAACCTGTACTACTTCAAATATAGGAACGACGGGAGGGGCAGATATATCGTCCCGCCGGCGGAACGCCGGCAAATACGCCCCAAAATTTTGTAATATTTCGATTTATGTTTGTTCTAGGAATTTATGTATCCAGATGAATGATTATCGCTGTTAGACAGCTTACAACAATGGAAATTGAGGTGTGGTCGAGCTAATTAATAAGTACCTAATCTTTATAGTGGAACATACGTCCACTAATGGCCTTGTCATTATTAGTACACCCAACTTTAACCAAGCGGCAGCGGGTACTACGCAGTTTACCCGGGTAATCCTAGGTTTAACCGTTAATCTAACTTTACCCGTAGGTAACATAAATAAGGAATCGAGTGAAGAAAAAAA
Source organism: Aradus depressus (assembly GCA_963662175.1). Taxonomy (NCBI): domain Eukaryota; kingdom Metazoa; phylum Arthropoda; class Insecta; order Hemiptera; family Aradidae; genus Aradus; species Aradus depressus. Next base: position 78,655,004 of record OY759214.1, read on the forward strand.
TGGCCACTCAAATCAAAAATACTAATGTAGTTTTAGGAATTAGTAAGTAGTATAATTTTTGTAAATAATTGATTTTTTTGTTTTACACATTTATTTTTTTCTTTATTATGTAGGTCAAATATTAATAAATCCAATGTTTTGTTCTCGATTCTATGCTATTCATTTTCCCTGTCAACCAAGTAAGAAAATAACTTTGGATTAGATTGAATAATTTTGCAAATTTAGAAACATTTGATGGCATCCCAGTATTATATATTTAGAAGAATCCAAATGAATTAATTGTTTTTTTTAAATTTTTTTCATATACGTGCACATCCTTAAAAAGTACACGTCATAAACTTTATATATTTTTATTAGGACCTTTTCGGAAACTTCTGTAGAAATCAAAATTTAGTAGAAGACCAAAATTTCTACAGAAAGTGTGATAATATTATTTATTTATTAATATTACTTTTTATTATTTTAATTATTTATTTTGTTATTATTTATGTATATATATATACAATATTATCACATATTAGATTTGAGATAGAACCAATATGGCCTAAATAGCGCTCCAAAGAATGTAAAAACAAATTCTGTAAATAATTCAAAGTAATGTTTAATTGTAATACATAGCAACGACTTTTAAAATATCTTTATTATTGGTAGTATTTTATTTAAAAGAATAAAAAATAAACTTAACTTTCACCCTCAGGTTTTGTAGTTGCGAGTTTTGGGTATTATTAAGCTCTCATCCCCTAGTCTGCACCCCCTGGGCCCCTCTGTCTATGTCCCTGCAACTGTTAAACCAAATGCCATGTATATGTCTTGAACTCCACATCCCATACCGGGTGGAATTCTTCAAGTTTTCACATTTCTCTCTAGACTGGTTCCAGTTGTGTGGAAAGTATCCGAGAGAGGGAACTGACCAATGGCCGACTTTTGGAGGGGCGTTTCGAAATCCAAATGGTTCTACTAGTTTATATATGTCTACTCTTTAACTTTCTGTAACTTTCACATGAAAATTTGGCAAAAAAAAGGGGGAGATGAATTTGTATATTCTTGCACATAACACTTTTCGCCCAGTCCTTTATGAAAGCTAATGCGATGGTTTTAAAATAAATACTATTTCTTCAGTTATATAAAGTATATGAGTAGTTATGTAATCGGTCAGTTATTTTATGTCGTCTTCATCGAAATTGTCTTTCTGTTTGTCTGTGCACTAACACCACCGGGGACTCCACTCAAAAACTATAACTTCTGATATAATGAATGTATCGGACACGCAATTTTATCGACACCTCGTTGAGGGCAACCACCAGCCGAAAGTAAAATATATTGCCCATAGCAACGAATTTTGAAATATCTTATCATTATTCTTAGCTTTTTGTTAATATTTTCATTAATAATAATAATAAAGAATAAAATAATAATTAAGTGTATATGATATGGACTGGCTTATAACAACCACATTTTCCCCCTCAAATTCAATTCATTACTGGGTATAAGAAATTTTATAGTGTATTCACATTTCATAATGACGACACCTATTGATTTTATCTGGGAGGTAAAATAACTTAAGGATGCCGTCCTTCGGATGGGACGTTAAGCGATGTTCACGAGCCTGTTCGATGTCAGGTACTCGTTAAAGACCCCTGCCCCAGGGGAATAAAAATTTAGGGTAGGCAAAATTTAGGACAGTAGAGTCAGGCTCATGAGCGCTCTGGTAGTAGGCGATATGACCTCGTTTTTGTGTAAAGCCACCCCCTAATTCCCCTTCCTTTTGGCCAATTTGGCAGAAAATCAATCTGTTCTTATGGGCTTCTGGATACAAATATAAAATTTCATTTTGTTGGGAGTTATCGTGTTCACAGACAGACAGAAATGTTTGTTTTTTTATTCGGAAAACAGGAAATCGGTTGAAAACAGCATCGAATTTCTGACCGATTACATAACTTACTCTATACATCGTATAGCTGGCGAAGTAAAAAAAAATATCGCCTTTGAATAAAAATTTACGGTAGGCAAAATTTAGAACACCCACAGTAGAGTCGCGCTCATGCCCACCTGAGTGTCAAAAGAGCGCTCTAGTAGTGGGCGATATGACCTCGTAGTCAAAGCCCGGGCATGAGTCATAAAACCTAACCTAACCTATTGATTTTCATTCAAATTGGCCAAAGAAAGTGGAGGGATTATGGGCGGGACTTAACACAAAAACTCTAATAACTGCCGATGTAAAGAAATATATTCACACAACATGTAGTATGAGGATCCAGTAGTTTATATGTAAGTCAGTAAGTGATTTTTAGCCCGGTCGGTTGTTTTTTGAGGAAGAGCGAAAACTTAGTTGTGGGCCGCACCTAAAAATGTTTGACTTAGAGAGAAAAAGAAAAAACTGTGATTCACCAACGTATTTTTTAAAATTTTATTTTATTTTAATTCCATAAAATAAGTTGAAGAATGCACATAATTACATCACTAATCTGCAACACTTTTCGCTCAATAAAGATAATAATTTTTAAGTGTTCTAAATTTCAAAATGTACACCAGAGAGGCCCACCCAGAAGGTATTAAGATCCATCATTGAAAGAATCATTTATTTTTTTATTACTTTTTTTTTAACAGAAAATATTCCTTAATAAGAAAGATATAATTGTTAGGAATGGGAGACTTAAGAAGCCACTGTGTTTGTCGCCTTTCTGAGGCAACCATGAAATGTGCTCAGCGAGGTTAATGTTTTTTTTGTCATTTAGCCTCCCCCAACTGAGGGGCTATTAAAAGTTGAAACATTAAATTTACAAAAAAAATGTAATGTGATGTGTAAAAAATACACGCATTCAAATTATTAATATTATTAAATTAACTATATTTATTAGTATAAAATAACATCCAAGAAGCAACGAAATTAATGAATAATAATATGAATGCATTTTGTTTTAAAACAACCCATGAATAAATAACAAAACACGACGATCAGCTGTTTTTAATTAGTGTAGAAGAGTCGAGGTCTGGGTTGAGGTGAGACGGTCTGAGTTGAGGTGGTGTGAGAGTTTAGACTTAAGGTGTGGAGAACTAAGTTGTAGTGAATTAATTGGAGTTTCTATTGAAATAGATGCACAAAAAAGGTACTTTAATTTAATTATATATGGCCAGTATTTAGAAAAGAGACTAAAACAAACATGTAAAAATTAGCTTGTAAGATTTTTTTTTGTAGATAATTTAATAATTTTTTTTATCACTTAGTTATTAATTTTATTATGTAGTTTAACTAAATAAACCCAATTATTTGTTCTCGTAAATTCTATGCTATTCATTTTCCCTGTTGGCCCAGTAAGATAATTTAAAAATGTTTGGATTAGATTCATGATGATGCAGTAGGGAAGGGGGGGAGGGGTAACCCAAGACACCGGCCTCAAAATCATTGAAAATTTCAACTTATTCCTAAAATCATGTAACACGTTACTCCGGGCAAAGCCGGGTAACCTTCTAGTATGGAATAACAGATTATCTCTCGTTGAAGTTACATTTTTCCTACAAATATTGCCTGAAACTGTTAAGGACTGAATTGAAGTCTAAACATTGGCGAGATATTAACAAATTATTGCCCCTATTCTACAACAAATATTTGCCTGTAAGATATGCAAAGTGAGTGTTACACAATCCTGGAATGAACAGGATGTTGCAGTCTTTGAGATCTGGTCCGGAAGCCTTCTGTCATTTAACCAGCCCCTTTTCACAAGACTTCTCAGCCAACCTGTTTCAATATCCTTTACAACCAAACACTAGTTTTTTGTCACGAAATTACTTAATGCCGAAGGCTAAATGTTGATTTGAAAGTCGTAATTTTAATGTACAAAGGTGAATTCTTGGTTTTTTTCAAGCAGGTAGTATCGAAAAAAAAAAGTGTTCTTTCCTTTATTTCAAGGATTTATTACTTTCCTTTATCTGCAGTAGGAAGTATTGTAATCATGCGAAAATCAGAGATCGAGTTACTTATCCACAGTCTATCTATATATATATATATATATATATATATATATATATATATATATATATATATATATATATATAAAACTCGGAAAATATTGTAACAACGGTATTAGATAAAATATAAGATTATAAAAAGTTCCATGAAATCAATATGAAATAACATGAATGTGCAGTATATAGTTACTTATGTCTGAGTAGAAGAATATTTGATCTAATATAATATTGATACCAATGCTTGTTAACTACAATAAATGTTTTATCTCTTACCCCTCCTTCATACTTATAATAAACTAGCAGTAATACCCGGCGTTGCCCGGGGAACTTTGACTTTTTCTCCTAATATCTCTCATTCGAATCCTATTCAATTCTTCAACAGTACATTCATGATGTTATATTTCTCAATTATTTAATTGAAATAAAGCTTATGGTCCTTCGATGGCAGACACCTCAGCTGCACCTTTGCAGCGGCGGATACCCCTCCTATTAAGTGTTTAGGACCCCTGGGCACTAAATATTTATACTTAGGCCTACTCCCACCCCTCTGGTTTACATTTTTGAGAAGTCACACACCTTATTTTTCAATTTGACTTTTAAGAATTCTACATGTGGAATTTTGTGACAATCCGACCATTAGTTAATGAGCTACCACTTTATTTATGCTAACTATGTTCAAAATTTTGGGACGCCACATAGCCTATTATTCAATCGGGGTCAAAAGGATGCTACATGTGAAGTATCATAAAAACCCGTCTAGCCATTTGTGCGTGATGCTGGAACAAACAAACAAACAAACAAACCCCGTTTCAGCTTCATTAATATAGATAAAAATATAACTGAAGCACCTAAAATAAAAAAATCGTATGCCGCAGTGCCGCCCCCAGATTTGGCCGCCCTATCGCCCCTTAACAAAAAACTTTAATAACTGCCATTATAATAAATTTATATGCACGAAATTTCATATGTAAATTCAAAACCCCATAAAGACGGCACCTAATAATTTTATGCAATATGAGAAAATGGGAATCAGAGGAGAGAGGCTCAGCTCAAAAACTAATAACTGCCGATGAAATGAATATGTATGAACACAAAATTCAATAGACATATTGATAACTATTTTATTTCAAAGTTTTAAGTTCTCTCAACACTATTCATATTTTTATTAATGTTTAGTAATTGCGCGTTTTGTTTAAAAAAATTAAACTTAAACAACAGATATTTGATCAAAAAATTATAAATTATGATGGAGATTACTGACGGGAGGAAGATTTTTGTAAACTTTCATCAGATAGAAGCTTAGAGTTTTTTTAAATTATTTTTTTTTATGTTCCATCACACTGAAAACTTAAATATCAATTTTCTTTTCAAAAGTTATAATCAGAAGTACCTACTTGGTATGTACTTAAATTTAAAAAGACCATTTTGGGAAAATACATAAAACCTATTCTATTCTACATTCTCGATGTTTTTTTACAGGCATACGAATTGCATAACATAATGGTTACAAATTTCTTATTTTGGGTATATTTAGAAAAGTACTAGTAATACCTATGGTTACAGAGGGACAGGATGGAGCAAGCTATTTCTGGATCCATTTACAGTTTCTTTACAATTAAATCCTAAAAAAAAGGGGAAATTGTCGGTGAATCATCGGCAATGTACATCCCCAGAACGAATTAATCAATTGACTTCTTGCTCACCCTCCAAAACCAATCGGCCGTTTGCGCTAATATTCAACAGTTGACTTACGTAGGGGCTCCTAAATCCTCATACTAAATTTTGCGTCGATAAATTCATTACATCGGCAGTTATAAGGGTATTAAACATTTTTGCAGAGAGATTCTGAAACACTTAATAAATTATAAAGAAAACACGGATCTTTTCGGTTATGTGTCAGGGATTCTGAAAAAGTTTCTACCGAAACCACTTAATCTTTGTAAATCCACTTGATGTATCCGAAGAAATAAAATGTTGACCCTCCCGTCGGTCCTTTTACTGAAACAGTCTAGATTCACCTGATATAAGAGAAACATGAAGTTCAAATGGAAAATTTTTCAGAATCCCTGACACATAACCGAAAAGATCCGAAAACACGAATGTTTTTTAATATTGTCTATTTCATCAAGAAATATAAAATATACGGGAGTACTTTCGGTATTGCTACCATCTTCAGCCACGACTTAACAAATACTAAATGGAAGTTTGACTAATATAAATAGTTAACTTCCATTTAGTATTTGTTAAGTCGTGGCTGAAGATGGTAGCAATACCGAAAGTACTCCTATATATTTCATATATCTTGTGAAATAGGCAATATTAAAAAACATTCGTGTTTTCTTTATAATTATATATTCTTTATAAGTTATAAGGGTGTTTGAAATTGAGACTCCTCCCCTGAACCCCCTTTTCCCTTCAGCCGATATCGCTGAAATTGGACAGATTATGTTCTCATTGGGTTTAGACTTAAAATATGAAATTTCATGTCGATACATTCATTACATCGGCAGTTAATAGGGTTTTTGAGTTGAGCCCCCTCTGATCCCCTTTTCCTTCTGTCAATTTCGCTGAAAAGTTTTGATAAGCCTCTCCCGTAATACCTCCCTTTCCTTTGGTCGATTTGACTGAAAAACAATAGGTGTCGTCGTTAGAGGGTTTTGGATTTATATATAAAATTTCTTGTTGATACATTCATTCTATTGGCAGTTATCACACACACACAGAGACATTTTTTTTTTTCTCCAATTTGGAATCTAGAGGTCGGAAAACATGAAATTGCGTTGAAAACGCCGCATCGAATTTTTATCGATTACATAACTTCCCCTATACTTCATATAGCTGAGGATAGCTGCATTTAACTGTAAATAGTCGTCATTTAATGGGACTTTTCTAGCGCGAATTTCCACCCTAGCTTGAGTACAGCGGACATTCGAGTACTTGTTCTGAAGTCTTCATGCCGCCGCACGAATAGATCGGGTTGTTCTGCTAAGAAGAAGATCTTACGAGTTAAAGTCACCATGGAACTGATGATATCTAGGACGAGTCTTTGTTGTCGCCATGTTTCTTTGCCCCTTCCCGTTACTGAAGATAGCTGGTGCAGCAAACATTTTCAAAACTTGTTTTACTGCACTTTATACCACCCCCGTCATAAGAAGTCCAAGCGGACCTCACTTTTTGAAATCAAAAAGAACAAACCGGCTGACCAAATTATACCTTATGACCGAATTCGTTGTTTATTTTTTTCGTAATGCTTGCAAGATGTAGATACTTGATTTTAAAAGGCACAAAACAAAAAGCAATCAACTAGATTAGGAAAAAGGTAATTTCTAGATAATTTCTTCTCTCAGGCTTTTTCAATAGAATGTTAAGTGACGCTAATAGCGTTGACGCTAAATGTAGGAGGTACTCCGGGCGTTTAAAGTAATGGGTAAAAGAAGACAAAAAGATTTTAAGGTTAGAAGACGAACAAAATGTACCTTCCTTATTTGGCACTGTAAACGTAATGTCAAGAAAATTATTAAATTTCATTTGTTACTTTTTGTTGTAACTGTTGTTTCTTGTTTTTGTTCTCCGAGAAACACAGAGCTACGTTGAAAATAAAAATATGACAACAGATCCAAAAATAGGCGGCCTCCCGTAGCCTGAGTATTACTTATATCACCTGCAGCATTTTTACTTTTTTTATACCTAAAGGTATAAAGTATAAAGTTGTAATCATATAAAAAGTCGAGATCGAGTTTTCAACGGCATTTCATGTTTCAGAGTCTTAAATTTGTGAGCGAGAACTTAGATTTGATTTGATTTTGGCCGAAATCAAACAAAAATTAAGGCCATTTGCCAAAGTACATTTTACAAGTCTCCGCTTATATTTATAACTTTATCTAAAATCTCTTCAAATAAACGTTGTAGAGAAAACTAAAAGGGACACTTTATATGAATACAGTTTTTGAGGTCGGCCAGTTTCCAAGGCAGATGCCGGAAACCATCCTAAAATGTCCTGAAACCTAATTTTTTTAAGCGTTTAATTAATTTACACGAAAACAGTTAGTCCATCAAAAAAGTGGACCTACCAAAAGTGCTTCTTATTAAATTTCTTGGAGCCATGGTGGCTGTGCGGGCTAGAGAGTAGGGCTTTGATCGCATGGTCTCACCATGGTTTGCGGGTTCGAATCCCGTCCAGGACTGAGTTTTTTTTCGTAGATAGAACTCCCTCCCGGGGCCATGGATGTTGTAAATAACTAAAAAGAAAGAAAAGAACAAGTTTTTAGAAAAGGTTTGGTTAGGTTTTATGACTCATGCCCGGGCTTTAACTACGAGGTCATATCACCTACTACCAGAGCGCTCTTTCGTCACTCTGGTGGGCATGAGCCCGACTCTTCTGTGGGAGTCCTAAATTTTGTCTACCCTAAATTTTTATTCATCTACGGTAGGGGTCTTTAACGAGTACCTGACATCGTACAGGCTCGAGACCATCGCTTAGCATCCCATGCGACGGACGGAATTCTTAAGTTTATTTTATCTCCCAGAAAACATCGGTCGGGTTTCGAACCCACGATCTTGAGCTCAGAAGACAAGCACGCATACCACTGAGCTACCGGCGCCCTCTAGTTTTTAGAAAATATACCTTATATTTAATTATAGTACACTGAAAAGTAGTACAAAATAAAGTTATTCTTCCGTGTTGGTTGGGAATATGAATTATATACATTAAAAGAATACATCCCGATATAATATAAGATATCGCATTAATGATCTCGTTTATAACCTAACTACTACCGTCTCTGCAACATAAAATGCAACACCTTATATTATGTCGTAGTTCATTTTTTAATGTATATTATTCATATCTACATCCAAAACCTACGGAAGGAAAAACTATTATTTTCTACTTTTCAGTTTAGTATAATTGAAATATAAGTTATATTATTTATATTTCTTTTAGATTTTCTAGTATAATTGTATGAGCTAGTCCAACATAACTGGAGATGCTTGCTGTCATCCTGAATTAGACTTGTGTGAAGGTCCGAAGATGGTTCTGTCGTCCTGGCCTGCGTCCTGGCCAGCTATCCACTGTCCTTATAGGGACCACCGATCAGGCAGTTCCCAGGCCACCCTCTAGAATTAATGAATCAACTCCCGTTTCCATTCAAGACTCACTCTTCTCTCTCTCTTGGTCAGTCTGTAGTATATATATATACACTTTTTTTTTTTTTTTTTTTTCTCCCCTCTCCCTGCCTTCCTGGCGTTCCCCGAACCAGAGGGGGGGCATTCTGAATCCCAATGAGCTTGACCATGAATCGACCTACGCCGACTACGTTTCCATACAACTTTTTATCGAATAGCACAAGTCCTAGGAATGAAGAACCAGAGTGTATAAAAAAGAAATGCCTATCCTAGAGAGATTCTCGTCTTCAGCTTGTCGATGGGTCTTGTTAAGAGAGAACACTCTCCTTTAATTGTTGTTAAGCGTAACTAGTCTAAAAAATGTCTGTAAAGAAAAATTTATCTCCTCTGTAAATCTTTATTACTAACTAATTTGTTTTGTTTTTTTCTTATTTTATTTTAACGAACATTCAATCATTTTTACATTTGAAAAACAGCAGTTGTTCTTGTAATGGAAATTGTGTTGGAAACCTGAATCTTAAAAAAGAGTGTCACTGATCTATAATGAAATAATCTTTTTACTTTCTTATACTTTTATGTATATATGTCGGGTTCGAATCTCGTCCGGGAGTGAGTTTTATTTCGTAGATAGAACTCCCTCCCGGGGCCATGGATGTAAATAACTAGATAACACAATGACAATGACATGGCTAATATGCATATTAGGCCAAAGTTCACAAGACCAAAAAACAAAAAAAAAAAATTGTATACTACGGAAACTGAGATAGAATTTACAAAGGATTTTTAAGTTTCAAAGTCCCTTGAACTTGTTCTGATTATTTTCGCGATGATGTCTGGCAGTACGTGAATACAATTTTATGGGCGCTCTAATGAAGAAATGATTGTAGATATGTACTTGAAATTTGTAATGAAGATGTTGAATATGCTAACTTAGATCTGATTAGATATTGGCCGAAATCGGACGAAAAATAAGATCACTGTTAGGAGGAACGGGAGCGCCGCACAGTGTGAAATTTATGAGTTTTGATTTTCAAAATTCGAGCCCCCGCTCAATTTTTGATCAATTTGGATGAAACTAGGTGCAAAATATTTGTGAAAGCTGGCTTTTTATCAGATAACTGCGGGTTTCACAATCAAGGTACTATATGCCAGTGGCAAAAATAGCCAATATATTGAGTTTGGACCACTTTAGGTCAAAATGACAACATTAGGACCACTTTTGGCTAAAATAAATATTGAATTCGTAATCAGCGACCCAAAAAACATTCATTTAAATTGTAAAAATCCGTTAACAAAAACTTAGACAAAAAAAATTAAATTTTTTAAAAATTTTGCGGAGTTTTGGCAGCTGCCAATTGGCATATAATACCTTGATTGTGAAACCCGCAGTTATCTGATAAAAAGCCAGCTTTCACAAATATTTTGCACCTAGTTTCATCCAAATTGATGAAAAATTGAGCGGGGGCTCGAATTTTGAAAATGAAAACTTATAAATTTCACACTGTGCGCCGGTTACAATAGAAATTACCAACTGAAATAATATAATATATATAATAAGAAAATAATAAAATTTAAAATACAACGCTTATATTTATGACCTAATCAAAAACGTTTCCAAATATAAGTTGTAGAGAATACTAAAAGGAATTTTATATACAATACCAAAAATTTCCAACCTATTGTTTTAGAGGTTAGCTTGATTTCCGCTTAAACAGTTAGTTCTATCGAAATAATGGTCCTCCCCACCAAAAATCAAATTTCCAAGTTAATATGATGATGGCTGATATGAAAAGTGATTATTTCACAGGTTGTAAAATAAAATGTTGCCTGACCTCTCACAGATTTCATTAATTTTTGCTAGCCGGCTTTCGAGGTTGCCCTCATCATCAGACAGTCTACAAAAAAACACCATTTAGCAACCAAGAAACAGGTTTAATTTTTGTTACTTTTTATTCACATTATTTATATTTATTTATTATTATATTATCACAATATTTTATGGATTGTAATGAACAGAACTTTATACCTGTTTTTTGGTTGCTAAATTATGTATTTTGTAGACTGCCTGATGATGAGGGCAACCTCGAAAGCCGGCTTGCAAGAATGAATCAAATCTGTGAGAGGTCATACTACATTTTATTTTACAACCTGTGAATTAAATGTCCAGGCGTTATATGCCCTCAGACTTTGGATATAACTAATACGAACAAAGTTACAGCGCCTCAAATAACGAACAATGAATTTTCTTAGGAAATATAACTTCTTATTATCGTTAGTTTTATATTGAAAACGATAAAATAAAGAAAATATATATATATATCATTTGGTAAGAACAGGGTTTTCTATACAACTACTTTTTTACATATCTCTCTTCCTCTTCCACCTCTCAAGTTCATTTTATATTTGCGTTACTGGGTATATGAAAGTCACTTTCAGAACTGCGATATACAATGAAATATAGGAAACCGCTGACGCTAACACATTACTAATGCCAGTTTGAAATGAATTTGAGAGAGGAGAGGGTGGAAGTGATCTGAACAAAGGTGGTTGGTATAAAAAAATTGGCCACGTCATATATTTAGTTCATTTTCTTCGGTAGGTCACCTCTTTTTAAGTTTGGAAAGATATGGCATCCGTTACATTGGTTCTACCATTATACTTCAAGTCAAACAGTTGACCAGTATGTTTCATAACTATCAGTCTATTAATATGACCTACAAACCCTAGAAGCTTGACTTTTAATAATGGGTATTCATATACCTGTTCTATGAATGGGCCTTGATAAAGCGCCTATTGTCAACCTTTTTCTAATAGATGTTGAAGATGTAAACGGTGTATTCCCATTAGATGGACCATATTTCTTCCTCTGAGTGAAATATTCAAAGGTTGCATTTCAAACTTTGATTTACATACAATGCAGTAGTTAGCTACTGTGTATAATGCCTGGCTATCCTATCGTTCAATTACTCTCGGGCGGATCTTGATAAATTGACAACAAGATGGCGTTGATGTGAACCTGGATATTTTAGTTTAGTTTTTTTTTTTTGTTTGGCTGTGAAAGATCTGATGGTAGATGTCTATTCATCTGAACAAATCGATTTGTCAATGTCAACTTGCCTCAGATGATAAACGATATATCCGATTATCGATATGGACTGTTTACCTCACGCTTACTGCGTCCCACTACATCCCCTCTCCCTAGTTATTTCATAGGCTGCAAAATAAAAAAAAGTCGTCGGTGAATCACCGGCTATGTACTTCCCCAGAAAAATTAATCAATTATGTTTTCGCTCTTCCTCCAAAGCCAATCATCCTTTTTCTGGTAGCTCTACTGTTAAATTCTACCCTAACTTTCCATTGTCCCTTCTACTTTTGGGGGGGGGGGGGGGGGGGCGACACCCATCGCCGGGGAATGAGGGCCTAAAAATTAGTTATTGCTCATTCAAAAATAAAATAAAAACATAAAGAATTATTTTCTGTTGCTGTGGTAGGCTAGGAGCGACCGCTGTCGACCATCGGCGACGATAAGCGATCACTCCCAGCCCATCTTAGTTTCCTTGGAGCGCCGAGAGAGCTCGGGATGAATGTGGGGCGATCGCTGGTTGTAGTACGTGGGGGCGCCGGAGGAGACCACCGGTAGCCTACGGTCGTCCCCGGCGCAGGGTCATAGAGCTTTCTTCTTTCTCCTCCAAGAGGCGGAAAATCGGCTGAACACTGGGTAGCCGGTTTCCGTCACCAGCTGCCGTAGGTCGAGTCCCTCGTATCAACTCCACCCTAGGCCCGTCGTACAGCGGACATTCAAGGACCACATGTTCTGCAGTCTCGACTCCACCTTACGAACAGTTCGGTTTGTTCTTCCTGTTAAAGAAGAATATCTAGGAGTTTGTCCCTCCTTCTAACGCTCCTTCCCTTCCCCAATAACAATAACTAACTAAGCAGTGACAGAGGTAGATAGCGCTTGAAAAAAATTGCGTTTTAGACATCCGTAATTCTCTGGAAACTTCAACGTAAGGAATTTGAAGAAATAAAAACTAAAAGCAATTCCTTAGGAACATTCAGTCTGGCCTTCCAAAAATTATTATTTATGCTTTGATGCATTACAGTTAACATTGCATAAATTGCAACACGATATCAAAATCCGTTATCATTGATAAGTCAGTCAGTCTTTAGTACGTTCCAGTTTTTTCCCTCGTAGGCTAGTAAATGGACTTAAATATCTATATTTTGACATATGTCTACTATATAGAGGTTAGCTCTTGTTCATTCTATTAACTGTTCAATAAAAAATGTCTGTATGGTTTGGCCAGCCATAACTCAAGCAAAAGTACTCTATAGCTATGATTGGTTTCCTGCGGTGTCACTAACGGTCTGACGTTTGTTCCACGAAGCGGGGTGTGGGATGGAAGATAGATTTAAATGGTAATCAAAACTTTGATAGAAACTTTGAAATTATTCAATATTTTGTCGTGTAATCTGTTGATGTTACATAGCAACCATCTACTTTGCATACTGTAGACGAGGCTCAATCTATCTGTCTTATATCTTTCATACTCATAGAAATACTTTTTTTTTTCTTTTTTTTTTTTTTTTCCAGCTATATAGGCAAAGTTATGTTTATAGAAATTCAATGGCGAGTTTGCCCCGGAATTTCATGATTTCCGGCCTCTGATCCCCCCTTTCCTTTTACCAATTCCGCTGAAATTTAATAATTGTCGTCTTTATGTGGTTTTGTTCACACATATAAAATTTCGTGTCGATACATTTATTCTATCGGGATTTATCGTGTTCACAGGAACTGACACAAACACAAGGACAGACAGAAAATGTTTTTGTCACATTTGGAATCTAGAGGCCGGAAAACTTGAAATCCCGAAACCCGGCCGAGGCCCTTCGTTTATTTTATCTGGAAGGTCAAAAAAAACTTATGCACGTCGTCCTTCGCTTGTGCGATGTCAGGTACTCGTTAAATACCCCCTACCTTGGGTAACTAAACCTGGGTAGGCAAAATTAAGGACTCCCACAGGAGAATAGGGCTCATGTCCACCAGCGTGACGCAAGAGCTCTCTGCTAGTGGGCGATATGACCTCGTAGTTAAAGCCCGGCATGAGCCATAATAACTAACTATATACGACGGGTGATCGAAAAGTTCCAGGATAGATTTTTTAAAAATTTATTTAAAAAATTTACAAGTTATTGGGCATTTTCCCTTTCAAAGTACTCCCCTTGGGAAGTATACATTTTTACCACCACCGTTTCCACTGCTGGAATGACCCTGAGAACTCATCTTCTGGAATGCTGTTCAGCTCCTCCAGCAATTTTTCTTTAATTTCGTCAGTTGAGTGAAATATTTGCCCTTTTAAAGGTCTCTTGAGTTTCAAAAACAGGAAAAAGTTCGCAGGGGCCAGGTCTGATGAGTACGGGGGCTGGGGGATGACGGCCCTGGCGTTTTTTGTGCAATAATCACTAAGTAGCAACGCAGAATGAACAGGCGCGTTGTCATGGTGCAGCACCCATTCTCCACTTCGCTACAGCTCGTCTCTTCCACCTCACAAGAAGAAGACAGTGAGCATGACCTTGACGAGCCTTCTTTAAACCTCTTGAACCACTCATGACACCGTGATCGACTCAGACATTCATCCCCAAAAGCCTCTTGCAATATCTGAAAAGTTTATGTGAAACTATTACCCAACTTCACACAAAACTTGACACAAACGCGTTGCTCTTCTTTTTGATTTGACAAAATATCACAAAAAAACCAAACACGAAAAACTTGTTTCACAAAAACGTTTGTTACTTGAAGACAATGTAGATTGTAGAGAATTTACAAAAACAGATGAGCTCAGGAAGAGTCACAACTAATGCTGCCAACAATTCAAAAAGTTCTGGAACTTTTTAATCACCCCTCCTATATTGTTTACATTTGCACTTAATCGCACTCTTTACACGACTCATATGTACTATTTAAACCATTCCATTATATATTTTCTCGAGCATGTGTGTGAACAAGACAGGTGGTACAGGTACAAGTTAGGCTATGTCTGGTTGGAAGGAAGGTAACTGATAGTCGAACCAGAGACGAGACTTGTTCTCCTAATAGAGAGCACTGGAGAGCTGGAACCTTGCCAAAGAGGTGCGAAAATATCTCAAACAGTAGCCCTTCTCTGACAAAGACGTATCCTCCTCAACGCCTCTTTCTACTACACAATCTGTCACTACAGACCAGCTTTATATTTTTTGTTCTTATTGCGCATCCTACTTCTTCCATAGCTTTCTCTTATGTCAAGTGGGGAACCTTCTTATTTGTCTTTGGTCGGCTCAAAAAAAGTTCTTGGAGATTAATGTGAAGACGGCTGATGCTGTGAAATGTGATTATTGAGGTAATCTGATTTACGGATTTTTTAGGACAGGCTAGCTGATTTTCGAGTCCCCCCCCCCCCCCCCCTCCGACAATAAAATAAATAAATAACATTGAAAAAATAATGCGATATAGCCATAACAAGATTTTCTTATACCAACCACCTTTTTACAGATCCCTCTCCCCCTCCAGTACGCGCTGTACAATGAAACTAAGAAAACTGCAGATGCCAATATGTACCCAGTAATGCCAGTTAAAAATTTATGGGGTTAGGGGGAGGGGGAGAAACACAGGGGTAAAAATAATCCTTTTCAAAAAACCTTGAGCACGCCGTCCTTCGGATGGGACGTTAAGCAATGGTTCCGAGTTTTTACGATTTCCGTTACTCGTTAAACCCCTATCGTAGGTGAATAAACCTTGGTAGGCATAATTTAGGAAATTAATTTGTGATATGAGTTGGGCTCATGTGACGAAAGAGCACTCTGGTAGTAGGCGATATGATCTCGTAGTTTTATCATCCCAGGGGGGGGGGGGGGGGCACCTAGGGACCTAAGCATTAAATGCTCTCTTATCCCTTTTCTGGTAGCTCTACTGTGAAAGTCCTAAATTTTGCTGTTCCTTAACTTTCCTTCGTTCCTTCCCTTCCTCCTATCGTTCCCTCCAAAGGACTGCATGCTCACGGTTTTGTTTTTATCTTCCAGGTAAGAAACTAAACGGCCTCAGCCTCGTTCAAACACACAATCTTGAGTACAGTAGGCAAACGTCTCTTTTGGTTGACTTTACCTTATTGACCCTAAAGGTATCTTCCCTTGTGGAAAAAACCAATGCTTTGGTTTGCTTTGCCTCCAAGCAAGAGCAAAAACTGCCTACCAGGGGAAAAAGTCGCTGATGAATCACCTGCAATGTACTTCCCCAGTACGAATTAATCAAATACGTTTTGAAATGAAATGAAAAATAATTTTTATTCTGGAACATACATCCCCTAAGAATAATAACATAAAAAATAAACAAGAGTATACAAGATTTGTATTACAAGTATCAACCAGTTGAAGAGAATAAATATAAAATAAAATAAAAGAGGTCTCTAGAAGTAAATATTGAATGTTAAAAAACAGACAATGAGTAAAACAATATAATAAACTTTTTTCACAGGATGTCAAATATAAGATAGTCAGACCTCTCACAGATTTTTATTGGTAGTAATAGCTAGCCGGCTTTCAAAGTTTCCCTCATCATCTGGCAGTCTGATAAAAAATTAAAAATTTTGAAAGAACTAAATAATATAATAAAAATAAATAACAATCTAAAACATTAACAATTTAAAATATCATGGATGGGGACAGACGACTTATCCCTGTCCACCATCTGAGTCACAACTTATATAATAAACTAGTGAAAAATGATAGAGAGAAATAAAAAAATAAAAATTAGAAAAACAAGTATGAATAATAATGTGAAACATGATAACAATAATGACTTGTATATGAATGAATTGTAAAAAAGTGGACTGATAAAACAGAAGAGTAACAATCGGTTCAGTGGAGTGTGAGACTTATAGGATGACGAGAACTATCTCGTAGGAGCTAGCCTTAGGAATCAGAGGTTTGTTGAGTTAGGAGATAATGGAAAAGTAGGGACTTAAATGAAAGGAGAGGAGCATGGCGAATCTGGAGAGGGAGAGTACGTTTCGGCTCTGCCTCCGATGTCCATCGACCGTTTAGGCTAAAACTTAATATTTGACTTACAGTGGCTTCTGGATCCGCATACTAAATGTTGTGTCACATTCATTACCCCTCTCTCTGATCCCTATTCCCTTCGTCCGATTTTCAGGCAAAATTAATAGATGCCGTCCATATGCGATTTTGATTTAAATATTAAATTTTACATCGATATATTCATTACGTCGATAGTTATTAGGATTTTTTAGTTGAGCCGTCCCTTTGATTCCCCTCTCCTCTTTGGCTGTTTCTGCTGAAAAGTAATAAGTGCGATCCTAATAGGGTTTTGGATACACATATAAAATTTCGTGTTGATAACTTCATTCTATCGGGAGTTATCATATTCAAAAACATACTTTTTTTCATTTTTTGAAATTTCTGACAGATTGCATAACCTCCCCTATACTTCGTATAACTGAGGAAGTAAGAAACAATGGAAGAAAGGAGCGCAATTAAGAACCAATCAAATGTCAGCTTACATCCCATCTCTTTGGTTTGTTTGAAATTACAATGAATAGTAATTATGAATTTTAAATATGAAAATTGCGCCAAAACGTAGACTTAATTAATCAGGTAAGTGTTGAGTTTCGTTGCATTAATATTAATCGATTTACAAGTAAAATGATAATACCGTATTACTTTACGAGGCAGTTAATTTACGATCTACCGTTTATAATTACGCTTTTTCGCCTTAACGAGTAACAACATTTGATATTTTCCCATACGCTTTATAATTTTTTTTTAAGACTAATTTCCAAGTTATAATTCATGTCTCTGTAGATTATTTGCAGTCTGTCTCTTTGGATGCTAACGTACCATGTTATGTTTAAAATGACATCAAATAGCCAACTGATGCAACGCAGTAATTGCTGTTTTTGCGGTTTTATCGCGCAGACATATTTGTAACTACAATTTATGACAACCTACAGGGTACAATGATTGACAAGGATGTTTTAACGATTTTTTTATAGCATATGACACCCATGTCCCCTTTTTCCTTATAAAGTTTTGTTACCAAATTCATATTTGCACTTAAATTAAATTTCTAAATAGGGTTAATTCATTTCTATTAGATTTATTTTTTATTTTTTTTTAGTTTAGCGGATTCCTACAGTTCATAATATATGGCACCCTGAACGAGATTCGGGGGTAATTATTCTTATATACTTTGCACGACAATCGTTCTTGTAAAAAGTTAAATCAACTTCAGACCACCGTTTTTAGGGACATGATACTTTGTCTTCTGAACAAATAGAGGAATGTAGAAATACTTGAACGTCTCAGCATTAAATTTTCTAGGGTAGAAGTTAGTAGTTTATATTTATACTTGTTTAAAACATTATTGTAACCTGCGTCATATTTAAAATTTTAAAAAATTGATCATTTTTTTTTCTTTCAATTTTACGATTTATTGCATAGTTAAGATATTATAGGAGGGTGGGTCAAGGAGTAAAACGTTTAGAGTAAAAATAAAGCATACTCTTATCAATTTATCTCCTTCTAACATCAATAGTAGAATACAAAATTTTGGGTCAATATATTCATTACTTCAGCAGTTATTGGGGTTTTTGTGTTAAGACCCCTTCCATTTGACTGATTTGGCAAAAAGCAATGGGCGTCGTACATAGTCTGAAACCAAATATGGTTTATGTATTGGTAGTTTTTTTGAAAAATTAAGAAAAATATATGTGACGTGGTCATTACAGGACTTTCTTATACCAACCACGCTTACAGATCACTCTCTCAAAATCATTTAATTTTGTCTCATTGTACAGCGTTATGAAATAATTTTGATAGGGTTGAGAGGGGGGAGACAGAGTGATCTGTAAGCGTGGTTGGTAAAAGAAAGTCCTGTAATGGCCACATCACATATTTTATTTTTATTTTAGAAATCCGAAGCCTTTAAAAATGAACTCAACATATAATAACTTCTCAGATACTTCGTATAGCTGAAGGAATAAATGTATTTAAACACCAAGCAGGTGAGGCTGAAGAAGGGAGTTCTTAACCTCTACGTTTTTGTTAAGACTGTTCGTATCTTCATATAACGAAAGTCGGACTTCCAAGCCTGATCTATCTTCCCTTGGTACCCTCGTGTAAGAGTGCCACTCTATGGGCACCCATGTATTTCGACAATGAATAAAAAATAACTCGGATTCCCTTCTTCGTACGTGTTCTATAGTCCCTTTAGTTTCCTTCCCGTCTGTCCAATGTACATTGCATTGCAATGCCAGCACGTCAGTTTGTAGACACCAGATTTGTCCCTAAGAGCCGTCCTTCAGACTACAAAAACTATTCCTTAAAGTGTTTTCGTCACTCTTGTAGACCCCACTGACCCCGTCTCTAGTGACAGTACGACTCATCTTCTCGGACGCATATATCCTCATTGATTTTTTGAGGAAGAATCTGCAGGTATAACTGTCAGTGGATGTAGGTTTCCTGTAAATATCGACTGATACACTCTGTTATGTCCTAATACAAATCTAAGAAGTTCAATTTCCCGCCTATTCCTAAAGTAAATTGTATCCGAGCTTGGCAACAGTTTATATAGACAATAGTTGACATAGGGGCTCGTAAATCCTCATACTAAATTTTGTATGGAACCTCTGATCCTTCAGCCGATATCGATATTTGACAGGTTATGTCCTCATTGGGTTTTGACTTCAAATATGAAATTTAATGTCGATACATTCATTACATCGGCAGTTATTGTGATTTTTGAGTTGAGCTAACCTCTGATGCTCCTTCCGTTCAGTCGATTCTGCTGAAAATTAATATGTGTCGTCATTATGAGGTATTGAATTCACAGTTCAGCATGCTAGTAGGTATAAATGTAGACATAAAAGGGCGCCGGTAGCTCAGTGGTATGCGTGCTTGTCTTCTGAGCTCAAGATCGTGGGTTCGAAACCCGACCAAGGCCCTTAGTTTATTTTATGTGGGAGGTAAAATAAACTTAAACATGCCGTCCGGATGGGACGTTAAGCGATGGTCCCGAGCCTGTATGATGTCAGGTACTCATTAAAGACCCCTAATCTAGGTGAATAAAAATTCAGGGTAGACAAAATTAAGGACTCCCACAGTAGAGTCGGACTCATGTCCACCAGTGTGACGAAAGAGCGGTCTGATAGTAGGCGATATGACCGCGTAGTTAAAGCCCGGGCATGAGTCATAAAACCTAACCTATAGTTCAGGAGTAATTCTGATCTTATGTTAACATAGAAGGATATACCTTGACGAAGCCGTGATCTATCAATGGAACTTTCATTAAATTACATTCAATAATTTATCAATAAGAAGTAATATAATCTTTAGAATTATATTTCTTCTCCTTAACTGCCCTCAATTACAGACTGAGAAATATTTGTAAAAAACCGTTCAAAATGGACATTGTTTCCATATTTGATTGTCTGATGGCCTATCAATGAGGCTAATAAGAAATATGATAAAGCAAGCGAATTGTTTTATTTTTGTCGCTTACGACAAAAGCCAGATTTATCAAATTGATTTGGCAAAATGGGGACAAGTATTGAACATTGTCTATTTGTGATGAGTCAAATTTCTTTTCTAATATAATAATAATGATTGCTTCGATTAAAACATTATATAACAAGAAGTGAACAATTGTATCTGCCCATTTTTATTTCAAAATATTGCTTTGAAAGCAAAAATGTTTTTGGTTATGATATGGAATGTTTAAATGTTTGGGTATTACTACATTTGTTTTTCAGTACAATTTTGGTATGATCAAAAATTGTATTATTTCCCCAGGTGTAAGAAAAATAGGAAAACCTATGCATTTTTTCATTATGTAAGGTGTTTTCATTTTTTTTTTTTTTTATTACAACTGGTATTGGTTCTTTGTGACCTTAAGATAGGTCTTGAAAGTGTCCCGAAATATTGTCAAAGAAGGAAAACGAAGACACCTCCGGAAAAAATTATCATTGTACTATCATCCCAGAGAAGCTTAAGAAACACATTATGAGTTTATAATGTTACAATAAGAAAAGTAGTATGAGGAATTAAACTTTCAAATGTATTGTTCTTCATTTTTTTTTATACATGAAATTATAGGTTTGTGGTAGCTAAAATAAGAGTTAGTTATTATAACTCATGCCCGGGCTTTAACTGCGAGGTCATATCGCCTACTACCAGAGCGCTCTTTCGTCACTCTGGTGGACATGAGCCCGACTCTACTGTGGGAGTCCTAAATTTTGTCTACCCTAAATTTTTATTCATCTAAGGTAGGGGTCTTTAACGAGTACCTGACATCGTACAGGCTCGGGACCATAGCTTAACGTCCCATCTAAAGGACGGCGTGGTTAAGTTTATTTTACCTTCCAGATAAAATAAAGTAAGGGCCTCGGTCGGGTTTCGAACCCACGTTCTTCAGCTCAGAAGGCAAGCACGCATACCACTGAGCTACCGGCGCCCTTAACAATATTATATAATAATATTCAATATATTGAAATATTATATATTATATTTTTTTTAGATTTACACTGCTATATTATTTTCTTTTACTACAAATTTTAATTATGATTCAGAAATCCATGAGTAAGACACTTATTGATTTGAAAGAAATTGATAAAATTGATTCAGTCTGAGAACGAAAATTTAGTTCATTAATTCGTTCTGGGGAAGTACACTGTCGGTGATCCACCGATCCAACAAGTTCTTTACAAAATTAGGCCCATAATATTAGTTGCAACTTTATAGTTATATTATGCCTTGAAAAGGATGTCTTTATTCCTTCTGAGGTGTTTTGGCCTGAAATTTGATCAGACATAGGTATCATTATTCATGTAAATTTCACGTTGAACTGAAATTCCATACAAATGACTGCCATCTGTGTCTTGTTCTTTGAACTACAGCTTAGCGACCGTTCACTTTGACATTCTCGCAGGAAAAAAATGCACTTAATTACATCAATAAACTGCAACACTTTTCGCTCAATAAAGATAATAATTTTTAAGTGTTCTAAATCCCAAAATGTACACCTGAGAGGACCACCCAGAAGATATTAAGATCCATCATTAAAGCAATCATTAATTTTTTTTTTTTTTTTTTCTCACGGAAAATATTTCTTAATAAGAAAGATATAATTGTTAAAAATGGGAGACTTAGAATTAAAAAGCCACCGCGTTTGTCGGCTTTCAGAGGCAACCGCTCTCAGTGCAGGTTATGTTCTGCTTCCCCAGTTATTTGAAGTATAGGGGAAGTTATGTAATCGGTCACAAATTCGAAGTTGAGTTTTCATCGGAATTTAATATTTTCCAACCCTCCATGGACAAAAATAAAAAAAAAATCTGTCTATGTAAGTGTCTGTGAACACGATAACTCCTGAAAGAATCAATGTATCGACTTGAAATTTTATAATAACTTTCAAAACTCCGTAAGACACCTATTAGTTTTCAGCGAAAACAGTCAAATAAAAGGGGAGGATCAGAGATAGGGGCCTCGACTTGCCGATGTAATGAATGTAAAGCTTAGTAGGTTCCAATTACATCCACATATACTCACTCTGGTGAACTTGAGCACGACTCTACTACGGCAGTCCTAAATTTTGCCTACACAGGTTTATTCACCTAGGGTAGGGGTCTTTAACGAGTACCTGACATCGTACAGGCTCGGGACCATCGCTTAACATCCCATCCGAAGGACGGCGTGGTTAAGTTTTGTTCATCTTCCATAAACAGATCCTACCACTACTCCTTCCTTATCCAGACTAACTCCCTCTGTAATTCTCTCCCTCTCCAGATCCGCCATGCTCCTACTCTCCTTTCATTTAAGTCCCTACTTTTCCAGTACCTCCTAACTCTGATTCCTAATGCCGGCTCCTGTGAGATAATTCTCGTCTTCCTGTAAGTCTCTCACTCCAACTGGACAGATTGTCACTCAGCTGTTTCATCAGTCCAGTTTTTTACAATTCATATACAAGTCATTATTGTTATCATGTTTCACATTATTATTCATACTTGTTTTTCTAATTTTTATTTTTTTATTTCTCTTTATCATTTTTCACTAGTTTATTATATTGTTTTACTCATTGTCTGTTTTTAACATTCAATATTTATTCCTAGAGACCTCTTTTATTTTATTTTATATTTATTCTTCTCAACTGGTTGATACTTGTGTGTACTCTTGTTTATTTTTTATGTTATTATTCTTAGGGGACGTATCTCCCAGAATAAAGATTATTTTTCATTTCAAACAAGATAAAATAAACTAAGGGCCTCGGCCGGGTTTTGAACCCACGATCTTGAGGCAAGCTGAGGTACTGGCGCCGTCTCAATACAACTTTTTGAGTTG
This sequence comes from Aradus depressus, assembly GCA_963662175.1. Taxonomy (NCBI): domain Eukaryota; kingdom Metazoa; phylum Arthropoda; class Insecta; order Hemiptera; family Aradidae; genus Aradus; species Aradus depressus. Next base: position 78,678,476 of record OY759214.1, read on the forward strand.
GCATCCTCCTGTCTAGAATTAGTCGTTTGATTTAGCTAAAGACGTAAGTAAATATACAACCTCTACAGGGAGGGTAATGACACGGATATGTTTCCTAGTGGGGTGGCGCAACACAATTGAAGACATATTTGGCTGGTTGGAGGTCTATTGTCGGTGGCTATGAATAGTCTGTATGAAAACGAAGAAGGTGTTGTTTGGTCAGTAGCGAACTCCTTTGTAGGGGCTCTGCCAACTATAGACTTCTGTCCGTCCCTCTTCCAGATACAATTGTTCAACACAAGTAATCACTTATTCAGCTGTACACCCCACAATCAAACCAAGGTAACTTCATCCATATTTGTGACAAACTGTGCTTATCCAAGCATCAGACATAATTGAATGCTTACACCAAGGTTCTCTATAATTTCATTTATATTATTCACTTATATGGGGATATAATTCTCAGTAATGGCTTATTGTTTTATCCCAAAAGGGGGCCGCGTTGATGAGATATACAAAAAGTTATGACCGTTGTGCTTCAAAGAAAACATGAAAAACTATCGGCCGATCACCAGCTATGTACATCGCCAGCACAAATTATACAATTACGTTTACGTTCTCCAAAGCCAATCGTTTGGGCTAAAACTAAATACAGTAGACTCTCCCTTATCCGGCGTTGCCGGGACCGACGTGACGCCGGATAACAGAAAACGCCGGATAACGGAAATCATCAATTAGTGAGTAAAAATATATCAATTAAAGCATAAAAAAAGTGTTTTTAGGTGAGCTAAGGAATAAAACACGTATGTATTTTGTTGATAACATTTCTTAAATTGACAAATATTTACGTACTGAACATTGATTTATTATATGTACGTACATATGTACATATATTTATCCAAGCATTAAAAATATATTTTGAAATCTGCGTTTAATTAAATGAAGTAATAAAATATTGTATTAGCTTTCCCTTCATTATAAATACAATGTACATATGTATGTATGTACAATAAAAATACATAAAAGATTCGTAAATACACGTGGCTCATATAATTGATAATCTAATAATTGAATGTTAATTTTAGTTTAACAAATTTGATATTATTTTGCGAGCGCCGGATAAAGGAGCGTGCCGGTTAACAGAACGCCGGATAACGGAGAGTCTACTGTATTTAACTTACATGCTTCTGAATCTACATTTACTAGGGTATATGAGTTGAGTCCCCATCTCTGGTCCCCCCTTCCGTTCAACCGGATTCGCCGGAAAACTAAAAGGTGCTATAGGGTTTTGAGTTTAAATTGAAGGGAGAGTGATATGTGCAAAAGTAGTTGGTATAAGAATGTTCTGTTATTGCCACATCACATATACATTCAAAATTCCCACCTCCAGATTTCAAATTTGGAAAAACTTTTGTCTGCCTGCGTGTCTGTGAACATGATAACTCCCGATAGAATGAATGTATCAAAACGAAATTTTATATATGAATCCATAACTCTCTAACGATGACATCTATTGGTTTTCAGCCACATTGACCAAAGGAAGATGGAGATTAAGGGGAGACAACACAAAAACTCTAATAACTGCCGATAGAATGATTTTATCGACACATTTCTTATGTGAGAATTGTTAACCATTCTCGGAACTATCTTTTACATTCATCTTTTATTTTTATCTATTTGTTCATTTCTATAAGCAGTCCCAGTACACAGGTGGTTCTCAAGATGAGACGACGCCAATCTGTTATTTTAATTTGTTATTATATGTTATTTATTTTATGTCTATAGGTTAGATTAGGTTTTATGACTCATGCCCGGTATTTAATTACGAGGTCATATCGCCTACTACCAGAGCGCTCTTTCGTCACTCTGGTGGACATGAGCCCGACTCTACTGTGGGAGTCCTAAATTTTGCCTACCCTAAATTTTTATTCACCTAGGGTAGGGGTCTTTAACGAGTACCTGACATCGTACAGGCTCGGGACCATCGCTTAACGCCCCATCCGAAGGACGGCGTGCTCAAGTTTATTTTACCTCCCATAGATAAAATAAACTAAGGGCCTCGGTCAGGTTTCGAACATGATCTTGAGCTCAGAAGACAAGCACGCATACCACTTAGCTACCGGCGCCCTTTTATGTCTATATTTATACCTACTAGCATGCTGAACTTCGAATTCAATACCCCATAATGACGACACTTATTAATTTTCAACAGAATCGACTGAACGGAAGGAGCATCAGAGGTTAGCTCAACTCAAAAATCACAATAACTGCCGATGTAATGAATGTACGAGCCCCTATGTCAACTATTGACTATTTGCGCAAAGGGTCGACAGATTTTGATAATTTCGTTGCGGGGAAGTACCTTGCCGATGATTCACTGTTGACTATATTACTTATGTGTATTCTTAGAGAAGGATTTACTCCTTCCCCAGGTTCCAAGGCCCCGCTCTTTCGAAAGTAGCCTTATTAAAAGTGAAATTAGATTTTGTGTATGATGTATGAACTGTATTGCTGCCTACGTAGGCCCTGAGGCCATAGGCGAACCAACCCAACCCACTCTACCAATGAATATGCCTCCCTTGTCTTTTGAAAAGAACCAATAATTTATTGATTAACCTACTTTTTTATGGTTTTGTTCTCTTGGTTGTAAGATAATGAAGGGCGTGGTTTGGAAGCGGTTGGTTAGCGTGTAGCGTGGGTGTGCTGTGCGAACTAGTTGCACAAGTCCTTGTGTGATAATGGTTCCTCCTCTGCATGATAATGGTTGGAAAGTTGGCCATGTCTTTTGACACAATGTTCTGTCTATAAGAGGTTGGGCAGCTCGGAGCCTTGTGCATAGCAACAGCTGATTATAGATATTGCAAGGTGAACATTGGGTAACATTGCAGCCCCTGATAATATGTAATATGCAACATGAGGAGCGGATGGCCTAGGTTCCCAGTTTGGAGATGCATAAAGGATCATAGTAGACCAAACTTTTTCGAAAGTTAGTTTTTATCTTTCACTATCTTCAGAGAAAAGATCGCGAAGCCATCTCCTGTTCAAGCGACGAGGAGGATTGTCAGGCTTTGCTAGTGGATTTGAATGGGAAGAAAGGTTTCTAGAATCGGAATTGGTTTAGTTCTTGGACGGTGTGAATATTTATATCTTTATTGGTGACATAGAAAGGAAAGTTGGTAACTCGTCAGAGTTTGGATTGGATACAATTGCTGTTGGATTGTTTAACTGTACTTCAAAGTTCGAGTCCGCACTCTAGATTGGACGTAAAATGGTCTTAAATCGTAAGTTTCTTGTTAGTAGTAAGTTTTGATTTTGGTCCAAGTAGTCGACGTAACAGACCGTATCTCTGATTCAGTTCTTGAGTCGTGAATGCGAGTTCCACGTAAGTCTGCTGTCAAGGTAAAACTCGAGATAGCGAACTTGGTTGGAAGAGGGAATCAGGATGTTGCTAATGAAGACGGGAGGACAGGACTGGCGGTGTAGAATAAATAACTAACTTACAAAAGTCGTCGGTAAATCACTACGAAACTTATACTTACTTAAACACTTACATACACAGGTGCTACTGAATCCCCATATTAAATTTAGCTTCTACATGTGCACCCGTGTATACCGTGTCACAATGATACTTTACCTAGAAATTTCCAAAAAATTGTTGAAAATATTGATTTTATTGTTTTTTTTGTTTTTTTTTGCAGGTGAGTATGCAGATGAAACTGTCGAAAATATGAAATTTCGGTATGATTCAATATTATTATCTAATTTTTATATTTTTAAATTTAACAGTTTTTATTCTTTATTGTTCTTTGGTGTACCTTGCACTTGTGCAGCATCACTCAGCCGACATATGTCGAGGGAGCTGAGTAGGGCTTAAGTGCGGCTATGTCGGCACCGAGGGCAACGACCGACCGAAAGTAAAATATATTACACATAGCAACGAGTTTTAAAATATCATTATTCTTAGCTTTTTGTTAATATTTTTTTATTAAAAATGATAAACAATAAAACAAATAATAAAATGTAACAATATGATACTCGTATGGACATAACAGGACTTGCTTATAACAACCACATTGGGCAAAAGGAAGGAGGCTTGAAACAAAAACTTAAATAACTGCCGTTGTAATGAATTTATCGACACAAAATTTCATATGTAAATTTAAAATCACATAATTAGTATTGGATTTTTTAGTCTAAATGACCGATTGGTTTTGGAGGGAGAGCGGAAACTTAATGAAGGAATACATTGCCGGTGGTTTTCTCTCTAATTGATCTATATCCAAGAATAAAAACATTCTCTATACCTATTATATCTGGGTGAAACAAGTGAAAAGTGAAGTTGACCGTGTATATAATGTAAGGTGGGTGCTGTTAATGGGTGCTAACCCCCATATATACATGCAGTGCCCATGCTAGCCACAAAGCTAGATAGGATCTGGGATGTGGGACAGTCAGTGTCTCCCCCATTAGCAGTTGTGTAGTGCCAGACCAGACCAGACCAGTGTGGGATGTTCTCTCCCTATCTTCTACCTCAGAGAGACGAGAAATTATCATTTTTAGGTCAACACCTATATAATTTCACTTAAACCGATTTGCAAATCTGATTTTATACATCTTTAATATAAGAGTGGGAGAAGAATGTCTTCAAACATGCACATTGACTCACATCTTATTTAACTTTCGTAGACGTGAGTTAGTTATTGTGAGTCATGCACGGACATTACCAACGAGGTCATATCGCCTTCTACCAGAAGTGCTCTTTCGTCTCTCTGGTGGACTTAAGCCGTACTCTACACTGGGAGCCCTATATGTTGCCTACCCTAAATGGGCAACACCTAGGATAGTGGTATTTAACGAGTACCTGACATCGTACAGGCTCGGGATCTGGTTAGCTCAAGTAAGATAATGGCGGGCAGGGGGCGACCACCAGACGACCAACGTGTGGCGATCGGTGGTCGCCACAGCGCGTCACAACGCTTTTTTTTGCTTCAGCCAGGAGGCGATAAACCGGCTGAACACTGGGTAGCCGGTCTCCGTCACCAGCTGCTGCAGATCCAGTCCCAGGTATGATCCGGTCCCGCGAATCAACTCCACCCTGGCCTGTTCATACAGCGGGCAATCGAGGACTACATTTTCTGCAGTCTCGATGCCCCCACATGACAGGTTTGGGTTGTTCTTCCTCCTAAAGAAGAACAGTTTGGAGTTAGTCTCCGTGACCTGATAATATCTGGCACATCCGCAAAGTATGCATAAGTCGTTCGGCTATCCGAACTTCGTGACCAACGTTGCTGCCATTTTTTCACTACCTATTCCTGGACAATGTCTATGCAACGCTCTGGTCTGGACTGTCCGCTCACCTCCTGCTCAAGGGCTAGGCTTAAGGGCTCATCAATATCTGCTCCTAAAGGCAGTAGTACGAGGCAACAGCACCATTCAAGACCAAGTACCGGCCAGTACTTGCAGCGCAGCCGTAGAGACACAATTCGATAAGCTCTTAAAAAGGCTGCTCTCTGGGCTTGCAAAAGAATCAGTCTCATCCAAAGGACGGCGTGCTCATGTTATTTACCCCCCCCCCCCCCCCCCCCGGTGAGGGCCTCGGGCCGGGTCTTGATGTCACATGTGCTAACTTAGATCTGATTAGATTTTGGCTGAAAACTAAAGAAAATTAAGATCTCTATACTTTGAGGACTAAGTACACTTTACTGCTTATTTTTACGATCTAAACAAAAATCTTTTCAAACAAAAGTTGAAGAGACAATTGAAAGACATATTCGCTTTTTTGAAGGTCGCCCGGTTTGCGAGATACATGCCGAAAATCGTGAAATATCTTCTTGAAACTCAGTTTAGTTTTTTAGAGGCTTGTTTGATTTACTCAAAATGGTTAGTCCTTACGAAAAAAAATGAATCTTTCCAAAAATGTTCATCCTCATAGAGGTCAAGGGGGCGCGGGTGGTACATCGTGTCCCGGATCTGCCTAGCCTCTGACTTGCTGTGGAGACAGACCAATAGGGACAGGAGAGCTGAAGAGAGGCGGCAATGATGGAAGAGAGCACTCCCAGAACGCTATTCCAGGTCTCTTGGCCAGCACCGGAGGATCGACTGGGTGTGAACTTTGGACTGGAAGGACTAGATACACTTCACGTTAGACGGCTTAGTAACAGAAAATAAAATATAAATCAATGATCAGAAAACAGAAATAAGTTCACTATTTCTTCTTTCATTTCCAAACTTTTTTAAAATATTTTAAAAAGTATGTTTATGTTCTGATGCATATTTTTACATGAACATTGATATTATAAGCAATTAGGGCTGTAAATGGAACATTTTTCAGGATATGAGATTCGTCTTAAGAGATAAAAATGTATTATGAAAAATGCCCCAAATCGAATAGTAAATTATATTTATTGTAAGACAGTGAGAAATAATGTATGCCCAAAATGTAGAACGGTCAAACTTTAAACCGTTTCATAATATTCCTAAAATTAGAGCCTTTTGAGATTATTATACCCAGTTAGGCTTGGATATAATCCAGAAAAAGGCCAGAATTAAAGGTGAATTGGTCAGCTAGACCTATCATTGAAGAAACTCAAGTCAAAAAGGAACAAGAAGCCAGGGAACTAACAATCCCCCTCCCGAGAGCCGGAGGTGATGACTGACCTAACAAGACGGCAAGCCAAGGCGGCCGAACCTCCACTTGACCTGTTCAAAACCCTCCAGTACCCTCACATCACTGTTTACAGAGTATAGGGGAAGTAATGTAATCGGTTGAAAGTTCGATGCTGAGTTATTAACGGAATTTCATGTTTAACGAACCCCTGATCCCGAAAATGAAAAAAAAAAAACAATTCTGGCTCTCTGTGTGTCTGTGACACATATAGAATGCATATATCGACACGAAACTTTATATATGTGTATATAAAATCCCATAAGCATGACACCTATTAATTTTCAGCTGAAGTAGCCCAAGAGAAGGGGATGGGGGTCAAAGGGAGGCTGTACTTTAAAACTTTAATAACTGCCGATGTAATGAATGTATGGACACAAACTTTTGTATGAGAATTTAGAAGCCTAAACAACAACTGGTTTTGGAGGGGGAGCGCAAAGTTATAGATTAATTCGTTCTGGTGAAGTACTTTGCAGGTGATTCACCGACGGTTTTTCTTTTTTCATTTTTCATTTCTGGAATAAGGGGGTCGAAAAACATGAATTTCAAGTTAATACTCAACATCGAATTGACTTACTTGACTTCCCCCATGCTTCGATTTGATGGGTAATATGTAGCTCATTTTTAAACTCATTTATCATTAACCGCAACACTCCACTCCGCCCAAATTGCATCAAAATTTTGTACACATCACTATTACGTCCACTACTAACAAATGCTGCCGAATATGGTTCAGTGCAAGCAAAACAGTAAAACGAAAATTACAATCATTTCAAAACAAAACCCTCCACATTGGTTTCAACGCACCGTGGTTCGTGAGAGTCAGTATAATTCACAAAGAACTGGACATAGCTCCCATGGACATCGTCCTGCGATCTCTGACTGAGACGTTCCTCCAGAACCTGCACCTCAGCCCTGGAGTCCCAATATTGGACAGCCCACCGCACATCGCCGACTGTGACCCAGACTCCCAAAGGACTTTTAGCTTAGATTTTAGTTTTATTTATCATTATTATTATTATTTAATTTTTTTTTTTTTTTTTTTTTTTTTATTTTGTCATTTTTGTAAAAGGCACCAGAATGCCGGGCCAAATAAATTACTTTCTTTCTCTTTCTATCATTTTTAAACTTATCGTCAGCTCAATGGATCATTTGATCATCATGTCATTTTGAGTCTACTAAGTTAATTAGTTATTATGACTCATGCCCGGGCTTGACTCTACCGTGCCCGACTCTACCGTGGGAGTCCTAAATGTTGCCTATCTTGGATTAGTTACCTAAGGTAGGGAGGGGTCTTTAACGAGTTACCTGATATCCCTCTGGCTCGGGACCATCGTCTAATGTCCCATCCGAAGGACAATATGCTTAGTTTTTTTTTTATCTCCTAGATAAAATAAACTAAGCTCAGAGGTAGGGCTAGTACGTTACTTCTGAGCTACCGGCGCCCTCCACTACTAGTTAAGTCAGAGGTAGGGCTAGTACGCTACTTCTGAGCTACCGGCGCCCTCCACTACTAGTTAAGTATACAATAAAATGTATCGCAATATTTATGAAAGGAAGTAAATATATCGAAATGGTAGGGAAAGTAAAGAATTTCTCGTGCAACGTCTGGTAATGCAGCTAGTTAAGATAAGCTTCGTTCCAAGATCCGGCTCAAAAGGCTCAAATTACTACACTTTCTTCGTTTTATTGCGACTAAGTGACCCGGGAAAAACCAGGGTATTTTTTCTCAGATGGCCATTTGACATCCTGGTGTGACCAAATAGGGGAGATATGTCGGGGGTTTAAGCCCACACAGGGCCTCTGTTAGCTGGGGTTTACTGAGCCAGTTCACCCACGGACACCTTGGGCAGCCCACGACGGCCTCACCTCGCCTGGCCCAAGGCATCCCCCCATCCCTCTGTTGGCCCATTTAAACAACCGGTAATTAATTAATATTGTAGATTAAAGTATTAAATTTCTCTTGGACTATTATTAAGTTTTGCATAATTAATTTTGTGAAAGGATTAAAGCCTTAAGAATTTAGTATTAGAAACATGTTCTGATTTGAGCTATGATTGTGTATACAAGATATAAAATATTTAACAGCATTTCACAAGTAGCAGTTGCTACTGCTATTTAAAATCACTGAATACATTATGCTAATAAAATGTCGTCAGAAGTTGATTTTTCATCGAAATTTCATGTTTTCCTGTCTATGTATGTGTCGGTGAGTGTTAACTCCCCATATATTAAATGTATCCCATAAAGACGACACCTATTGGTTTTCAGCCAAATCAGTCGAACGGAAGGGGGGATCAAAAGAGAGAATCTTCTTTATTTTCTTAGACAGTTAGTTATTGTGATTCGGGCTAACTACTTGGTTATATCGCCTACTACCAGAGCACTCTTTCGTCATTCTGGTGGACATGAGCCCGACTCTACTGTAGGAGTCGTATATTTTGCCATGTTCATTCACTTAGGGTAGGAGTACCTGACGGTTCCATCGCTTAACGTCCCATCCGAAGGACGGCATGCTCAAGATTTTTCATCTCCCAGATAAAACTTTTTGAATCCGCGATCTTGAGTTAAGAAGGCAAGAAAAATCGGCGCCGTCAAAACTGTCAATGTAATTAATGGATCAACACGGAATTTAGTACGAGGTCTGCTCCAAAAATATGCGGACAGTTTGAATTGCGCGGCTCCAGTTGGTTCCAGGGGAATTCGCTTGGTGTCACTAGGTTTGTACAGATCAGCTGATAATAACGCTGTTTCCCGATGGCAAATGTCTTCATTTGTTGATTAGCTACGAGGTTTTTAGTGAAATGCGATTTTTTCGTTTGTCGAATTTCAGAATGAATGATCTGAATGAGCAATGACTTGCTGTGAAATTTTCTGTTAAACTTGGAAAATCTGGAACTGAAACATTTCCTATGCTCAACACAGCGTACGGTGATGTTGCTATGAAGCGTACGACATGTTTCAAGTGGCAGGAACGTTTTAAGGACAAATACATGTATCCATTTTCAACCAAATCGTTACATTGAATTTAGTGGGAGAGCGAAAACTTAGTTCATTCTTTGCACTGGGGAAGTATATTGCCGGTGATTTTTTTAATTTCTTTTTTTTTCCCCCATAAAGCATCTAATGTAGGTTGCAATGTAAGTATTGAGTGTAAATGGGTTGTATCCGATGTAAGATAGGTAGTGGTTAGTGAGGAATTCCGTTGAGAGGTACCATAAAAGCAGTGAGATGGGCGTGTGCGCGAGGTCTGATTGGACGGCGCATGGGAGGCAGGAAGCCCACTTATCGGCGATACGCCACTCCACCTCGTCTGGAATCTTTATTGGCCTCCCTTAGCAAGTTGCCTGCTCCACTAGGAGACCAGACTCCATCTCATTTACATCCTTATCTCTGAGAACAGCTTACTACAGCCCTGTCACACCTTCTTCTTAGTCAAGACCTCCTTATTTATATGAGCCAAGACAAGTCTATTATTTTTTAGTGGATTGTCTATAAAGAAAAGGTTGTCGGTGATTCACCGACAATGTACTTCCCCAGTGCTAATTGATTAATTAAATTTTCGCTATCGGTCTGAAAATCAATAGTTGACTTACATAGGAACTTCTGGATCCTCATAACAAATTTTGTGTCGATACATTCATTACATGTCGATACATTCATTACATGGGAAGTTATTCGAGTTTTTGTGTTAAACCTCCCCCCTAATCATCCCCTTCCTTTTGGTTGAAAATCAATAGTTAGGTTAGGTTAGGTTTGATGACTTACGCCCGGGCTTTAACTACGAGGTCATATCGCCTACTACCAGAGCGCTCTTTCCTCACTCTGGTGGACATGAGCCCGACTCTACTGTGGGGGTCCTAAATTTTGCCGACCCTAAATTTTTATTCACCTAGGATAGGGGTCTTTAACGAGTACCTGACATTGTACAGACTCGGGACCATCGCTTAACGTCCCATCCGAAGGACGGCGTGCTTAAGAAATAAAAATGTTTCAAATCAAATTCCCTTCGTTTCATCGTATGGATTGTGGTAAAAAAAATTATGCAAAATAAAAATAACTAATAATTATATAATTCAAATAATAGGTATAAAAATAAATAAATAAACAATAAAGTTCCTGTGGAAATTTCATCTCCGGTCTTTTACTAAATTTTGATTTCTACTACTTGTAATTTCCGAAAAGGGCCCTAAAAAAATATCAAAAGATTAAGACGTGCAATTTTCTAAGAAAGTGCACGTATATTTAAAAACATTTCAATTAACAAACTTTTCATTTGGATTTCTAAAGAGATGCCATATGTTTTTTTGGATTTTTTTCGATAATATTAAATCTAATCCGAAGGCTTTAAAATTATTTTACTGGGCCAACAGGGAAAATGAATAGAATAGAATTTACGAGAACAAATAATTGGGTTTATTTTCTTATATCTACATTATACAATTAAAAACTAAACATTGGAACAAAAGAAAAATCGTAGAAACTAATAAATTCTTAAAAGTATTTCAATCTTTTTTCTGTATTATATTTTGGCCATTCTTCAAATTTAAGTTATATATTTTTGGGCATATATATTTTGTACATATAAATAAATAATAATACCTTCTTTGCGGATGAATTTTATTGTTAATTCCTACTTAATCCATCACATCTTAAGCCTAAACACAACTCTCCATCTTCACTCAAACCGTCACTCCTCAACCCAGACCTCAACTCGTCTCTACACTAATTCAAAAACAGCTGATGGCCGTGTCTTGATTTCTATTCATTTGTTTTAAGAAAATGCATTCATATTATTTATTTACTAATTCAGTTGCTTCTTGGATTTTATAAAAAAATAAATATAATTAATTTTTTATTATTAATAATTTAAATGTGTGTTATACATCACAAGATATTTGACATATTGTTTAACGTATATAGTAGAACATAGTTTTAAAGGTCTTACGTAGGCCGTGAGGTATCAGAAATTTCTACTCATGCTGAGATGGATGGGTAAGTCACACAACCCTGGTCTCAGAATCATTGAAAATGTCAACTATAAACTTCGCCGGAGTAGGTTAGTAACGTTTTCTGCCTGGAAAATATATGTATGTGGCCATTACAGGGTTTTCTTGTACCAACAACGCTTACAGATCACTCTCTCTCCCTCTCCACCTCCACTTCTCAAAATCATTTCATTTTGTCTCTTTGTACAACGTTATCGTGAGAGTAGACATTCTTATACCCAGTAATGCCATTAAATACAGTGATCTGTAAGCTTGGTTGGTATACGAAAGTCCTGTAATGGCCATATCACATATTTTTTTAATATGTAGTTCATATATAAAATTTTATAAGAAACAATTTTGGTTAGAATCAATTTTTCGATAGGATTAAACCGTTTTCGGTTAAATTTAGCAAACTTCTAAAAATATGTGTTTCAAAACTATATTTCAAGATGATTTTCGGCTTGTATCTCGAAAACCGGTCATAAACATAATATGTTTATTACATGTTTATTTTACAAGATACAGCATATTATGCTGTGTCTTGTAAAATTTAGTTAAGTTTCGGAGGAAAATGGTCTCAATTTTCGGTCGATTTCGGCCAAAATCTAATCAGATTTAAGTTAGAACATTAAGTTCATAGCTACAATGGTAGAGAGCTCACTTTTTAATTACATACACACACGCACAGACAGACATCATCGCGAAAATGGTCAAAACGTATTCGTGAAAATCAGTTGGAATCTCGATCTCGGATTTTCGCACGATTACAATATACCTACAGTATAAGGAAATAATACGAAAATATATGACATTTTAATTTATATTTTTCAAAGTGATGTTCACCAAATGAAAGAATACGCCAATAAAGATTAAAAAAGTGTTAGAAGAGAAGATGACAGTGAAGAAGTGGAGGTAGAACGTAGGTGTTGGTGTGCTCTCTCCATATTAGTCAGGCTGGCCAACTGTTTGCAGCCATCTAAGTACTTAGAACACCCACTAAGACAGTGGTTCCACACATTTGAGTACTCGAAATGTCAGCGCTTGTGTTTGCCATCTTCAACTATTGTGAAACTATCGTCACTTTTTTTGCTAGACATTAGCCTCATCTTTAAACTTTATACAAATGTTCAATTATCTTGTTTCAAAGGTCCCACGATATCATAAGGGGATAGAGCGAGGTCATAAATCCATTATAATTTTTTACTTTATTATAATTGTGCGAAAATCAGAGATTGTTTTTTCAACGGAATTTCACTTTTCATGATCCGTTGAACATGTTTTGAGCATGATGTCTGTCTGTGCTTATGTTATTGAAACTTAGCACTCTACCTCAGAAATGATTGTAAAAATAAACTTAAAATTTGAGATGAAGATTTAACATGTATAAACTTAGATCTCATTAGATTTCGACCGAAAACGGACATAAATTGAGAACACTTTACTTCAGGGCTTAAGTACCCCCCTTACTTCAGGGCTTAAGTACCCAGGCTTTAACTACGAGGTCATATCGCCTACTACCAGAGCGCTCTTTCGTCACTCTGGTGGACATGAGCCCGACTCTACTGTGGGAGTCCTAAATTTTGTCTACCCTAAATTTTTATTCATCTAGGGTAGGGGTCTTTAACGAGTACCTGACATCGTACAGGCTCGGGACCATCGCTTAACGTCCCATCCGAAGGACGGCGTGCTTAAGTTTATTTTACCTCCCAGATAAAATAAACTAAGGGCCTCGGTCGGGCTACGAACCCACGACCTTGAGCTCAGAAGTCAAGCACGCATACCACTGAGCTACCGGCGCCCTCAGGAAATATTTCAAAATAATGTTTAAATTGTATCGCATTGCAACGAATTTTAAAATATATTTTTATTATTGTTATTTTTTATTTATGCCAATCACGTTTTTAAAGATCACTCTTTCCCCTCTGGCTTTTCTGGGTATATGAAAGTCACTCTCAGAACTACGCTGAACCATGAAATAAAGAAAACCGCTGATGCCAACACATGGCCACATTACATATATGTACATACTTATGATTTTCTGTCAAGCCCCCAAAATCTAGCATTAACTTACTGTTGGACACTAAAGCTATGTACTAAATGGTGTTACATTAATATTTCTATGCTGATAGTTGAATATTTTCCTGACTGATGTTGATGACTTGTTACGACCGCAGACTGTATTTGGCTCCATATAAACCCAGTCTGCAGACAAGTTATCAAGAGGTCTTCTGTAAACAGGCTTTCATAATGAAAAAGTTGACGTTTTTCTACTTCCGTCGAGACCGGTTTTAAAAACAATAAGTCAGCAATATTCCTGGCTATCTTGTCAATATTCTTTAAACAGTTGTCGTGTTTGAACATCGAAATGACCATGTTACAATACTTCAAACATTGCTGCCCATTATGACGAATCTGGATTTTTTTTAAATTTCTGAATCTTTGAAATTGTCATCTTGGGCTGGACCGGATTAACCATGATATACCACATTATTTGGTGGGGGCCTAATTATGGGGAAACATTTTTCAGAAAATTAACAGAAACTAAAAAAAAAACTTGAAAATACCCCATTAATGACAAAAAGTACATGTAATATTAGCAGAATTTAACAAAATTAGGTAAAATATAGTTAATTTTATTTCGTCACTCTGGTGAACATGAGCCCGACTCTTCTATGGGAATCCTAGATTTTTCCTAACCTAAATTTTTTTTTTCACCTAGGTTAGGGATCATTAACGAGTACCTGAGATATCGTACAGGCCCTGGACCATCTCTTAACGTCCCATCCTTAGGACGCTCAAGGTTTTTTCACCTCCTAGATAAAAAACCTAAAGGCCTCGGCTGGATTTCGAACCCGCGATCTTGAGCTCAGTAAGCAAGCATACCTCTGAACTACCGGCGCCCTCAAATATAATACATAAAACATTATTTAAGATCTTTCCAAAATTTTTGTTTTAGCAAGACTACTTTTTAGCCGAAAATAAACGTACTTTACATTTTGTTGATTTCATTCTTCTTTTTTTTTTTCGTAAAGTTGATTGTTTTAAAAAAAAAGGTATCTGTGAATCCTCGGCAATGCACTTCCCCAGTACGAATTAATCAATTACGTTTTTTCTTTCAAAACAATCAATCTTTGTGCTAAAAATCGATAGTTCACTTATGGACATCGGAATATTGATTACATCGGCAGTACTTAAAGTTTTTCAGTTGAGCCCACTCCTCTGAGATAATTAAATATGTGCCAGGAGGTCACGTGGCAAATGACGATTCAGTTTACGAGGAGAGCTGTCCGGCAAGGATCGAACCGAAGCTTCTACTAATGTGTTCGAGTGAAGTGTTAGCTTTTTGTGATATTTCATGTAAGAATGGTATGTCAAGATCACGGTATAATAACATGTTTGAAAAGTAGTATGAGCCTTGTGTGATAGTTTGAATTCATTCGGAATGGCCATATGTTCAGATATGTTCGATACGGACTTGTAGACGTTCATTTTGTGGTCGTAGCCAAGTTGAGATCACTAAATAGTAATAATTTAAATAACAAATGAAACCTTATAATGTTATGTCGCAAATGATGTGATCATCCCATTATAGAAAAAAACAATAATTAAAAATAATACAAAAAGTTTCAGATAATGTTATTGAGTAGGAACAGATAAAGATCTTTTTTTCTTTTCACTGAGTGGGCGCATCTGAATATTTTACCGTAGATAGTAATTTATTTGATCACTCAATCATTACTTGATATCCTTCAAATTGTTACCTTTCTCTGAACTAACCATACTTTGAGTATATTTATTTATGATGTAGACATAACCTACATATTAGTTCATTTTAAAAACCAACAGGTTTTTCTGGATAATCCTATGTATGCGACTTATTTTTATTCTCATTTTAGGTTTTTTTTTGGATTAAAAAAAAAAATGAAACAACACTGAGACTTGAAATTTTTCACAAAGATGCACTTTCACGGCCCATTGGCACGAAAAGTATTATTTCCTGATAAAAAACCTAAGGGCCTCAGTTGGGTTTCAAACCCGCGACTTTGAGCTCAATAGACAAGCACCTCTGAGCACAGGGCGCCTTCATAAAATGAATTGTAATATATAATAAAGATTGATTATAGATTATAAAATTTCATAATAACAATTAAGTTTTAAGTACATGTTATATTAATGATGAGTAGAATTTTGATTGTCAAGCAAGAAATTAGAAAGGGATATTCTTTCATTGATAAGTCAAAGTAAGATATCCATTGATCATTTCAAGTCAAGATCAATTAGATATTTGAACAAATCCAATACCAATAAGGGAACATTATTATTTTTTTTTCTGTTTGAAGATCCTGAGTGTTGCGTCGAGAATGTTTGACATCAATGGAACAATGTATGAGTGATTGATTGATGAAGAATGAATTGAAAAATAAAACCATTGTAGTGTTGTTGTTCAATGAATTTGTTATTTAAATTAGATCAATTTGAGATAGTCATCAAGTAACAAATACTTCACTCTCTTATCAATGAAAAATATGTTCTAACGCTAAGTTAGTGAGTGGCACTTATCAAGCAGAGACATAAGCTAGTTTTTGGGATTGTCACTTATCAGTCTGATATATCTATGCTACTTTTAAGATTGTCACTTATCGCCCAGATATATCTATGCTACTTTTGTGACTCATCAGTCACAATGCGATATTTTCTCTATATTCCCTATCAGATTTTTGTGAGAGTGGCATATTCCTGTTTTCTCACCCTATAATTGATTTGTATTGTTCGGAGTCAAGAAAATTTACCGAAATTTGTTTTTTTACTAATTTTAAGTTTATTTTTTCAACTTCTCATCGTAACTTACTTACTCCGTTGGCGAAGAACCCTCAAGATCCTTAGCCGCCCACACCAGCCATCTGTCGTGCGCCATCACCACGTGGTGTTCCACGGCATCCTTCTTCATCAGGTTAGTCCATCTTAGCCGTGGTCTTCCTCGTGATCTGTCTCCTTGGACCTGAGCGTCCATGGTGCGTCCTATGGCTGTCTGCGCCGGCTTCTTTTCACATGACCAGCCCTCAGCGCTTGACTTCACGTCTGCTACTACTCGGGTATTGCCAGAATATGACCCTAAGCTCCATGTTTGTTCTGATCCTCCACTCCTGGTTTTCCGGACAGTAGATATTTGGTAAGAATCACTTTTTCTATGAGACTTTTTCGCGTAAATCATGAAAATGTTTTTTAAAAAAATGTGTTTCTAAACGACCTTTGAAAAATTACCTATATTATCTAAAATTCGTGTTTTCTTTACAGCTTTTATTTGAAGAGAGCTTTGATTACGTCAATGTATTAGGCCCCGAAATGAGGTGATCATAATTTTAGTCCGATTCCGGCCCCAAATACACACACACACACACACTTAGACATCATCACAAAAATGGTGAAATAATGTTCGGGGGACCTCGGTTCTTTGGACGATTACAATACTTAAGGTATAAGAAAGAAAAAATGATGAAAAACAAGTATTGTAGGGAATCGAACTTGCCACCCAACAGTGACAACACACGTCACCACCGCGCCTCAAAGAAGTTAATTGGTTAAAAACTTTAACTAATTAAAAAAACAAGAAAGTCCACGACAAAAAAAGGGGGGAGGAGATAACAAACAAGAAAAAGAGAGAAGACAGAAAAAAAAAAAAAAATTAAAACAAACATTTAAATAATAGATTATGAAAGGAATAATCTGTTATTTAAATGTTATTTTTTTTGTTTGTTTGTTTTTTATTCTTTCTTTCTTGTTTATGTTATTTCTTTCAATTAAGTAGCCTTCATGTTTCGTTCAATTTCTTAAAGCTGTCGACGTTATTCGGTAATATTACCCTAAATGAGACGACAGAGTTTTTGCATGTGCTGCATTGTACCGTAGCTTTTCCAGTGCAGGCTCCATAGTGCACTTAACATAAAAATTCTAATAAGTGCCGAAGTAATAAATGCATCGACTGACACAAAATTTAATTCTTTTTACTCTCTTATATCTATAGTATAAGGAAGTATTGTAATCGTACGAAAATCCGAGATCGAGTTTTCAATGGATTTTTACGTTTCAAGGTCTCCCGAATACTTTTGACCATTTTCGCGATGATGTCTATCTGAGCGTGTCTGTGTGTGTATGTGAGTGTTTGTAATGTTATGAGCTCTCTACCGCAAACACGATTGTAGCTATGAACTTGAAATTAGGAATGCAGGGGTCACTTAGCTCTGATTAGATTTTTGACCGAAATCAGCCGAAAATTGAAACCACTTTACTCCGAGGCCTAAGTGCATTTTACAAGATACATCTTATGTTTATGACCCAATCAAAAATCATTTCAAGTAATAATTGTAGAGAATACTAAAGTATATAATTTATATGAAGTACGATTATTCAAAGGTCGCCCGGATTTAAAGATACATGCCGAAAACCATCTTGAAATGTAGTTTTGAAACACATATTTTTAGACGTTTCCTTCATTTGTCCGAAAACGGTTAGTCCTATCGGAAAATTAATTCTTACTACAAATCTTCCTTATAAAATTTCCAATCGCCAGTAAGACCTCAGATTTCAGATAGGATCAATACGACTAACGCTACAGCGGCCCGAATGTCTACAAAGAATATATTTAAGTAATGTTTAAATCGTCACTCACAGCAATGAAATTTAAAAGATGTTTTTATTATAAATTAATAAAAATATATGTGACCTGGCCATTAATGGATATTCTTATACCAACCACACTTACAGTCTCTATCCCTCTTCCCCTTCTCAAAATTATTTCATACTGGCATTACTGGGTAAAAGAATGTGTAATCTCAGGATTACGCTCAACAAAGAGACAAAATGAATTTATTCTGAGAAGGGATGGGGGATGAGAGCGTGGTTGGTATAAGAAAGTCCTGGTCACATCACGTAATTTTATTTTTGAAATCAGGGTGTCGGAAAACATGAAATTCCGGTGAAAACACAACATCGAATTTTTGACCGATTACATATTTTTCCTATTCTTCATACCTATTGCTTGGGAAGTAAAATTGTATTTGTAATTCTTTCAGTTTCATCTACAACTTTTATTTGAAGAAATTTTTGATTAAGTCATCTTGTAAAATATATTTGGGCACCGTAGTAAAGTTTTATTTTTCTTCCGATTTCGGCCATAAGCCGAAAAGTAAGCGTTAAAAGAAAAAAATCACCAAATTTTTAAAGTGAATACAGCTAGAACTATAGTGACTCAAAGAGGCCAAAATGGAACATTGGAACATTAATGAACTCAAATTCACAGTTGCCTAATGGAACGGAATTCAAATTCTTACAAGTTTCAAAACACATCTTATACGTCGCGGTGTTTCTGAGAGCTTAAAGTTAATCCGTTTTTTAAAAGTTTGACATAATTATAATTTTGTTAACTGCCAAGTGACATTTATGCAAGGATGTGAAGTGCTACCGAACTACTCGGCACCTGAAGGCCTCATCGATCTGTTTCCCCAGTCTAGATTTACATAAGCCCACACTGTAGGTTTTAGTCGCCCCTGTATCCATTAAACGGTGAGATGTATCCATTAGTATCCTGAGATGTCTTCTACAGATATCAGTATCGGTTGACAGATACTCCTGCCCGATACTCTAACGAATGTCCTCTCCTCCAGTCTGTATCTCGCCTTCATCAACATTAATCAATATTACACTCACGTCAGCTTTCTAAACTTTCAAAATGGCTGATAAAAATTAGAATTATATTACCCACTATACACGCAATGCTAGCCTAGGAAAAATAAAATTATGAAAAATAAATTTCTTTAAATTCTTTTTAACACATACATAATGAATATTTTTTTAAAATAAATAATACAAGATTAATGAATATGAAATTTTTAATACAATCAGAATTATTTATATTTTTAATTATAAATATTTTATATTTCTTTAAGATAAATCTTCTTTCAAGGCGATATTTCGATGCGATCACGGGCGCCTTCCTCAGGCCACAAAGAATTAAATATGGAAAAAAAATAATCAAAATATACAAAAAAAATATTTATTATGTGTGTGTGTGTGTGTGTGTGTGTGAAATTAAATTAACAAATGTCAGTGAAAGAAATACTATTGAACAAAAAAAAATTAATGATAATAATAAAAATATTAAAGAATAGTAATTAGGATAAAAATGAGAGGATATTGGAGAACCACTCGCAACAAAATATAACTATATAAGGTGTGGCATTTTATGTTGCGTTGATGATCTTGTCTATAACCTGTCTCTATAACATAAAATGCGACACCTTATATTATGTCGGAATTTATTTTTCAATATCTATTATTCATATTCCCACCAAACACCGATCCCCTGAGTAAATAAAACGTTTTTTTTCTTTCTATTTTTCAGTGTAATGTAATTGAAATGTAATATACTTTTGAAAAACATTTATTTTATATTATTTATTTATTCCTGTCGGTTACCATTTTCTATTATGTTTGAGGATGAAAGAGGTCATATATGGATTTTTATGTTTTACGACATATATTATGTGTACATTTTGGAAGACTGAACTCAGCTTCATATATAATGCTTTAATTCTTTACTTCCCAAGCTATATGGAGGATAGGGGAAGGTATGTAATCTATTAAAAATTCAATGCTGAATTCTCAACGGAATTTCATGCTTTCCGACCCCTTGATTTCAAAACTTTCTGTCTGTGAATCCGATAACCCCCGATAGAATAAATGCATCTAGAAAAAAATATATATGTGTATACAGAAGCAGGGGCATTGCCAGGATTTTGAGCAGGGGGGGCAAAGTTAGGCTACGAGGGTGGGGGGTATAGACTCCCGGGGGCACAGCCCGCAGTTTCCATGGTTAGCGTTGCAGACTTTTTGTTATTAATTTGGGAGACTCGGACCTCTAGAAGCTCCCCATAAGGTAACCATTGACTGGAATACTTATGTTGACTTTACATGAGCAGCAAAAATGCAAAGCGCAGCAGCAGCAAATGCACGCTGTGGTTTCTGTGCTTTTAGAATTAAATGACTCACAACCAATAGCGTGCATTTGATGCTGCTGCGCATCACATGTAAAATCAGCTTCAAGAGTATAAATTATAACATAAATGACGATTTTGAGCGAAGAAATGAAATGATCGAATTCATATATATTTAAATAAATGTAATATGACTTGTTTTGTACATGTACATTTATGTAACAGCTGATTGCTGATTTAGGAATCAGACGCACAGGAAATTCGAAGATCCTATTGGTAACTTGCAAGCAATCCATTTTTAATAAAAACAATTTTTTTAGTTTATTTAATTGTTATTTTGGTTTTCGCTCTGGCCAGGGAGGGGCACGCGCCCCCCCTGCCTACGCCCCTGTACAGAAGCCTCTAAGGACAACATCTATTGACTTTCAGCCAAGTCGACCAAAGGGGAGAGGGGATTCAAAGAGAGCGCTCAACTCAAAAACTCCAAAAGCTGCCAATGTAATGAATGTATCGATAGGAAATTTTATTTTTGTGTTCAAACCCCCATAAGAATAGCACCTATTAATTTTCCGAAAATCGGCAAACAATTAATTGATTAATTAGTCAGTATACTAATGAAATACATTGCTGATGATTCACCTACCTTTTTTTTAATTTGATGTCTCATTTTTCTTTTGTGATTTTTTTTTTCACGGATCACATTTTGAAAATGTTCAAATGTTATGCTGTGTCCACACTATGCCAAACGACAAACTTCATTCGACATGTTCGACTTTTGACTAGTCCACATATCCTCAGTATGTGTGGACGTGTCGACCGAACACATCGACAGTCGAGACAGATAGTGAAAAGTGTAAATTTAAATAGTTTTTGCTGCAGTAATTTACATTGCAGTTGTTGCAAGCCAACATCGTCGTCGTCGTCCTTGGTGGTTTGGGGTACGGTCCAGCATTGTCCGAGGCAGAAAAAAGTACAGTACGAAGGAATTTATGGAGGATTTACTGCTAGATGAGGTTGATGAATTGAACCTGGAATGGAGATGTGATGCGGGCTTTCAAAACTTTATCAGAATGAATAATTTCGATTTTGAAAATCTGTTGAATATGATTACGCCGAAAATCAGTAAAAAAAAAACACGTAATTCAGACAAACTATTCCAGCGAGGTGCGAACAAACTATTCTTGCAGTAACGGTGCGTTTCTTGGCTACTTGAGATTCCTATACTTCATTGAGCTACTTCGATGCCAAATAAAAGGCAATCTCCATTAGAAATTGTTTCTTCGTCACTCCAATTCATCTTGTTCAAAATTAATAAATTAAAACTAAAATAGCAATAAAAAACAAATAAATGCACTGAGCGAAGAACAAATCTGAACAAAATGACTTTTTGTTTTTAGTTTTTATCAGTAAACCAGTGATAGCCACCGTTCGGCATAGTGTGGACACAGCTTATAGTTTCAATCGGTTAATATATTGACCTACGCACCGTAAATAATATGGGAAGAGAGAAGACGACTTGATGATTTGGAACTAGGACAGGTTTCACAGTCCTTGTCAAGCTCAGCCATTAAATGATCTGAAAAGAGAAAATTTTATTATGTTTTAATAAAAATGACACCTTGATAAAAATTAAACTTATTTATGTGCGGAATGATTTTATTTTTATTTTGTTTTTTTTTAACCGGTTTGTGGACATTCCAGAGAAGCTTTAATAAAATATTAATTTACGATAACTAATTTAATACAAATAAATTACTTATCATTAAATGGACCAATTTTGTTCCGTCTGTATCTTGTCTCATCTTTCTTATAAGAAAATTGTGGTGTTAGCAATACGTTAGTTAGTTATGCCTGGGCTTTAACTAAGAGATCATATCGCCTACTATCAGAGCGCTCTTTCGTCACTCTGGTGGACATGAGCCGACTCTACTGTGGGAGACCTAAACTTTTATTCATCTAGGGCAGGGGTCTTTAACGAGTACCTGACAGGCTCGGGAACATCGCTTAACGTCCTTTCTGATAAACGGTGTGCTCAAGTTTTTTTCATCTCCCAGATAAAAAACCGAAGGGCCTCGGCCGGGTTTCAAACCCGCGATCTTGAGCTCAATAAGCAAGCACGCTATCTCTGAGCTAACGGCGCTCTCATTAGCAATACCTGATGATTTGTCTTCTGCATACTAAAGAACCTTAATGGTTTGACCATTTTCAAGATGATGTCTGTCTGTGAGTCAGCGAGTATATGATTGGAAATTCGTGAGCACTTCAACTTGCAAACTATTGTAGCGATGAACTTAAAATTTAAAATGAAGATGTCACATATGTTAACTCAGATCTGATTAGATTTTGGTTGAAATCTGAGAAAATTAAAACCACTTTAAACAAAAATCTATTAAAATAAAAGCAATTTTTATATGAGAGACAAATTTATCGAAGACCGCGCGCGTCTGTGAACATAATAACTCTCGATAGAACGAATGTAGGCAAACGAAATTATATACGTGTATCCAGAATCCTCTCAAGGGCGACATCTATTGGTTTTCAGCCAAATCAAGCAAAGGAAAGGGGGATTTGGGGGAGGCTTAACACAAAATCTCTAATAACTGCCGTTCTAATGAATCTATTAACATGAAAGTTTATTTGTAAATTCAAAGCCCTCCGATGTAAATTCAACCCCAAGTGGGCTCTCCTTAAATACCCCAATAATTGCAGATGTATCGACCCAAAATTTAGTATGATGATTCAGAAGTCCCTAAGTAATACAACTATAGAGTCCTGTTGTGTCTGTAGTCTGGTTAATCGCCATGTTCATAATGATTAATAGAGTCGAGAGTATCTTTTCAATGTAGAAGGAAATCGAGGTTCTGTCGTGTAAAAGAAAATGCAAACGTTTCGAAAACTATTTATTTTCATCTTCAGGGCCTTATAATGACTTGAGTGGATGTGTGTGGTGACTCACTCATCAGCACTCACTACACTGGACACAAACTCACAACACCTTTACCACACATATCCACTCAAGTCATTATAAGGCCCTGAAGAAGAAAATAAATAGTTTTCGAAATGTTGGCCAAATTTTGCATTTTATTTTAGACGACAGAACCTCGATATATACATTCAACTATAGAGGTTTAACTTGATTCGCTCGATTGGTTTTGGAGGGAGAGAGAAAACTTAATTTATAATTCTTTTTGGGAAATAACATTACCGGTGATTCAGTGACGCCTTTTTTAAAATGATTGTCAATAAAACGCGATATATATCGTACCTACAAATCATCTTCATTGTTGAAAAGATGAGAGATGTACCTGTTCTCTTTATGGAAGATACATGTTCAACTGGTGATATTATTCCAGATTTGGTGTAAAAGTAGTTTTGGTGTCCTCCGGAGCTCAGTGGGCGGATCTGACGGTGGGTCTGACGCCCACGGTCCAAATACCAGCCAGCCCAACATTCCTGCATCACCCTCCCCTCCCCTCCCCGACACTCTCCAATTTTCTCATTTAATGTTTCTATTTGCCCCTTCTCAACTCACGATTTTACTTACTACTATACGAAGAGTAGCTAGCGAAAATTCGATGTTTAGTTTCCAATGGAATTTCTTGTTTTTCGACACCCTGAATCCAGTTTAGCAATTCGGTTGAAAATAATAAGGTGCATATGTCGCAGGATAACACATGTCTGCAAAAAAAAAAAAAAAAATTGAGAGCTGTTTTGGTTTTTTTGCGTAATTCTTATGATTTTGGGTGTGCTGAATCCGAAAATGACTTTCATTTTGTCATAGATCGTCACGTTTTCTGACAATGTAGGTATCTATGTTAAACAATTTATCATCTTAAAATAAAAGATAAAAGTCTAAAGATTTTTTTTTAAATTTATAATTGCGTAACAAAACTTATTTTTTTATCTAAGATACATTCATTAGTAAGCACTAAACACATATCTTTTTCCCAGTGAGACTCCTTTTGGTACATTTTCGCTTGTGGTAAGCATCTGGAATGTCTCTCTGAAGCGTCCAACAGTAGTCTGCCATCATTGAGACGCTCCATCTTCCCTGGTATCTTTTTTCCATCTCCTTTATATCTTGGTGAAATCGTTCACCTTGCTCTTCACTCATATCTACTAAATTATCTGGAAAGTAGTCGAGGTGGGAATGAAGAAAATGTACTTTTAAACTCATTAGGCAACCTAAAGCTTGAAATGCTTTTAACATTTTTTTAACGATTAGTTTGTAGTTAGGGTCTTTGTTATTGCCTAAAAATTTCTCTATGACCTCTTTAAAGGCAATCCACCCTTCTCTTTGAGGATCCGTCATGGTTGTGATGAATTGTGGATCAGCCATAAGTCGTCTAATATCTGGTCCAACAAAAACACCTTCCTTCAACTTTGCCTCCGAGAGGCCTGGAAACTTTGATATTAAGTATTTGAAGCAATTTCCATCTCTTGAAAGTGACTTTACAAATTGCTTCATCAATCCCAGCTTAATGTGAAGCGGTGGTAGAAGAACTTTATGAGGAGGCACCAAAGTTTCATGCAGGACGTTCTTTTCGCCAGCTTTAAGCTCCCTCGGACCCACCCAACACTTTTTGGTCCAGTGATTTGCTCGGTCTCTACTATCCCATAGACACAAAAAGCAAGGGAATTTAGTAAACCCAGATTGTTGTCCAAGCAACATGCCCAAGATTTTGAAATCACCACACACTTGCCAACCGTGGTTTTTATATTTTAATTTGCAAAGAACCAATTCCAAGTTCTTGTAGGTTTCCTTGAGGTGTACGGAATGACCGACAGGTATGGAAGCATAGAAACCGCCATTGTGAAGCAGAACTGCTTTAAGGCTTCTTTTTGAAGAATCTATGAAAAGACGCCACTGTGCTGGGTCGTATGTGATCTTAAATATATCCATCAAACCTTCAATATTGGTACAATAAACCAACTCATCCTTTTGGGCAAAGTAGGAACAGAACTGCTTCTCACGATATCTAAACCAGGAGGAAGACACTCCCGGCAAAAGTAAGTTCCTGCTTTTGAGCCTTGATCCAAGCAGCTCAGCTCTAACCAAATCATTTAGCTCGCCCTGGGAAAACAATTTCGGACTGCTGTCATCTTCAAATTCAAAACTTGGCTTGTCATCGGGTTCAGGTACAGCACCATCTTCAGGTGAACTTTGAATCGTCAGAACTTTGAATCTCTTCCAAGGTAGCAGGGGCCTTGGGCACTGGTATTTCGGTCCCATGAGGGATGGGACGAATAGCTGATCGCATATTGGGGTATGAAATTGACTGCTTCCATTTTGAATTATATCCTTTCACATTACACGAACAAAAGTAACAATCATCACTATGGTTCTTTTGCTCGCGCCATACCATAGGAATCGCATATCGGAAGGCTTTTTTCTTACCCTTAAACCAATTTCGAAGGTCTTCAACATATCGTTTGCAGACTTTATGAAGTGCTCAAACTTTATCCTGATCTCTAAGTTTCAAGCCAAAATACGCGAAGTATACTTTTTCTAAAAAGTCCGTAATATTAAGTTGTTGCTTTAATACCATATATTCGCCACAAATATAACAGAAACTGTCAGACGAATTCACACACTTCCGCACAGACGACATTGCACTATATTGAACCAAGATCTATAAAACAATGACGAGTTAATACGTAATTGTACTGCGCCACTTTCTACACTATCAGAGCGCGCACGTTCAGGTTACAACATGTTTATGTTTGTTAATTTAGGTCACACAGGACGTTCTTTATTTAGAAAGAAATTATAGTTATGGCCTGTATACATTTAAAAACAGTAATCAAAATAAAATTGTACCTATTATTTATGACTTTTAGTTAGCCCAAAAAACACAATTTTTATAATAAAATTTTGCGTTTTGCAAAATAACCTGACGTTCTGGAATTTTTTGAGTATTTTTTTAGTTTTCAGAACACCTAAATACATAGAAATCAGTTGAAAACCTGCAGACAGCATTTTTGTTGCAGACCTGTGTAATTGTGAACTTCATTGGCCTTTTTACATAATGCCTAATATGTAGGTACTAGACGTTTTGTAAAACGCCTGAATCTTCCAATCTAAATGTAAACCACATTAAACGAAGTAACTTAGAGGCATGAAAATGAACATAAAGTGTACATTATTAAAAAAAGTCTTCATTGATCTAAATAGAAATGTAAAATATACAAATATATGTAAGCCTTTAACGGAAGATATATAAGATTTCGATCTTTTCAAAATCGAAATATACAATACACTGTTATCTATGATCACAAGCGGATTGTGTACTAGTACTAGTTGCGCTGCGGTCTGCTGTGGCAGCCTGAGGTTTTACAATGGCTAGCCTTTTTAAGTTAAGGTCAGCTTTTTTGTAACGGACATATCAAATTACAATAAGACTGAAATACTTTCGCCTTTTTGTAAAAAGGTCAACTAAATCAGCCTATAGACTCGTTTTTTCAATAAAAAGCCGGCGTTTTGTAAAAAAAAAAACTAGTATTTTTTACAAAACGCCTCCTTTTTATTGAAAAAAAACGAGTCTATATCAACTGGGCTGATTAAGTTCGTATTTTTACAAAAAGGCGAAAACATTTCAGTCTTATTGTATATATATATATATATCTTGATATGTTGTTTATTGGAGTCAGATTCGAACTTTTTTTTCCTTTCTAAAAAACATTTGCTTTATGGGATTTCATCAAATTGTATTTCTATTTTTCTTATAAACATCGCAATATCTAAATATACGACAATCTTTTACGGAATATTTAATATTCAATTAACTTTAAATTACGAATTCATGTAAAAATATACTAACTTGTCTTCTGGTTTAACCCGTTTTGTTGCCTAACTTGTAACTTATGGTTTATTTTATACAAAACCAATAAAAATTTATCTTAATTGACCTAAGTATTTGTATTTGTATTACCTTTAATTTTAGCTTGTGTTCTCATATGTTATTAGCTTTTTTTTGTTCACATGAAATTACTACATGTAAAATGAATTAGAATTTATGTTTCCTAACTGGTAACTGTTTTTTTTTTTTGCTCTGTAGGGCATATACATGAAATACGTTTCATTTCATTGGAAACAAGCCAAGCCACATATTAAGATATCTCTAAAAGCAAATCAAGCTGGCTACTTTACAGCCTAGTCTTCCTGTTGCAACTAAACCGCAGAAACACACTGATAGGAAACTATTGAATTGAATATTATACTTAATTATTTTTTATTTTTTTTCAGATGCAAGGTGTTTCACAAGAGGTCTCAAGTCCTGAAAGTTCAAAGTCTATCAGGTAAAAACATAATCCTATTGTAATAATAGAAACTTTTAAATATAATAGAGTAATAACACAATAATATCAAATGTTTTTGAAAAAAAAAATGAAATAAATACGATAAAATAAGAAAACTTTGGATAATATGGTGGCTTTCCAAACACTATTCGGTCTTATAGTCTTCAGAAAGTTTTTTTAATTAAACAGTTGTTATTAATGTCGTTTCGTCCATTTCGGGCATTATCGAACTTATTGACAATCCTGATCATTTGGTTCAAAAATCAACAATTTTCCCACTTGCCAGTTGATGAATTTGTTGATTTTCATTTAAATAAGTAGCAATTTATTTGCAAAATGATTGGCACATGGTGGATTTGTATAAAGAAAAGAAGAAGATTGTTTGTTAAAGTATTACTGACGAATATAAAGAATTCTGGTAAAGTATGAAGTCTGTGAAATGACCAGAATTGTTTGATAATAATCAAAATGGGCGAAACCTCATTTATAACAATTGTTAAATAAAAAATAAAAAAGAACTTTCCGAAGACCATAAGGCCGAATAGTGTGTTTTATAATCCAGTCCCTAATAAAGATTATTATTCCTCCATTCCAAAAAAAAAAATAAAATAAATAAACTTTAATTATTTGTTAATCGACTGAATATTGCACCCTCGGAATTTCAAGAAAATTGTTTTTGATTTTTTTTGACACATGAACATAATCTTATTAATCAATTCTCTAAAGTTGTTCATTCTAGCAGAGATACTGTCATTTGCTTGTAAAATTAAATTTAGAAGTTACGAAAGTTTACCTCTGAGGTTTCATAAATTAAATGTAAGAAATTTATTTTTGCCGCTGAAAAACAAAATATAAATATATATTGTCAAAATATTATTTTTTGAATATTTTAGGACTTTGTGTCCAATATTAATTTTTTTTCTGCACGTTTTTCGGAAGCTAAATTACCTTTAATTAAATAATGATTAGATAAATGAAAATATGAGTATGGACTAAATTATGAAAATGTGCTTTGTTTTTAGAAGTCGACGGAAGGCGAGGTGGAAGCTGAAGTTTCATCACCAGGCACTGCCTCCAGAGTACCTGGACCACTATGAAGCATCGCTGGCGACCCCGCCGAGCCCAGCGCCCCCTACCGTCCGCTACACAGACCTGCCCTACATGGGCGAGATGACCCTGGACAACGCCAGACCTCGCCGAGGGAGGAAGCCCAAGAAGGCGGACATCTGCCATCTCATCTACAAGAACTATGGGACAACCATCTTGGACGAGCCTCTCAACCTCTGTATCCGGGACCTGAAGGCCAAGCAGAACCCCCCCAGTCAAGTCTCCATGTGTAAGTTCAAGTTTACCGGGGGAGCCACTCCCTCTCTCAAGGAGAAGAAGATGTTGTCCGTGGACGCCGGAGGCAATTTCAGGTACTACGATCAGAGGGAGCAGCAGAGAAAGAAGTCAAGGAAGTCGTTAGCGAGAGAGAAACTGGAACAGACGTTCAAGGAAAAGGGGTTCCTAATTCAGACCCAGCAGCTGGAGAGTGCTCAGGGTGCCACCTACTGTAAGTTTAGACAGTTGAGGAAGTTCACAAGGTACCTCTTCAGAAGCTGGAAACATCACTTACCTGGAGAAATAGTGTCCGACACTTTTGGAGAGTGACAGCACCATGAAATCCAACTGCTTTACGATCTCAATTTTTTATATTTATTTGCATTACACCTCCCTTAATAATTTAGCAACAGTAAAAGTTGTGGTTTCAGAGTAAAAGTCCTTAAGTCACCATTGTGAGATATTAGAATTTTTATTCAGTCCTAATGTCGAGTTGGCACGAATCCTCCATTGCCTTATTTGAATATCAATGGCAACATTTTCGGTTCCTCCTTCCCCAGGATCGGGTCTTATTATTATTTCGGACAAGTTCCGTATGCTCCTCTGAAAAAGGATATTACAAGATGCGCGATTTATTAATAGATTAATAGACAGCGCAGTGTACATTACAAAAAAACAATTAACTAAAAATATGACAAAGCAGTTTTGCCCAGAAACCACAAAAAATGTAGCATTATCAGAAAAAAAAAATATTAATTATTGTGTGAAGCACAAAAAGGACTTGTAGCGTGGCGGTAAATCCTCATATTTGAGAATATCTTTGAGGACAAGACACAAAATTGAGAATAAACGTAACATGTAAGATATTCACGAGACTGAATAGAATTTTCATAATGAAACCCAAACGATTAGAATCGTCAGGGTCCATGGCTGTCTGTCTAATTAAATGCTTTCGAATATTAATAAAAATGTTGTATTTTATTTAGTTTAGTAAACATTAACTTTGTACAAATCATTTTTATTTTGGGTCCATGACAAAAATGGTTGGCTCATTGCCCCAGTTTTTTCGTCGTTATTGAGCACAGTCCTTACACTCCATGAAGCTCCCTTATATAAATATTTACCCACAAGCCGCAGTAGTATAAATAATATACCTTAATAGTTGCCAATTGTACTTTTTCTTTTATCAGACCTAAGTTTTTATGAATTATCTTAATGAAACATCTACTTGTTCTGACTTGATTAAGTATTGACTGAGTATAGCTTTTAAAACTTTATGTAAAGCCGAGTTCAGATTTCATTAATTCCTAGACAACAAAATACCGAAGATAATAACAATCTATGTTGAAATTAATAGTATAAGTTGACTCTTTATTTATTAGAACCTCATTATTGTTCATATTGTTTATTACAACTCGAGCAGAGCAGTGCTGGCGTTACTTGTTTTATTATCGTTTAAACTATAGTTATTTATTAATAATATATATATTTTTTCACTACTTTATTATTGTTCCAATTTATTTTTTGGTCTTTACAACTTAGCAAATAGATGTTTCAGAAAAAAACTCTCATCAAATCTTTATAATATTTGCTGATATTTATTTTAATACATTTTTCCATATATTGATCATATCCTTTATGCAGAACATATTTTACGAGTCCACTTCAGTGTTATAACCCTTAGTCCAGACTGACACAGACGTGGTCCCGTAAAATATGTTCTAAAAAATATGATGAATATATTAAGAATATAAGGAAAAAAATGTTAATATATTGGGAGAGTAATAAATATGTAAACAAATATATGTATATTATAAATTCAGAACCTTGTTACACAACCCAAATGTGTTATTTATTAAACAATTCATAAAGTTAAAGGTTGTCTGCGGATCGGAACCTTTCTGGCTTTCTTATTGAAATGTAACCAACCATCTCAGCGCCTTTTCAACAATTCAATCATGTAATACCCTTATACTTTTTGAAATAGTGTTTTCCTTATATTTGACTGTGTACTTTATACGAACTGATATTCATTGCTTAAGAAACAATGTTACCCCTACAAAAACTGTGATTTTTTCTTCTAACTTTTTTAAATTGAATTTTTTCAAATTAATTTATAGATTTTTTAAGACTTAGTGGTGGATATAACATATCTGTTTTCAGATGAATTGTATATATATACATAAATATTACTATGGACATTTGTAAAATGTACATATAAATTTTTTTTATTTCTAAACATCAATATACTGAAAGAAATATCTTCTTTTTATGAAAAAAAAAAATCTGAAATATTTTTTCAACTGATGCCTTTTGTTAAGTCGATTAAAATGTTTGAAAAAAAAAAAGTTGCTAATCTAACGAATTGTTGTAATGTGATTTTTAAAATATGAATTGGACTGTGTAACTATAAGAGAACTAATGTTGATATTGTGAAATTTGTAAATAATAATTTAATATGTGTGTTTATAATAATTATAATGCTCATTGTGTACATAAAAATCTAATTTTATTTATATTCATACATTATTATTGAAAAAAAATTATAAATTTGTTGTTGAAAACTTTATTTTTTGTACTATTTCCTCATTCCATTTTTTTTTATTTATTTATTTATAGTTGAATTCAATTAGAATTTAATAAGACTATTGTCATAATGAATTTAATGGAGATTTTTATTCTTGAGAGATGATTTTTTTCGCTCAAAAACGTTTTCTGTAATATCGATCCGTCAGTATTTAGAAGAATAGGGGACAAATAGGCGAATAATCGTCAAGCCCATGTTAATAGAATTTCGTTTATGACGTTCGATCCAAAAAGCCCTGAAAATTTAATTTTAAAAATAAAAAAAAGGTAAGGTTATAAACATAAATATATATATATACATATTGTAATTTTGGGGCGCTGGTAGCTCAGTGGTTTAGGTGCTTGCTTATGGAGCTCAAGGTCGCGGGTCCAAGACACAGCCGAGGCCCTTAGTTTATTTTATCTGGTACGTAAAATAAACTTATGCATGCCGTCCTTCGGGTGGGACGTTAAGCGATGGTCCCGAGCCTGTACAATGTCAGATACTCGTGAAAGACACCTACCCTAGGTGAATAAAAATTTAGGTTAGCCAAAATTTAGAACTCCCATAGTAGAGTCAGCTCTTGTCCACCAAAGAGACGAAAAAGCGCTCTGGTAGTAGGCAATATGACCTTGTAGTTAAATCCCGGGCATGAGTCAAAATAAATAACTATAATGTAATTATAGATATAATTGAAATTAGACTTATATAATTTTTTTTTACTTTCTTTATTTGTAAAAATGTACGATTTAATATGCTTTAAATGTTAAGCTCAAGATTGACTCGATTTACTATATCCATAAAACTGGGCATTATAATAAAATAAATTAATATAAACACTGATATGCTTGCATAATAATGTATATTTGCCATGATTTTTTTTTATGATTTATGGTACCTCAGAATCGAAATGAGAATATTTTGGAAAATGGTTGTTGCAAACTTGCAGCTATGTATTATATGTACCTTGTCTTTAACGAATACCTGACATCGTACAGGCTCAACGCCTCATCCGAAGGACGGCATGCTTAAGTTTATTTTACCTCCCAGATAAGATAAACTAAGGGCCTCGGCCGGGTCTTGAACCCTCGAACTTGAACTCAGCAAGCCACTGAGCTACCGGCGCCCTCCTATTCTACAAGTTTTTATATGAAAACTAGATTATGTTGTATTATCTTTAAATAATCAATAGGCAGGTATAACAAATTAGTGTATACATTTAAAGAACTAAGCAAAAATATAAATACAAAAAAACTTCTGGTTTTGCTGTTAAAATAGCGTCCCTATTTCATAGTAAGGATGTTGTGTGGGACGGCTCATTTAAGTATTCAGCAAAGGACTGTTGAGTAGCCCTACGTTGTTGGTTGCGGTACATTTGCTACGGAACCCTTTCATTTATTTAAATGAAATTTTTTAAGAAATAAAACAAAAGAAATGTTTTTATAATCTAATTTCTAACGCTACTGCATCAAAAAAAGGGTTAAGGAGTGAAAAGTTGAACAATGTTTTATTATAAATTGGACTCTATTAGCTATCTAACGATGTTTTATTTATTAACTACGATTATTAGTTTCGAAGAACGTTCGAGCGTTCAAAGTGTGACTTGTTTTCGTTGCGTCCCTGCTCCCGACGTTACCTTCAGCCCAGCGCGCCGAAAATGGATCATCATTAGTAAGGATTAAATATGACAAATCTCACAAAATTATTAATTACAAAAACTGTAGGAACTTATTCCTTCAAAGCTGAAATGTAAACCCAAATCGTGCCCTTCCGAAACTGAGGTATGCTAAACCCGTAATAAAGGTTTGAAAACGTAGAGGATAGTTAAAACCAGTTATACCTGGTTTAAATATTTATAAAATAAGTAAATAATATATAATATAAATATACACTTGCTCCTTCGAAGCTGGAGTGGCGGTAACCTCGCAATACTCACACCCCTTCAATATTATAGTTATAGCATAACCAGATTTATACATCAACATCAGATGTAATTTATATTTATTTACTAGTTTTTTTACCCAAGCTTGCACAGTTTGTTGAATGATCTCCATCGCAAGACGAAAACAACCCTCAGTTTGGATGGAAAGGACCTCAACTGGGGATTCCTCATTTCTTGCCGTCCTTGAGTTCGCACAGTTATACAACTCACTAATAATTAGAATAACCTGTAAACATATAAGTTTTATTAAACTGCATATACGTTTTTCATTATTAAAGTTTTAATAATAAAAATATTATATGTATATACAGGTAGAAAAAAAAGTTTACTAAAATAAAAGATTTAAACTCAACAAAACATATAGTTAGATAAAGAAATGAAAAAATACTGTTTACACAGTTCTTTTTAAACATTTTATATTGGAAAGTGAGAAAATAAAAGAAAACAATATTTTAGATACACTTGAGAGACAGCACCTCCTTTCCAAAGTTAATGTGTCAGATCAAAAATTTAGGAAAACCAGTTTTTGAACGTTTTTGATATGCATTTTTGGCATATCTATATTAATAGAATGGGCGTATTTTTTCCCCTTGAATATTGAGTAACGTATCGTTTCAAAGGTTCTAACAAGGACTGTTAAAGAAAATTGTATTTTTGAGTTGACTATTTGAAGCTGAGGGGGGCGTCAGGTTTAACATTCACTTCAGCCTGGAGCTGAATAAAAATAACTTAGGGGCATAATATCACCTTAATAGCAATCATAGGGGGCAAGAACCAGGGGTTTTGGAGAAGTGAGAGATGACAGCGTCATTTTATAGCGTTAGGCTTAACATCCATCTCTGCATTCAAAGTTATAGTAATCACGAACAAACCATCCAGTGGTGTCGGGGGTTGGTAAAACGTTAAGCTCAACATCCACCTCACCAACGCCAACAGTTGTCGGTATCAGCACTTTACAACGTTTTATAGGTTTACAATCCACAGCAATGGCGGGAGCAACAACCAACTGGATTTGATGGACGACAGTCATAGAGGCATTTTGAATAATTAGGCTCACGCCACTTTAGCCTAGAGCTAACGGTAGTGGGATCCATCGTTTAAGTAAACACAGGGATGTCTATGCGTCAGTATGTTTGCTTTCCAGCATCATTATACTTATATTGTTAAGATTATTTCTTCAGACTATAGGGGAGATTCAGGAAGTCTAGGGAGTCAGAGTTAGCGAGTGAAGCGATCAGGGGCAGAGCTTCTATATATACATAAACATATTAGAATATTTTAGAGAAATCTAATTTTATTATGGACATTAAAAATATATATAAAATAAAAATAAAATAAATATAAGTAGTAAGTACGTATCTTTATTTCCTCCCCACATCTCTATTATTTACATATTTATTATTATTTATAGTTACAGTATTTATTAATTTACATACGTATCACAAAAGATATTTTTTAACATAGGAATTCATAAACTATAATTTTTACAATAACTTAATAATATTATTTATTAATTTACAATAATTGTAATATAATTTTTATATTATCTTACAAAGGCAATTTGGTGAACCTTTTTTATATCAGAAAATAAAATCAAAACCTAATACAACTTCAAAGAAGACGAATATTTCAAAATTGGAATTGAAAACCCCAAAACTGTTCAAATATGTAGAATAAATCTGATTTAGTTGATGTATGACACACACCTATTAAAACAACTCATTTTGTAGAAATATTTGGGGGCATACAATCAAAAGATACTCAAAATATTTTTCCAAAAACAGAATTAGTAGTTGTTTCATCACGTAGTTCATATTACATTTTTGCCAGGAAAATTGAGCTAAATCTCATATATGCAATATGTTTATGGTAAAAAAAGATAGTAGTCGATGTTGTGTCATGAAAAAATTGGTAAAATGAATGTATACATTTGGAAATTATGCCCCACAATTCAAAATTCATGTACTATCTTATTAATTATTAGTCTAGAGAAAACAATAATTAATCCATTTATGCTGCTCTAAAATAATCTAAGTATTCATAATTACAAAGTATATACAATACACATAAGTAGGGACCGGATACTTACATATCTTTTCATGTAAGATTTCCACATTTAATACATATTTTGAAAAAGCAAGATTCAAAAAATTTGATTTACAATAATCTCTTACTTATTCTAGAGAGAGAAATAAAGAATTTTTAGGAGTGAGACCAATGAAAAAAAAAAATATAACTTCATAGTTATAATTATTAAAATGTTTAATAATTGTAATATTCTGAAATGTAGTTTTTGTCTAGTTCAATATGAGTAGAAAATTGAACGATTTCAAGGTTTGGATCCTCGTTCTCCACAGATGTACTAACTGGATTTCAAAAGAACGTTTTTTTTTTAAGAAGGGTAAATGAGATTATCTGATGTAAAATAGAGGCAAATTCAACAACTGCCGCAGATATTTCCCCAACCTTATAAATATACAATCCACTCTTGAAGCTATATATATATATAAATATATCTTAACGCTTGAAACTAACATAGAGCAGAGAAGAAAAAATCAAATTTCCGACTTGGTTCTTATAAGCACCAAATCTACCTATGTAATTCGAAAGGCTCCCCAAAAATAATAATTATTATAATAATAAAAGTATCCCATCTACACTTAAATTCATAAATAAATAAGATTTTTGTTAACACCTAAAATAGTAAAACATTAAATAACTAGACTATAACAATAAAAATTGTACAATAATCATTTACTAACATAAACAAATAAATAATAACATACAGAATATTAAAATGTACTTTACAAGAACTTAGATGTAAAAGCAATAATTTAAGGTATTTTTGTGACAAATATTAATATACAAAATGAGAAAATGACATTAAAAAGTCGTTTGAAAAAATTGAATAATTATATAATGTATCAATATATTTATCGGTGTGTTGTACTTCCTTTTTTCTTTGATTATCGAATCATTTAGAGTAGAAAAAACAATTATCCCAACAAAATAAATGAAGAAGATACATATTTACAATAGAAAATATGATTCTCGTTTTTATGGAAATACAAAATATAACTTATAGATTTAAACCATGAATATACGAACAGTTGGGAGAATATTTTGAAAAATGAACAGTTTTTTACCTCGGAGGTAAATAAGTTATATAAATAGTTAATCTTATTTTTTTGAGCTCTACACAAAGACATACTGAGCTAAGTCGAATCTCATTCCAGGAAGATTTTAGGAGAGTTTAGTAAGTTGTGGTGACTCATGCCCGGGCTTCAACTATGTCACATCGCCTACTACCAGAGCGACCTGGACATGAGCCCGACTCTTCCATGGGAATCTTAAATGGTGCCTACACAGATTTAGTTATCTGTGTTTTGGGGTTTATCTGAGTACCTGACGTACAGGCTCGGGACCAATGTTTAAGGTCTCAACCGTAGGACGGCGTGCTCAAGTTTTTTTTAAAACCCAGATAAAGAACCTAAGAATCCCGGTTGGGTTTCGAACCCTCGATCTTTAGCTCAGTAGGCAAACTACCTCTGAGCTACCGAGGCCCTCTGGAAGAGTTTATTGAAACACCGTGCTCCAATTTGTTTGGAAGCTAAATAATAATTTATATGGATTGTTTGAATAAATTATCGCTATAATTTATTTTTCAGTTATTTGGATTAATTTCCATAAAAAAAAAAGATATTGTAATAATATTCAAAGGAGAATCCATGAAGATGAAAACTCTAAGGCAGACAACTTCAAAGGCTCTCGAAAAATGTTATATATATATTTAAGAAAATAAAGACTATCTAATTACATATTCATACAGAAGCTACCAAGCTTCTGGTATAAGGATCCATTTTTTGTTTTTGTTATTTGTATTTTTCCTTTTGGGTTTTCTTGCCTAAATATAAAAATAAATAAACAGAAAAATGTACTATATAATAATACTAAATACAGTATTACTTTATGTTTCATTATAAGTAGTATTCACTTTTAAGACAGACTCCATTGATGGTCATTAAACCAATTAGAGACTCCATTGATGGTCAATAAACCAATTAGAGATTCAATTGATGGTCAATAAACCAATTAGAGATTCCATTGATAGTCAATAAACCAATGAAGTTGTCTTTATGTGTCATTCAAAATTAAATTTTTATATAAATAATATTTAAAGAAATAAAAACTATATATCTACATATTCAGATCAAAATAACTTAGTTCTAGCCAGTTTTCCCGTCATATTTTGTGATTTTATAGAATATTTATAAATTTTACTTCACCTCCAGCCATCATTCTGAAATCAATTCAGATTGACGTTGGGAACATTAATACCTTTAATTTCATAGCCAATAGTAATTTTAGAACAAATTAACTTCAGTATTATTAAGCCTGTTTTACAAGGATCTTGTTCTATTATTTTCTGGATTGAGAATACTTTTGTAAAAAATGTAGCATGTTGAAATGTCTGTAAGTGGATAAACACACCATAAAGTAGACTATTTATAATAAAAACCATAAAGCTCATTAAAAACTGTTATCATATACATTTCATATCTTTAACAGTTCATTATAAGAATACATATAGTAAACGGGTAATCAGGAAAGTACTTTTGGCTGTTTCCTAAACCAACCGCTAGAAGTACCTACTTTAGTGGCAGAAATAATTGTTGCTTTACTCTTCCTCTTTAATTGATATTTAACAGTTTCAAATTTCTCAAACAAATATGACGTTCATTCAACATTATAATTTTAATTGAAAGTCATCTACATTACATATTTTTGTTTGTTCAACATTTTTTAAATGATTTTGATGCGGATATAACAGGTTTTAGACAGTCTGACCAGTGTGTCAGTCACTTAAATTACTTATTTAAAGCAGGGGTCGACAACCCTTTTCCACCCTTGCTGGACGAACCAGAGTACAGACCACAGATTTGAATATCTGAATGACTATTTCCAACTTTTTCCCGAAGGTTTCTATTCGAATGTTCAACTTTCTACTTGAATTAGGCCTCCTCAACTAAACAGGAGGTAGGCTAGGTCAGTAGTCGTCCTTCAATTTGATGTATAGACAGCAGGAGAGGATCATGCCAAATATCTCGATGACGCTGAATCCGAGACCCACCGCACAGATTATGACCAACTGCTGCTCCAGTTCTGTTGAGAACCTGTGGATACAACCCTGAAACAGAACAAGTATTCAAAATAATCATAAAGGAATTAATGTATTTACTGTCTTTTCCCCCACATCTTGAAGGCAATAGAAACAATTCGGAAAAGAATTTTTTTTCTCTTTGTTCTAAAAAATAAACTAACCATAATAAAAAATCATGTTTCCTATCCAAAAACAATATTTGATACATAACTTTTATTTTTTTAGCAGAGTTCTTCCACAGATAAAAGTATGTCGAATCTACTTTTGTTTATTATTTTTATTATTAATATAATTATTTTTTATTAGTTATTTACTCATTTCAATTGGTATATTTTTTATGAATAAACAAATATTGTAGTAAAGAAGACACTCTGGAAGAATTATAATAAATATTATCATAATTTAAGTTATAATTAAAAACTATCTACTGTATTTATTAATATAATTTTTTTGTATTAATTTATCAATAGTATTAATTTATTAATCTTTTATTTATATCATTTTTACTATTATTCTTATTACATGTGTGTCCGACACTAATAATTAATAATGTATCTAATTTATGTATATCGTCGGCCTAAATGTGATACCTCATAAGCGACATTTTTCCGAAAATCGTATTTTTTTTACAAAAAAAATAAGAAAAAAACTCCATTGATCTAGTGGGACCTCTTATACGACATAAAACGAAAAAACCATGAAATACGGTTTGAAGAACAGTACCTTGCAAAAGAAATGGGAACGAAATTCTGGTGAAACCTCGTAACTCCGTCAAGTACGATAATGCTTTACTTGGATTCGCAAACTAACTTAAAAACAATTCATGACATGCATATACATCTTACTTGATACAAATGTCGAAGAAATTGAGGTTTCCTAAAAAGAATATTTTTATAATCAGTTTTTTGTCTCTCCTGTAAAGTTGGCTTTTTGCACATATGAGGTATCACGTTTAGACCGACGATATGTATGTGTATATTTTTATGAGAAATCTATAACCGGAAATAAATAGTATCACTATTAATAGTGGTGCTAATAATCTGAAGAATAACTTTTTTTTTTTTAGAAAATAAAATTTTTATGTAAAGCTCTTTTATTCTACTTAAGTTCATTTGTTATCGGAGTAACCGCTAAACCACAGTTCCCGAAATAACGACTTTAGTCCTTAGTAAGTTATTCTTAAATGTTATTTATTAAAATTTATCCTAACTTATGGCTGCAGAACCATGATTATTTTATTCAAGAAGAAGATGAAAGACAATTTATTAGGCTAGTATTCAAGTGCATTTCACAAAAATTATTTATACTTTGCCAATACGTATCTGAACTAACAATATTTATTAGAACATCAGTAAACAATAAAAATTAACACAAACAAGACTTTGTAACAATTTTTTATAGAAATGCTCTCCCTCTTTCTCCCACCCTTCTCAAATTCATTCCTTCCTGACATTGCTTGGTTTATAAAATAAATGTAGTGGCATGAGCGGTTTTCTTTGTTTTATTGTGCAACATAGTTCTGAGAATGACTTTCTTATACCCAGAAATGCTAGTATGAAATGAATTTGAGAATGCGGGAGAACCATGTCTCCACAAAGAGGACGATACTTACAGTGTATGGTATGTTACTCGGATGGTTGCTCTTGCCACAACCTTCTGAAGGAGTCTTGCAACAAGAATCCGGAACTTTATTTGTCGTATTGGACTCTAGCCTCCAACGACTACTTTCCCAGTTTTCAAAACTGCTCGCTCCGCAACATTTATACTGAAACATAAAATGGCAATAATAATAACAATGAACATTATTGCAAGAAATAAATATAAAAAAACAAAAACAAAATGATTCTCTTCCACGTAAGTGGCTGCGTCAAAAATACAAGTTTATGATCTGTATGAGTTGAATGAAGT
The DNA here is from genome assembly GCA_963662175.1 of Aradus depressus. Classification (NCBI taxonomy): domain Eukaryota; kingdom Metazoa; phylum Arthropoda; class Insecta; order Hemiptera; family Aradidae; genus Aradus; species Aradus depressus. The sequence continues at coordinate 78,719,299 of OY759214.1, forward strand.
GAGAAATTCAAATGTATTTATAATAAATAATATATTTTCTCCTATTTATTTTTTTTGGTATTTACAACCTAGCAAATATTGACGTTTCTATAAGAACACCCCTCATCAGTCTCTCAAATTTATTTGATGATCTTTATGTAAAGATTAAAGTTGTTTTTTATATTCCTATTGCGGATACATATTTTACGAGTCGAAATCTTTGATAACCATTTAGTCTAGAAATCAGAAGATCTGAATTCATAAAATACGTCTCTGCATTGAAATTAAATGTACAACATTTAAAAAAGAAAAATTTGCTACTTTGTAGAACCAAAAAAAATAAATAGCAGGGAATATAGAGATATGTTGAAAAATTTGTTGTTGCGAATTGAGAATCTTCTTACACAACCCAAAAGTGAAATTTATTAATTGCATATCTCTGGTGTTTAGGCAAAAGGGCTTAAATCAGAATAAGTCGTGATCCAAAGGATTTAGTGCATTTAAATATCATTACCAGATGTAACTCAATGTTGGAATATTTTACTTTGTTTATATTTAATACTTTATAGAAATAATATTTCAAGTAACATAAATGTGCTTTACCTGATTTGCAGAATTTTTTTTAACCTTCAGAAATTTCCCTCCTAAAATTCAGATTACTGATTTAAGTCCTTTTGCCCAAACACCCGAGATATAGGAACTATACATCCCATAGCAAAGAGTTGGTCCTTGCATAAGTTACCTTTTTCCAGCAATTTCAAAATCAATGTACTCAATACTCGTTGTCCTAATATATTTTAACCGACCATATTCGAGATGCGGAGATATTTAAAAAGTATTACAATTCTAGACAGTGGGTGTGATTTATTCTTACTTGGAACAGTTCTTTCAACTCTTCCTTCAGCTTCCAAATATTGTCGGTAACATGAGCATTTTTAACGACTTGGTTTCACAAGATATAAATCAACTAAAAACTCTTAAGATGTAAAACTAATTTCATAACAACTATCATTGTATTTATTTGTTTGTTGAGGCGTAATGAGTATATGTGTTTCATTATAGGATCCAACATCCATATTCTACTGTAGTTTCCATATTCTACTGTAGTTTATCACCAAATTAATCAACAAAAATAATAAATTACTATTTTCTAAAAATAGTAGGTACCTACTCATTTTTTTGATATAATAATAGAATACTTTAAAATTACATACAACATAAATACTCAGGTTGATCAGAAAGAAATATGGAGTTAGTTCTTAGTCCAGCCGCAGTAGCGCTGCATACACAAGGTTTGTGATATATTATTAATAATGTAATATCATATCCAACAAAATTATACCACTGGATGTTTTCTCTCTTAAGTCTTTATTGTCTTGTTTATTTTTATTTGCAATTTTACTTTTTTTTTTAATTACAAAATAAAATCAGCTCAGATAAGAATAATTATATAAGTATTTATGTAATCGAGAAAAAAATGTACATTAATAATAGTAATTATTTATGAATTTAAAAATTGATAGGTTAGGATAGGTTTATTAGCTATTTAAAAGATATTACAGATCTCATCTAATCAGCGCTAAAGCGGCTGAACTAAGAACTAACGCCAGGTTTCTTTGTGGACAAAAAGAATATTTATGTCCAGTTATATTAGTATAAAATGTAAATAAAAATAAAAATGACAATAAAGGCTTGAGAGGGAAAACACCCAGAAGTATAAATTTGTTGGATATAATAATAAAATTACTCGACATAGATACATACTCTGACCACAAAGAAACCTGGCGTTAGTTCTTAGTTCAGCCGCTTTAGCGCTGATTAGATGAGATCTGTAATATCTTTTAAATAGCTAATAATATAAATGTTTAAATTCATAAATAATTACTATTATTATTGTACATATTTTTCTCTATTACATGGATAGTTATATAATTATTCTTATCTGATCTGATTTTATTTCGTAATTTTTTTATGCCGCTATCTGGCAACTTTTTCTTCATTTTAACACAAACTTTTTACTTTTGAGTTGTGTAAGGAAATTCTATATTTATAATAATATACTTTTCACAGCTTTATTTGTCTACCATTTATTTTTACAACCTAGCAAATATAGACATTTCGCAAAGAACTCCTTCAGTATCTTAAATTTATTTGCTGATTTTTTTTTTTTTTTTTTTTACGCATTGATTACGCTAAGTGATTATGAAAGATTTCATACATTTTGTAAAATATGTCTCCGCAATGAGAATAATATGAACAACATTAAAAACAATTGTTTACATAAATCAGCCAATAAATTTGAGACACTGATGTTGGGAGTTCTCCCAGAAACGCTGAAATTTGCTAGATTGTTAAACCAAAACATAAGTAGGAGAAGAATAAAGCTGTGGAAAATATATTATTATAAACGTTTTAATATATTCACAAAATAAATAAAAATCTAATGTATTTACCTCTTGTTGCATTTTATCGATAGCGAACGATTCGGCCACACCCATACCGTACTTTTCAGTGAATGTGTTATTCAAATTGTGATTCAGATCTGTTTCAACCTGGTTGCGGTATACATAGGCCAGGACTCCAACCATCTCCTCCATCAAGAATATCAGCAGGAGTAAGAAGGTGTACTGAAACAGACAAACGGAAAGTCACATTAGTATCTTTCATTAATAGTTTCAACATTAATCTTTAATATTTCGTAACTTCAATGATGGACGCCTTGACTGAACTACGGTATATTTTAGATATGTCGTTACTTAAATACTTAATTTAGAACAATGTTCCTATGAACCCACAATTTAGGAGCTTTAAATAAACATTGTTTATAGTGAATAAGGAAGGTGGGATTGAGTAGCTGTATTATAAATAGCAACTTACGAAATGTGAATAATTTATTCAAATGATACCACTCTTATCTGAAATAAAGTGTGTCATCAGACACAAAGCCAAGACACAACTCACAATTTACAGATCTAAACTAATACTGATTTATGTATATGTTAGTTATATTTATGTCTATGTTAGTTATATTTTATGTTAATTTTAGTGGAATGCCTAGGCTTCCTGATCACCAGTTTGGCTTTCTTTCTCTTCACTCCACTATCCATGAATGGCAAGTTACAAGGACTACGAAGTAGGGATAAGCATCGAAGTTAAACCATCGATGTTCACTATCGAATATAACATCGAAGTACACTATCGACAGACAGAAAACGTCGGCCATATTTATGATCCAAAACAATTAGTTATTTGTAACTCATGCTCGGGCGTTAATTGATAGGTCATATCGCCTATTACTAGAGCGTTTTTTTGTAGCTCCAGTGGTCATGAGTCCTATCGAAACCTATCGTTTATAGTTTTCAGCCAAATCGACCAAAGGGAAGGAGGGGATTAAGGGGGAGGCTTAATATAAAAACTCAAATAACTGCGATATCGGCAGAAGGAAAGGGCTCAACACAAAAACCCCAATAGCTGCAGATGTAATCAATGAATCGCCATAAAATTTCATATTTAAAGTCAAAACCCAATGTGGACATAACCTGTCAATTTTCAGCGATATCGGCGGAAGGAAAGGGGGATTGAAGGGAGGGGGCTCAACTCAAAAACCCTAATAACTGCCGATGAAATGTATTTATCGACCCAACATTTAATATGAGGATTTACGACTACCTATGTAAGTCAAATTTTGAATATTAGCGGAAACGGAAGACTGGTTTTGGAGGGGGAACGAAAAGTCAATTGATTAATTCGTTCTGGGGAAGTACATTGCCGGTGATTCACCGACTATTTTTCCTCTTTCTTGACGTGAATCTGGAAAATTTATAAAATCGTGGGATATCTTTGGGGAACCTACACTTTTAGATCATATTTTAGACTTTACCTCGTCACTACATGAATTGTAGGTGACAAGACGACCTATTCTTTATCAGACCATATCTACCTGTGTACACAGCTGGGGCTCAACAAACCGTTATCTTAAACATACAAAAATATTTCCTCTTCCTCAAACAACAGTGTTCCCAAAATATCCACCCTCTATAGCACCAATTGATAAACATGATATTTACCTACAAAACACATAATATGAATTCTTTAAAAAATCAATTGTACATAATTTATTTTTATTGTTCTTTGAGCTTGTAATTATGGTCTATGTACTATGTTGAACTCTATGTACTGTTTATATTTAAAACATTAAATGTTATTAGGCAAAATAAAAATATTTCTCTCTTAACAATACCAGGAAGATCATCAGGAGGATTTTCAAATAACTAAACATTGCACTTCTATTTTTGAAAAAAAGTATAACTCAAAAAGGAATTATTTTTGTTATTCCCTTCGCCACTCCTTGAAGACAAAAGAAACAAAAAAAATTTAAATTTAAAACTTAAATAAAAATTGAAACTTAAAAGGTTTACGTTAAAGAAAACCCTATATTCGGAAAAGGAATTATTGTCTCTTTGTTCAAAAATAATAAAATAACCATAATGAAAAATCGTGTTTGGTATCAAAAACAATATTTGGTACATAGCTAACATTTTATTTTTTTGACAGAGTACCTCCACAGATGTCTTCCCTTTAGGTCAGGCCAATGTAACTTCTGTTTAATTAATTACATTATTTTGTATCATTTATATACTAATTTATTTTATTCCTCTTGGTTTATTCCTTTATGTATTTTTATTACTTTTTATTTATTTTTTTGATAGAGTACCTCCACAGATGTCTTCCCTTAGGTCAGGCCAATGTAACTTCTGTTTAATTATTTACATTATTTTGTATCATTTATATACTAATTTATTTTATTCCTCTTGGTTTATTCCTTTATGTATTTTTATTACTTTTTATTTATTTTTTTGACAGAGTACCTCCACAGATGTCTTCCCTTAGGTCAGGCCAATGTAACTTCTGTTTAATTAATTACATTATTTTGTATCATTTATATACTAATTTATTTTATTCCTCTTGGTTTATTCCTTTATGTATTTTTATTACTTTTTATTTATTTTTTTGACAGAGTACCTCCACAGATGTCTTCCCTTAGGTCAGGCCAATGTAACTTCTGTTTAATTAATTACATTATTTTGTATCATTTATATACTAATTTATTTTATTCCTCTTGGTTTATTCCTTTATGTATTTTTATTACTTTTTATTTATTTTTTTGACAGAGTACCTTCACAGATGTCTTCCCTTAGGTCAGGCCAATGTAACTTCTGTTTAATTAATTACATTATTTTGTATCATTTATATACTAATTTATTTTATTCCTCTTGGTTTATTCCTTTATGTATTTTTATTACTTTTTATTTATTTTTTTGACAGAGTACCTCCACAGATGTCTTCCCTTAGGTCAGGCCAATGTAACTTCTGTTTAATTATTTACATTATTTTGTATCATTTATATACTAATTTATTTTATTCCTCTTGGTTTATTCCTTTATGTATTTTTATTACTTTTTATTTATTTTTTTGACAGAGTACCTCCACAGATGTCTTCCCTTAGGTCAGGCCAATGTAACTTCTGTTTAATTAATTACATTATTTTGTATCATTTATATACTAATTTATTTTATTCCTCTTGGTTTATTCCTTTATGTATTTTTATTACTTTTTATTTATTTTTTTGACAGAGTACCTCCACAGATGTCTTCCCTTTAGGTCAGGCCAATGTAACTTCTGTTTAATTATTTACATTATTTTGTATCATTTATATACTAATTTATTTTATTCCTCTTGGTTTATTCCTTTATGTATTTTTATTACTTTTTATTTATTTTTTTGACAGAGTACCTCCACAGATGTCTTCCCTTTAGGTCAGGCCAATGTAACTTCTGTTTAATTATTTACATTATTTTGTATCATTTATATACTAATTTATTTTATTCCTCTTGGTTTATTCCTTTATGTATTTTTATTACTTTTTATTTATTTTTTTGACAGAGTACCTCCACAGATGTCTTCCCTTTAGGTCAGGCCAATGTAACTTCTGTTTAATTATTTACATTATTTTGTATCATTTATATACTAATTTATTTTATTCCTCTTGGTTTATTCCTTTATGTATTTTTATTACTTTTTATTTATTTTTTTGTTCAACTGTATTTAAAATTGTTATTTATTTATATTTGTTAAATATATATTGTTTTTATATTTGTTATTGTTCATTTTATTAATTTACTTTTAATTTAAATTTGTTAATTTTAGTTATAATTTAAATAGAAATTAAGTGATAGGCGCAGTCTCAAGAACTAAAGGCAAAATTAAGCAATTTATTCCTGGGTTCTGAGGAATTCTTAACTTCTTGAGAAACTAGCGGGTTCGCAAGGAGTGACTTTAAACAGGTTAGTGATGTTATCTGCTTGGTTTGTAACTTTAAGGTACATCATTTTAGAAATAAGTTGAAATTTTCTATGATTTTGTGGCTGGGATTTTGTTTACTCACCCCCACCCCCTCCCCCTCCCCCGCACAGCCCCCCTCAGTATAAATGGAAACTTTGATGCTTCACGGTCTACGAAAGACAGCACCATTAGTGCCAGGGCAACACATTGCAAATTCAATTAATAATTTCAAATTTTTGTGGGGAATATTCTCTTGTTTAAAATGTGAAAATATTTCTACTATCCACGCTAACTTTTTCATCAAACCATTTAATCTATTTGCTAGTGCGTGGATTATAAGGAGGGGTAATCGAACCCCTTGTCTCAGTAAACTACCCAGTTCGACGCATTCCAGACGTTCTTCACAATTTGCGAATTTCTAAACTTTTCTGTAAATTAGATATATTAAAAGCATACCTCCTTGTTGCGCTGGATGACGCAAGTAGTGAGATCCAGACTTTAACTACTCACAGGGGAACCTAATGCTCAGATTGAGTTTTGGAATAAAAACAGCCCCGAGCGAATTTAATAGAAATTTGAATCAAATTTTGCATGGGTTGAATAAAACAGAGACATACTATCATCATAGTATGTCTCTGTTTTATTAGTATATGACTCAACTAGTGTGTTCAACTCGAAATTCATATTATTTAGCAGCGCTTTCCCCCCTCCCCACCCTCCAATATATAGATATGTCAAATATCGATATGGCCAAAAGTTGGAAATTTAATTATATAAAATTTTGGTTTTTTACATCACATATAAATATATATATATATTTTGTATAGATAATTAGTTATTGTTACTCATGCCCGGGCTTTAACGTGACCCCGACTCTACAAAGGGAGTCCTAAATATTACCTACCTTGGTTTAGTTATTTAGGATAGGGGTCTTTAATGAGTAGCTGACATCGTACGGGCTCGGGATCATCTCTTAACATCCCAACCGAAGGATGGCGTACTCAAGATTTTGTTCACCTCCCAGATAAAAACCTAAATAAAAAACATATTTTATATATATATATATATTTGTATATATAAGATTGTGAATGGGTGAATAAACCCTACAATGTTTAAAAGGTAATATATGATCTCGGCGAAGGTCAAATAGGTAATCTAAAACTGGGTTAAGGACATCTTGGTTTGTTAATATCTCTCCATATAAAGTAAGTATCTCAAAATGAGTGCCTACTTATTAAAATTTATAGTACACTGCAGGCCTGAGGTTTATAAATATGTGATATGTTCATAACAGGACTTTATTATACCAACCACCTTTTCACAGTTCACACCTTCTCCCTTCTATTTAGTGTAAGAAAGTCACTCTTAGAATTTCACAGTGTAATGCCACCACATTACTTTCTTTTTCAGTAATGCCAGTATGAAATTAGGTTAAGAGGAGGGAATAGGTATGAGAGTGATCTGTAAAAATGGCGTTGGTAAAGAGCGTTTTGTTATGGTCACATATTTCTTACACCCATAATATAAGTATTGTAATCGTGCAAAAATCCGAGATGGAGTTTTCATCAGATTTTCACGTTTTCAAGGTCCCCTGAATACGTTTTGAATATTTTCAGTGCGTGTGCATGTCATGGAAAGATATAGAGCGTTCTTACGCAGAAACGATTGTAGGTGATCCTTTGGAATTGAGAAATCACATGAGGTAAGTAACTTAGATCTTTTTAGATTTTTGCCGAACTCCGACGAACATTGAGGTAACTTTTTTTGGGATGGTTTGACGAAAATTGAAACAGATATAGCAAAGCTATTTTCTATTAAAACTTATGGAGCTATTTTGATTTTAACAAGGCAGACGCATAAGAGAGAAAATGCTATTTGAATATAATCCCCAATGTGTGACGTAACATGTTAAGCGGTTTGGAGTGGTCCAGGTCTGTATATGAGGAAGGTCTTAGAACATTTATGAAATAGCAGAGTGGAGGGGATGAGGAGGGCTGGAGGATGGGAGACTGTCGTCCGAAGGAGAGTCCATCGATCAAGGAGCCAGACGAGGGTGGCCAACCTTTAAATATTTATCTATAGAGGGAGGGTATGATAGATGCAGGAGTCTGGAGGAAGTGATGGATGGTAGCGGGACCAGAGGCTGTTGACACCAACAACCACCCTGAAGAGTACAGAGGGAGGAGGGGCACGTCACCCATTCCCAAAAATTTGAATTCATAAAAAATTGCTAGTAAACTATGCAAAATAGTCCTGAAGGGCATTGTGGATAAGAAACCTCTTGGCTCGATCAACCGGGGTCGACAGTGAAAAGAGTTGATTAAAAAGGATAACAAAAGAAGAACAACTCTTCTTGACCAACCCCGGATAGCTTTGAGAAAACATCTCTATAATGGGTCTTGTTCCGGATCCATTCTGCAGATGTGAAGTGATGCAGGAAACCATGCTACACATCCTGAGCGAATCTGAACTGAAGATTTTTCACGTTTTCGATAGAAAATCTTCAATGTGGCGCTCCTCAACTCAGAAAGGTTTCGAAAGGATCCTGAGCTTCATTAAAGAGGTTCCTACCTCATTAGGTAAGAAAACATCTCTTCATGAGTCTTGTTCCGGATCCATTCTGCAGATGTGAAGTGATGCAGGAAACCATGCTACACATCCTGAGCGAATCTGAACTGAAGATTTTTCACGTTTTCGATAGAAAATCTTCAATGTGGCGCTCCTCAACTCAGAAAGGTTTCGAAAGGATCCTGAGCTTCATTAAAGAGGTTCCTACCTCATTAGGTAAGAAAACATCTCTTCATGAGTCTTGTTCCGGATCCATTCGTCAGATGTGAAGTGATGCAGGAAACCGTGCTACACATCCTGAGCGAATCTGAACTGAAGATTTTTCACATTTTCGATAGAGAATCTTCAATGAGGCGCTCCTCAACTCAGATAAGTTTCGAAAGGATCCTGCGCTTTATCAAAGAGATAGGATAGTAAGTAGTCAAATATTATAGAGGGGCTAGAATGTGGGCCTTCAGGATAACACAAACTTTAGGACCGGAGAGTTCGTGGCTCAGTTGGCTCCAAGCTTAATCTATATTCCTTCAATCTCTCTAACATTGCTTTCTTTCTGTCTCGAAATCAATAGGAATCTTACTTAAGAACTTCTAGATTCAATATAAAATTTCTAGTTGATTAAACAGAAGATCAAGTAATCGGTTCAAATTCCTTGACAATGTATCGACACGAAATTTAGTATGATTCGAGAGCGAAAACATAATTGAATAATTCGTGCTACGGAATCACCGACGACTTTTCTCACCTTTGTGAAGAGCCACCAAAGAGGGCGGTTCTTTGTACACGTGCTTTTGGCTCTAATATGGCATTTCACACTCTCTACATACCTAACCCATGTGTGACACCTCAAAAGTCCACTTTAGAGTCCGTTCCAATCTCCGCAACCTACCTTTCACACGCACACCTATACAGTAAATTAGTCACCATCGGGTCAGTGATATGCCCAAAAAAGTCTATTAAACTCTACATAATGTTTTTATTATTTTTGAATTTTCTTAGAAAATTCTAAACAAAATGGAGGGGATGGATTGATCGACTCCTTTTTTAAGTTGAATGGATCATAAGTTAATAAATAATAATTTTTATAACTTTAAAAAATAGAGTTTTTTTAAAATACCTATATAAAATTTTTTATTTAATTATTTTTTGATTTCCTTAGAAAATTACAATTTTTACAAAATATATAGGTAATATAAAATAATATTATTATGTACATTGGTTGCATTGTTGATTATATTGTATGTGCTTTTTAAAGGGTCTGAGGATGGTGCAACAACCGAAAGGGCTCACCCTAAATATATATCTTCAAAGGAAAGGGACTATATCTTCTTTCCTAAACTCCACACTTCCCGGCTGACCCTTTGATTGAGACTGAACTTTTAAACAAAACGTCTATTTTCCATATCTACAAACTAAAGAAACTTTCCAAAAAATAAGCCACATGAGAGAGCTCCTTTCTAAAAATTGAACTAAACTTCCTAGAATCAATAGAGTTCATGCTCTTCTGTTTGTATGTGTCCGTGAACACTCCAGTTAGAATGAATGTATCATTCAAATCGGCCAAATAGAGGGAGGCATTACAAGGGGATTTTTTTTTTTTTTTTTTGTCTTTTATTTATAAAGATACAACTGTTGCTAAGAGGCAACAACCAGGATCTATGATGGCGTGAAGTGCATGTGAGAGGAAGGTCACCCAGTGGAAGGTCCCCGGGACGAAAATTTATCTTAATTATTAATACAAAAACAGAATAAATAAATAATATAAATAAGTAAATAAAGAAATACAAAAATAAATATACAGCAATTGAAAGACAATTTTGATGGATGGGTAAGAGAGATGATAAAAGTAAAGGAAAATTATGTAAAAAAAAATATATATTTAAGAACGAATATGATTCAAGGTGACAGTAAGTCGCGGTTCCATCTTCTCTTCAACATTCGTGGGGGGTTTTGTGTGTGTTGTGAAGATAAAGTACGTACTTTTGGGTTTGTATGTGTGAAAAGTTTTCTAAAAAATCGTATGTAAGTAGTTTGAATTATGTCGAGTACTGTGTGTATCATAAGATCGTTATGAAGTGTTCTGTTGTTTATGTATGGGGGGCACTGTGTTATCAGTCTGAGGGTTTTTGACTGAAACGCCAGAATTGGTTTGATGTTGGATGTTTTTGCTGAACCGTATATCTGTGATCCGTATGTCCATAATGGTCACAGTAAGTAAGTGTAACAGTTCCGTTTTTATGTCAAGGGGACTTAACACAATAAACTTTAATAACTGTAATAAATATATCGACATGACATTGTTATGTTTAAATTTAAAAACCCATAAGGCACTTTTTTAATTTTTTAGTGAAATCGGCAGGAGGGAAGTTCCAGTAAAAACTTGAATTTTTGACATTATATAACTTCCCCTCTACTTCGTATAGCTGGGAAGTAAAAAAATAAAGAAAAGTATTGTTAAAGTACCTTAAATGGTATTGTTTTGGACACAAAATAAGTGTTATGTGTTGTGTAGGGGGCTGTAGAAACACGGCAACTGAGATTGGAGTAGCCCCAAGGGTCTATACATCTCAATTGATAGCAACGACACTTATTTTCGTTCCCCCTTCAAGGAAGGTTTCCTGTAAACAACCACACACGGAATTTATTCCACACACTTTCTTTATCACGGCAGAAATTTCCCAATAAGAAAAAGAAATCCGCACAAACCCAAACAAATTTCTCATAAATTATGTGTTTCATATGAAACTTCAACTTGATATGAAAGTTCCATCCGAAGGTCGGCGTGCTCAAGGTTTTCACCTTCCAGATAAAAAACCTAAGAACCGGGTTTCGAACCAGGACTTCCTATTTAAACCCGTTATTTTACATATTGGTGCATAGGATCATGCATCTTGCTGTTCCAAATAAATTTTGCTGTTGTTTTTTGATAGGACTAGGTAGCTGTTAAATTGATAAAACGTAAAAAAAAAAAAATGGGTTCCAAGTTGTCACATTATGACAGGTTTCGGTCTGTGTCTCATGAACTGGGCGGTCTTCGAAAATTAAAATACTTCCTTGAAAGTGAAAATCAGGTAGGTCCACGTTGATGCGCATCGTTTTGGAGATATCCAAGGTCATTGATATTTTGACCAGGGGCGTAGCTATCGCTGTAGCAATGATACAGGGCCCCCGAGCTGGAGGGGCCCCAACATGAGCAAGCAAAAAATCGTAAAATGTTATCCATAGTCAGTCATATTGATAAAAGCCAAGCCTAAATTTCTAAATTAAAACTTATTAAGATTTATCTTAGAACTTCTATGGGACAAGAACAGCTATCGGACTTATTAATACAGTCCACAGAAAAAGAAGAACTTGAAAAACTAAAATCTTCTTCAGCTATATATATATATATATATATAAAACATAAATTTTATATATATATATATAAAGCAGGTGAGCACATCCTTCGGATGGGACGTTCAGAGATGGTCCCGAGCCTGTACGATGTCAGGTACTCGTTAAAGACCACTGCCCTAGGTGAATAAAAATTTATGACTCCCACAGTAGAGTCGGGCTCATGTCCACCAGAGTGACGACAGAGCGCTTTGGTAGTAGGCGATATGACTTTGTAGTTAAAGCCCGGGCATGAGTAATAATAACTAACTATACACTTAATACGAAAGTAAAAAACAGAAGAGATGTAAAAAAACATTGAGCACGCCCTCCTTCGGATGGGACGTCAAGCGATGGTCCCGAGCCTGTGCGATGTCAAGTAGTCGTTAAAAACTCCGAAACTTGGTGAATAAACCTGCATGTAGGAGCGTCGAAAGAGCGGCGCTCTGGACATAGGCGATATAACTAATAAATGTAAATATTATAAATCCACGTTTTGTTTTGATTTTTTGATATACTTTAATAAATTGCTGAAACAAAAAAAAAAAGCAAACAAAAAACAACACATTACTCCATCAATATTTGTATGATCCCGAAGTCCAAACTTTGTCTCTAAATTCTGTGTTGAAGAGAACACTTTCATACTTAAGGGCAGCCCATTCGATCAATGACTCAAGAAATTCAGGTTTTTTAGAAAAATGTTGATATATATGTTTCTTCTCAATATAGAGTAGGTAAGTGGTTTCGAGTGCAATGACAGTGAGCAAACAGCTATCGTTGGAGAAGACAACGCTAGCGCCGAACCGATCTCCGTCTGTATAGTGGGAGATCTCGTCCCCCGTCGAATCGTAAATGGCAACTTCCCCACTGATAACGAAGTAAAGACCCACTGATTCCTCGGTAAAGTCTCTAATTACATCCCCTTTGAAGAAAACATGAGGAATTAAAGATGTGGCCACTTCAATAATCATTTTGGGACTCATCTTTTCAAAAAGTTCTAAAGAATTGGCAAGAAATACACAAGTGTGAAGGGTAATCTCACTCAGAAGTTCCCCAGAGAGAGTTTCAAGAAGAAAATTTTCATTGTAGTATTTATTCTGGTATTTATACTTGTAATATTGTTCAATGCGTTTTCTGCCCTTGCTTGGAACTTTACCATGAGTCATGAATGTTCTCACTTGTCGCACCATATCTTCCAATCTCCAATAACTCATCATTTTGACTCGAAAGAACGATGCAAGATACGCTGTAAATAAAACGGACCAAATAAAATCAAAAATGAAAGTAACTGTATGAAATAAAAGAACAAATGTGCCGGTTGGGATTTTAAGTTTTTGTCCGTTTCTGAAAAAAACCATTACAAAAGCTATAATTTCATCAGCATAACGGCGTAGCCTTTTTCTGGCAATGATGCCAATAACGTTGGATCCATCTCCTTTCAAGATCCTTAGCTCATGTTCAATCCGCTCTCGGATCTCCATATCTCCTGCAGCATATTCATTATAAAGATCTACTCGATGGCTAAACTCGTTTAAAGAAGGTTTGAAAAGGAACGATATGACCAGCACAGCAACTAGTAATGTTATTCGGCCGTATACTTTCTTAATTTCATAATAGTCTCTCATCTCATTAAAGTAAAAGAGAGCTTTTCTAAGCTTTAATAAACGAATAAAGAGCAGTACAATGTAAGTACCTCTCTTTTGAAAGAACGATGTATCGTAATCTCCTGGCGACATGAAGAAGTAAAACGGAATCGCGCTTATCACGTCAGAGAATAAGTAACTTTGAAAGTAATTGCAAACGATTTTTCGACGATGAAGTTCTATCTTGCGAGTCTGGGCTATAGTGAACCCAGTGTTGAATGTGAGGAGGATGTCAATCCAGAAGGGTATGTCAGAGATGAAGATGACTTTCCGGAGTACCTTGTAGATGACAAAGTTTGGCACGACCATGACTGCAATACCGTTGACCAGGATGGAGAGGAGAGCGTAGAGGGACATGAATGTGGCCCAGAAGGTAGCCAGAGGACTGAAGGGGTGGATGACATAGCGGTGGATCTCCAGTTGGAGGTTAGTGGCGAGGAGGATGGAGGAGGAGCTGGGAAGATAGTAGAGGAGCCGAGGGTCCTTGGGGAAGAGAAGAAGGAGTCGATGGAAGAATTGACGCCAGGGGGCGCGGGGCCAGCGCTCCTTGACACCGTCAGAGAGGATAGGGGTAGGGAACATGGTGGCGATGTTGGGGATACCGACCACAGTCGGGTGGGACATGGTCGTGGTGGTCTGCGACATCTATCGGTGTTCTAACCACAACACCCACTAAATCACACTCTATATCACTTGAGAAATATAAACAATTTTTTCCAAGATTTGAAAATTAGCAATACTTCACCCTTGCGTTATTACTGCGTTATTATTTTTTATCAAATAACCATATTTTTATCAAAATAAATTACGAACATTTGTTTAAACATGTGAATGCATCTTTATTTACAACACGTTTTATTTTAATTGAGTATATTAAATGTGAAGAATAATTTTGAGTTTTGAAAAATGAAAAAGACTTTTGACGTCAAAAGAAAAAAGTTCTCCAGCACGAATTATTCAATTAAGTTTTCGCTCTCCCTCTAAACCAATCGACCTTTTTGATTAAAACTCAGTAGTTGACTTAAACAGAACCTTCCCAGTTACTACATCAGCAGTTGAGCCCCTTCTCTCATACCCCACCCCCTCGGCCGATTTGACTGAAAATTAATAGGTTTTGTCTTAATGGGGTTTTGAATTTACAATTAAAATTCCATGTCGATACATTCAATCTATCGAGAGTTATAGTGTTCACAGACACACACAGAAAGGAATTTTTAAACTCTTTGGCATTAGGAAATCGGAAAACATGAAATTTCGATGAAAACTCAACATAGAATTTCTAGAGGGCGCCGGCAGCTCTGAGGTAGCGTGCTTGCCAACTGAGCTCAAGATCGCGGGTTCGAAACCCGACCTTAGTGAAAAAACCTTGAGCATGCCCTCAAAATTTAGGAAAATACCCCAATATTAACTGCTTAAGTACCTAATAAACGACATGAAATTTTATATGTAAATCCAAAATTCCCCAGAAGGATGACATATATCAATTTTCAGTCAAATTATCAGAGGAAAGGGGTGGATTAGAGGGGGCCTAACTCAAAAATTGTTGATGTAACAAATATATCAACACAAAATTCAGTATGATGATTCAGAGTAAGACACCAACTAATTTTCAGCCAAATCGGTTAATTGGGTTTAGAGGGAGAGCGAATGTTTAGTTGATTAATTCGAGTTGGGGAAGTACATTGTTACGATGAATAATTTTATTTTAAAATTGCATGGAACAGGTACACATTGCACAATGTCTCAGGTTGAGGAATCTACGACTGAGTGAAGCTGAGGTGAGAGCTGTGGAAGGCTCTTCCTGTGTGTGGGCCGGGGCCGATGTGGAAACCGACCGAAGCGGCCCACACCATGAGCTTCACAACACATGTCAACAACGTCTTATCACAACTCCATATCCACGTAAAACAAGACACAATCTTATTGGCAAACCTTCATCTCATTGAATAAAAAGTCAGAATCATACATGTCCGGGCTTCAATTACAAGGACATAACTAGAGCCAGGATTCCCGTTCAGTTGCATTTTTTTTCTCGATTGCTTGAAATCATTTAATAACAATTTATTCTTACGAATTTAGAAATCCTGATTATACATAAATTTTATTTTGTACAAAATTACTTGTTTTTAACTTTTTTTGGCAAAATTGCACGTTTTAGGTTTTTACTGCACAAAATTGCGTATTTTGTCGTAATTAGAAAATTATAATTTACAAATTAATAGAAAATGTATACATAAAAACAAATTTATAAAGGGAAGTTTCGTGAAATACGTGGCTGTTTTGAATGCACTGAATAAGGTGCGCTTTTCTGGGAAATTCTCACTACGATTTTCAAGTTTGACTGTCTCTCTTTAAATTCGTGGAAAGCCAATAATCCCCATCATTTCCGCTCCCTTCCACTTTGTGCTAACTCAAGAGGCGTATAGACACGCGAGCAACGAGCCGAACATTAGTCAGTGCGCATGCCTGGGGAATAGTGCGCAGGCGCTCGACGAACAAGGGAGGCTCGGGGTCTGCTCCACCTGTTGTCGGTTTTTTGACGAACCATCAAAGGAATGTTCGGCTCGGGCTGCGGTGTGTGTGGACTGGTACCAAGCCGAACCGTCCCGACTTGACCCGAGCACTGTTGTTTATAACCAATATTATAACCTTCTCAAATATTTAGGTTTTTGGAAGTGCACGTTCTTTTTTTTTTTTAATTAAATATATATTTAAATATTATTCAATAAATTATATTTTATTATGGCTTCTGAAGACTGGTCTCAGGAGCTTCAAATTCAGTTTGCTCAGGCTTTGAGACAGTACCCAGTCATATGGGATTTAAAACACAAATTACATTTTAATAAAATAAAGAGATTGGATGCTTGGAAGGAATTATTCAAACACTTTTCCTAAAAAAGTGTTCATTTTAAACAATTTACATGTAAAAATAAATTAAGTATCATAATGAATTCGTATCCGTATTAATTGTACTACAAATATGTAAATTAATTACGTAAGTAGCTACCTACCGTGAGCATTTTCTGATTGAAGATTTTGAATAGTAATAAAATGATATACAAATAAACGTAAATTTGTTATCTGCAGGTTAACTTGTGCAGGTTATGTTCGTTAGTATGGTTGTGGAGCATCCAAATGCTCGGCTCGTCTCTGTTCGGCTTGGAGTGTGTTCGTTGAAAACTGAAAACGAGCCGAACAGTGCTCGGTTCGTTGCTCGCATGTCTGTACTAGTCTTTAGTCTTACTCTGTCTTTATTGTTATGTTTGAGCACATTGGTTCTAAAAAGAAATACAATCATGCCTAAAGTGGGATCGAGTTGTTCTTCTAGAGAAAAAAGTTGGATTATAATAATTATTAATTATCGTCAACTAAAAAAAAATGCTAAAGATAAATTACAGAAGTATAATTTTGAAAAGTTGGAGCAAAAAACAAGAAAAAAACATGAACGCATTGTACCTGATCTGAAATAAGTATGTCAAAGATCAATAACGAGGAGAGTAAACGTTGGGTGCCTCAGTTATAGTTGAAGAGGAGGGTAAACGTTGGGTGCCTCAGTTATAGTTGAAGAGGAGGGTAAACGTTGGGTGCCTCAGCTATAGTTGAAGAGGAAGGTAAACGTTGGGTGCCTCAGTTATAGTTGAAGAGGAGGGTAAACGTTGGGTGTCTCAGTTATGGTTGAAGAGGAGGGTAAACGTTGGGTGCCTCAGTTATAGTTGAAGAGGAGGGTAAACGTTGGGTGCCTCAGCTATAGTTGAAGAGGAGAGTAACGTTGGGTGCCTCAACTATAGTTGAAGAGAAGGGTAAACGTTGGGTGCCTCAGCTATAGTTGAAGAGGAGGGTAAACGTTGGGTGCCTCAGCTATAGTTGAAGAGGAGGGTAAACGTTGGGTGCCTCAGCTATAGTTGAAGAGGAAGGTAAACGTTGGGTGCCTCAGTTATAGTTGAAGAGGAGGGTAAACGTTGGGTGTCTCAGTTATGGTTGAAGAGGAGGGTAAACGTTGGGTGCCTCAGCTATAGTTGAAAAGGAGGGTAAACGTTGGGTGCCTCAGTTATAGTTGAAGAGGAGGGTAAACGTTGGGTGCCTCAGCTATAGTTGAAGAGGAGAGTAACGTTGGGTGCCTCAACTATAGTTGAAGAGAAGGGTAAACGTTGGGTGCCTCAGCTATAGTTGAAGAGGAGGGTAAACGTTGGGTGCCTCAGCTATAGTTGAAGAGGAGGGTAAACGTTGGGTGCCTCAGCTATAGTTGAAGAGGAGGGTAAACGTTGGGTGCCTCAGCTATAGTTGAAGGTATGAAACATGATGATCCAGAACAGATCTCCTCTCTCTAATCCTTCTCACCTTTCCAACTCCTAAATAGGTTAACAACAGCCCATTTATTGCTTCATTTCTTTCCTTCAATCTATGCTCTACAAACATACATATTCTCACCCCAGATTCTAGCTTCCTTCCTCACCGATAGATCATCCCAAGAAGGCGAACTTTTGCTTTAGCGATCCAAGGAATGTCGGTGGAGGCAGGGCCGTGCAACGAGTACTGGCCGCCCATATGCAAATAACGATTACGCCGCCCCCCCTCCATAATTTAAATACTCGAATGTTTTTATGTTTTTACCCTTTACATTTTGAATAAGTTAGTGATTTTTATTTTCCAAATAAATATTTGAGCAAGTAAAATAATAATATGTGTAACGACAACAATATTTTATTTTCAAACATTATATTATGAACTATTAAAAATAATTATTACCTATGTACATAATAATGATAGGTAATAAATTTACATATATGTACATATAAAATTTACTTTAAATATAAACTTTGATATAGGTAATATTTAAAAACATAATAGATTTTTTTTAAGAACACAACTTAGTTTAGTGAAATAGTTTATAAGGAACACAAGTCAATTTTTTTTCAAACAAAACTAGAAACATTTATCACAAATAGTCATTTATTAAATAAAAGTAAATTGTAATCAGAGCATGGCTCTTCTGTCCTTAATGGAAGCAAAATTTTCTACAGCACGTTTTGTGTCAATAGAATTCTATAGATCACTTTCGATGGATAATAACGAAAGGCCCGTCAGTCTCTCTACAAAAGCAGGCTGCCTTTTGATTACCCATATTTCCCTTTTTTTCTCCATCCCTTCAAATGAATTTATCTGGCTTTTCCCCTTGGTTTGGTTTCTTTTTGTTCTCTTCTCTATATTTGGCATTGTTAACGATAAATTTAAAATAGGAAAAAGAAACATTAAGGCGGCAGTTAGATGCAGGAGTTCTCAAGGTTCGATCCTCAGTCCCATCCTCTTCAAAGTATCCTGCCACGATATACCTGAGTCTTCAAGCCTACCTCTGGACACCTATGCCCATGACACGCTTCTCATAGCTCTTCATACAGCCGTACGCACTCTTCGGGAGGGTCTGGATGTCTTGATAGGTGGAAACTTAATGCGAGCAAGACCGAAACCATGGTTTTCGAACTCCGATCCATAAACTACGATATACTGACACAGCTAAACATCAACCATGTAAATATACCCTGCACACCAACACACCAGACGGTGAGGTTATCTAGGAGTGCTCCAAGACACCAAACTGACCTGAGGCCAACACATTAACTCTAAACTAACACATGCTTACACCACATTCTTCTCATTCTACCCACTTCTCAACAAGAACTACATGGCCACTCTTCACATTCGCCTGTTCTGTTGGCCCAATCCAGATCAACGTTCAAAAACCTACAGCATGCCGTCCTACGGATGGGACGTTAAGCACCCACTGTAGAGTCGGACTCATGTCCATGAGTATGACGAAAAAGCGCTCGGGTAACAGGCGATATAACCTCATAGTAACTCCAGGTCCAAAAATAAAACAATAATAGAAAAATCACCGGTTATGTACTTCTCCAGCACAATATAAGCAATAACGTTTTCGCTCTCCCTCCAAACCATTGACCTGAATAGGTCCTTTAGAGGGTTATGGATACACACATAAAATTTCCTGTCAATCGGGAAATATTGTGTTCACAGACAGACAGAAATGTATTTTCATTTTTGAAATCAGAACGCCGGCAAACATGAAATTTCGTTGAAAACTTCAATTGAACTTGAGATCGATTACATAACCTCCCCTACACTTCGTAAAGCTGAAGAAGTAAAATATCAAACTAAAGTTATTGCCTTAGAATTTAGAGGATACTAGCAGTAATACCCGGCGTTGCCCGGGGAACTTTGACTTTTCTCCCAATATCTCCTATAAGGCTATTCAGTTCCTCGACAGTACATTCATGATGTTATAATTTTCAATTATTCATACGGAATAAGGATTATAGTCCTTCAACTGTAGTAACGCTAGCTTTGGAGGTAAAACTAATTTATTCAAAAAGATTTCTCATTAATCGTTGCAATGGTTTTCGAGTTACAAAGATTGCGTGAGTGGATGCTGGGATGGACCAGGGGTTGATTAAAAAATAGACCTTAACCTTCCGGTAGATAAAACTTATCTATTCAAAAAGAATCCTCAATAATCATTGCAGTGGTTTTTGAGTTACAAAGATTGCGTGGGTGGATGCTGGGATGGACCAGATATTGAAGTACTAATACGCCTATAACCTTCCACAGACGATGACGAACAAATTAAAAAAAAAATTAATCAAATCCATCAAGCCGTTCGTGAGTTATAGCGGTACAACGCACAGACATTTTCAGCTTTATATATATATATGATTGGTGTCAACTCCTCACAAGATAATAGAAATGAAAGCAAAATATGAATTAAAGTTTTAATATACGAAATATGACTTTTATATGATTTTTTATTATTATTTTTTCTTTTAACAATGAGAAAAGAATTCTGATTCCAAAAAGAGAGTTTCTTCTAACCTAAACATGTCTACATTTTCTATAGTATCTATTGCTTTAAGAAAGTGGGGGAAGACATTAAAGACTCCTCGTAATAGCTGACTGAGAACAGAGCCGACATATTGAAATGCAGGGCCATCAGCGAAACACTCTTCTTAAATGTAGAATGTCCGGTGGGTAGAACGGGGCCGCAAGTGGGCGACGCCCCTCCCAACATTCTCTAAGTTTATATAAAAAAATAAAATTGGAATACTTGATATAGATTGATCTACTTAAATGATCAAACTACGTATATGTTACTAGCAAGTTCAGCCGGCGTTGTCCAGTTAGTTTGCGTCGGTGATTCACCGGAGACTTTTTTCAATATCACTACTGAAAATATTAATTAATTATAATTTGAAATCAAAAATTTTAATGAATCTCTATTATTTGCATATAACTTCTTTAATTACAAAGCCGAAGCCCACTTTTATGTTAATGTCTTCTCCTTGATTAATTTAAATTAAAACATTCGATATTTTTTTTCTTTGTATGTTTTTTCATCATCAATGGTCATGTTCCATTATGTAAAATTATTGATTTAATTACAGCGTTGCTGGTTTGTGACACCTTAATAAGCAGCGACAGGCTGTGCTGCGCAACTCTTGAGGAAGTGTTTTTTAATGGGGAGGCAATGATTTCAACACCTATAAAGATTTTTCCCACCGTGGGCGAAGAAATAATTTGAATTATTTATGAACTAAAAAAAAAAATTGTATATAATTTAAAATAAATAAAACATATATAAATAAAAAAGTAATGTTAATGAAGAAAAATATGTTCGCCATAAAATTGATTGCAAAAATAGTTGTATATTCAATAATTGAATACATACGTTATTCCGAAGGGTGCTCAACTAAAACCCCAATAACGATCAATGTAATGAATGTGTCAACTCGAAATTTTGAATGTGGATGCCGAGGTACCTGAGGTACACTAATTGGTAGATCGGTTTCCGAGGGAGAACAAGTATTTGATTTATTCGCGCTGAGGAAGTACATTGTTGCAGATTTCCCGAGCACTTTTTTCCTCTGATGAAGATGACTAACTCCTCGTAACTCCCTCAAGTAGTTAACTGCAGCCCTTAAGTAATTTTTGAGGTGGACTCACGTAGCAATGGCGGTGTCAGGGCCTCATCACTTATACATCCTTTCATTCCACCCTGGCTGACTTCTTCATAAGTCGTGCCCTGAGCGTCAGATTAGTGTTCATAGTAAACCGGAATCTCACCATAGTAAAAAAGCTATAAAAACTGGTGAGTTTTATTGGAAAAAATAAACAACTGGAGATGTAAACATATATGTCAAAATCACAATAAACAACTGGAGATGTAAACATATATGTCAAAATCACAATAAACAACTGGAGATGTAAACATATATGTCAAAATCACAATTTCTCTAGGAAATATCTTACTTTTTTTTTTTTCTAACAATTATTGTTAGATCGGTGTATCCTTTCAGATGCAATCTTTTGTCTAAATATTTACGGATATTTATAAATATTTATTAACGGAATCTAGAATTGTATTACAGGCTATGTAGGTACTTCGTTTTTGGAAATATTGTCTATTCCGAGGGCACCGGTAGCTCAGTGGTATGTCTTCTGAGCTCGAGGTCGTGGGTTCGAAACCCGACCGAGGCCCTTAGTTTATTTTATCTGAGAGGTAAAACTCCGTCCTTCGGATGGGACGTTAAGCGATGGTCCCGAGCCATTACGATGTCAGGTACTCGTTAAAGACCCCTGCTCTAGGTGAATAAAAATTTAGGATAGGCAAAATTTAGTAGAGTAGGACTCATGTCCACCAGAGTGACGAAAAAGTGTTCTGGTAGTAGGAGATATGACCTCGTAGTTAAAGCCCGGGCATGAATCATAAAAACTAACCTAACCTAACCTATTGTCTATTCCAAAAAAAGAAATAATTTGTCTAGGAAACGTCTAAAAATATTTGTAAAAACATTTCAGAACGGTTTTCGACATGTATCTCAAAAACCGGAATACATGCGAAAAATTGTATTGCATGTAAAATGTGTCAATTAATGTCCTTAACAACTTTTTTGTCTTCAAAAAATTTTGATTAGATCATAAATATAAGAAATATCTTGTAAAATGTACTTAGGCTCCGAAGCAAAGTGGTCTCAATTTTCGTCTGATTTCGGCCAAAACCGAATTCTCCGTTCCGAATTTCGAGTTCATAACTACAATAGTTTCTAAGTTAAAGACACAACTTTCCATCCCATACACACCCACGCAGACAGACATCATGGCAAAAATGGTCAAAACTGAAACAGATTTTTGCACGAATACAATACTTTCTTAATAATAATACTTTCTTTGGCAATAAATTTGAAGTATTAATTTTAATTAATAAAATCATTTATATTATAAAAACACTCTTTCTTTAAAAGTTCCTTTACATTTTTATTAAAGTCTATATCACTCAAGTGTCCTACTTTCTGTGACAAGCAGTCGAACAGCTTCTCTTGGTCTTCTCCAGCCTGCACCTGTGTTGAGATCTCAACTGGTACTGGCTTACCGACTCTACCAGACTGTACTCCCCCACTGTCTGCTTGACATAGGTCAGACTGTTCAGAATATATAAACAGGGCAATGACAACAGGTCAAGATCAAGAAATAGAGGACGACAATGAGTTCTATCTGATGCTCCAGCCATTATTTTTATACATTTATTTTGTAGCCTAAATAAGTGGACTCTTCTTGGAGGAGAGCCCCAGAGGAGATTGCCATAGTTAAGGTGAGACTGAAATAGTCCATAATAAACTTGCTTCGTGACATTTCGGTCCACAACTGGGGCCAACTTCCTCGCCAGGTAGATCACCATGTTCAGCTTTCTGGCCATCTCCTCTATGTGATCCGCCCAGTCCAGTGTCAGTCGCAGGAGATTAACCTTCACTAAAAAGGGGTCATAAGGATTTGTACCCAGCCCAAACAGAATCTTCTTATATTACAGGTATAAGAAAGTAAATAAGGATTTCAATTGGACAGGGATTCTATAAAATAAATCTAATTGGAAAATATGTGTAATAAGAGATACTATAACTCAAACAGAATGCTAATAAATTGGTGTTTATCATCTTAGAGGTTATTGTCATTGAACCATGTATTTTATGACATTCACTGACGTCTAATGAATGTTAATTTGTGTTGATTCGGTTCGGTGTTGATTGTGTTAATTACCGACGTTACAAGCCGAGCGGGCGTTAACAAGGCGGTAAAGTGTAAGAGGCCTTGTTAACTGCGGCAATAACGAGGTAATATAGCCGATTTAGTGAAATAGGTGATTGGTCCTGTGACTGTGACCCCGCTGTAAACCTGATTCATCCCATCTTCTTTTAGTGCTCTCATTATTTATAGGTTTATTTTTTTTATGACCATGATTTTGTTTAAAACGGCTTTATTGCATTGTCAATAATGATTGAGAAAAAAGGAAATACTATAATTGGGACATTTTATCAATTTTTGTCTTAAGCTTCTCTGTGATCATAGGGTTGCTTTTTTCCCAGATTTTTTTTTTTTTTCTAGAGGTGTTTTTTCTTTTTTGCCAATCTTTCGGGACACATTCCTTCTTAACGTCACAATGAAGTTAAAACTCATTGTGATCCGGGGAAATGCAATTGTCCCGAAATATTGTCAAGACACATCCGGAAACAAATGCCGGAAGAAGGCAACGCATTACATCAATTCTCATGACTTTTCGTAGATTTTAGGGACTGCCGGTGATGGCCAGCTTCTCCCCTCATGTAATCATCCTCTTACCTTCAACACTCCTTTTCTATAAGCCCTGCCTCCACTGCTGGACAGTGATAGGCGGGGCGAGAGGTCAGCGTGGATTACTCGAGCCCCCGCAGCCTCCCCTGCCTCCATTAAGTTGGAGGGATGGGAATGACAGAGAACCAGCGGTGTTTCGAGGGCTCTCGATTTGAAGGGCTTTTATGTTTATTTTATTTTATCATTATTATTATGGTTTTATTTTTATGTTTATTATTATTTCAACTAAATATTTTCTCATTGTTTTATATATAGGTACATATTATACTATTTGCATATAGACCATTATTATTTTATTATATATACATTTTTGAGGGCGCCAGTAGCTCAGTGGTATGCGTGCTTGCCATCTGAGCTCAGGATCGTGGGTTCGAAACCCGACCGAGGCCCTTAGTTTATTTTATATAGGTAAAATAAACTTAAGCACGCCGTCCTTCGGATGGGACGTTAAGCGATGGTCCCGAGCCTGTACGGTGTCAGATACTCGTTAAAGACCCCTAGCCTAGGTGAATACAAATTTAGGGTAGGCAAAATGTAGGACTCCCAGAGTAGAGTCGGGCACATGTCCACTAGAGTGACGAAAGAGCGCTCTGGTAGTAGGCGATATGACCTCGTAGTTAAAGCCGGGTATGAGTCATAAAACCTAACCTATATAAAATTTAAAAAATTGTATTTATCATTCTTTTATTATTTTTTTTTTATTTCATTTTTTTTTTAATGTATCACTCATCAAATTTACTTATGGTTTATACCGATTGTAAATATTCAAAATAAAGAGATCTAAGATTTTAAATATGAAAGAACAGGGCGAAATTTGTTGCTTCAGATACAGATGGTAGTATATCACGCCACGTTTTCAGTACCTACTCCATTTTATCAGGTAACGAAATGTAATTATGGTTATATGTTGTACTTTACATATTGGATGCAAAATGGAGTCCTTTTGACACGAAATCTGTTGATGCAAAGGAAGTATTCATCAAGGATCCCATTTAATTCAAGCCGAACAAGGAGAGGATTGTGGTGAATTAGGCCAGGAAGGGGTGTGGATTACGTAAGGTAAAGCCAGTGTTGAGGACAAAGCGTCGTTCAGGGGACCGCCTCTTTCAGTACCGTCCATGGCTCAAGTGCAGTATGGCCGTCTTTTATTTTAGTTCTAAGGACATCTTAATGGAACACAAATAGTAAAAGAACGGAATGAAAGGAACGAGGTTCCTATTGCATCTGCAAACCTCAGCAGATTTGTTTAACTGATAAACACAAGAAGACAATTACAATCTAATCCTGATTTTTTGGGGTTGGATCAACCATGTTGTCGAAGGGAAGAGAGATAAAAGGGGAGCTTGACTCAAAAACCAAAAACCTTAATAACTGTTCATGTAATGAATGTATTGACACAAAAACCAAAAACCTTAATAACTGTCCATATAATGTGTATGTATTGACACACAAATTTAGTGTGTGGATTCAGCCCCATAAATCAACAATTTATTTTTAACTCAAACAGTCAATTGGTTTTGAAAGGAGAGCAAGAACGTAATTGATAAATTAGTTTTGGGGAAGTACATTGTCGGTGATTCACCGACGACTTTTTCAGATTTTTTTCTGTATATTGTGATAATGAAAAGGCTGTAAAATAATAATAAAATAAATAAACAATAATATAATAAAATAAATATTACATTTCCAGTAGAAATTATAGCTGACCAGCTAAATTTTGATTTCTACAGTAATTTCCGAAAACGGCCCTAAAAAATATCGAAAGTTCAAGACGTGCAATTTTGAAGAAAGTGCTCGTATTTTAAAAACATTTCAATTATTAATCATTTCATATGAATTTCTTCTAAATTTACTAAATACATGCCATTTTGTTTTTCTAAATTTGCAAAATAATTAAATTTAATCCAAACGTATAAATTATCTTACACACGGTTCACACGGAAAATGAATAGCATAGAATAAGAGAACAAATATTGTATTCATTTATTATGACCACTATTTATAATTCTTTGATATTTTGGGCATATAAACATATAAATAAATAAAAGTACCTTTGTTCATCTATTTCACTGTTATTTTACTCCTACACGGTTCACTTCACCTTAAGCTTAAAAAAACACTTATCTCTCTAGACTGTCCACCTCCACATCTCAACTTACGACTCTTTTCCCTATTGGAACAGCTGAACGTCGTCTTTTGTTCTTCATTCATTGGTTGTTCATATTTCGTTTTAAAACAAAATGCGACTAGTCCATCTTTGTATATTTATTCACTAATTGAGTTACTTTACTCCTAACAGATGTTTTTATAAATAATAATAATTGATTTAATACTATTTTAATAATCTTAATGTGTGTAAATTTTTTTTTACATCACACTATTTTTGTTTGGAGAAATCAAACTGAGGTTGAACATACAGAATTTTATACTTACCTTTGTCTGTCGGGACACAACTTAAGCGTTTTTCCTTAGATTACGAAACTTTAATAAATAAGTAAAGTTTCTTCAAAGTTATATTTGATTATAAGTGCAGTAAATATCTACCCGAATACTTGGGAAACAGTTTGAGACAGATATATTGTACTATTATCCAGACTGAGAGAGAGATATGTTATCTGAAGGCCGCTGTCCTTATGCAGTATGTAACACAACAAAGACAGTGAAGATGGCAGAATTAAATAAAAACTGAAATTTATGTTTTTGCTTTCTCAAGTAGGCTCATCTATGCCATCGCCAGGAAGTTGAGGGCGCCGATAGTAGTCTACTGAGATGAATAAATTGTTGTAGGCAAAGTTTAGGACTCCCACAGTACATTTGGGCTCATGTTCACCAGAATGACGAAAGATTGCTCCGGTAGTAGGCGATATGACCTCGTAGTTAAAGCCCGGGCATGACTCATAGTAACTAACGAGAAGTTTCTAACCAAGATTGACAGTATAACACTTCTTCTCCACCATAACCAAAAACTCCATCAGAAAAATCTCAGAAAAATAAAAACAGGTCAGTCTATACGATATTTTTGGGTAAATCAGATAGAGACGGATATATCTTAAAATCAACCCTAGTTATAAGTAGTCAATTTTTCTTTCATTAGTAGGAATAATACAAGTAAATTTGGCCATATTTTGCTTGCGTTTTAATGCATTTTTATCGTTCCCATTAGCGCAGGGAGGCCACCCATCCACTTCTATAAATTTTGCTATTTATAAATTACAATAGGTTAGGTTTTATGGCTTCAACTACGAGGTCATATCGCCGACTACCAGAGCGCTCTTTCGTCACTCTGGTGGACATGAGCCCGACTCTACCGTGGGAGTCCTAAATTTTCCCTACCCTAAATTTTTATTCATCTGAGATAGGGGTCTTTAACGAGTACCTGACATCGTACAGGCTCGGGACCATCGCTTAACGTCCGTTTATTTTACCTCCCAGATAAAATAAACTAAGGGCCTCGGTCGGGTTTCGAACCCACGTTTTTGAGCTCAGAAGGCAAACACGCATACCACTGAGCTACCGGCGCCCTCTAAATTACAATATATAATTATACTATAAATAATCCGGATACCCGGACGCCCATAGCTCAGTGACAGCGTGTTTGACTACTAAGCTCAATTGTTGGTTAATTCCGGCATTTCTTGAATTTCCTGATGAATGGCTCATAGTGACCGGAAGAAGGGACTTGTAAGAGTTCCGAAATATTGTCGAAAAAAAGAATAAGAAGACACCTCTAGAAGAGATGCTGGAATTAACCAACAATGTAACATCCCAGAGAAGTTTAAGAAACACATACTAAGCTCAAGATTGCGGATTCGAAACCCACCCGAAAAGCATGTCCAATGTCAAGTACTCGTTAAATACCCCTACCCTAGTTGAATAAATATTTAGGATTCCCATAGTAGAGTCGGGCTCATATCTACCAGGGCGAAGAAAGAGCGAACTGGTTATATGACCTCATAGTTAAAGCCCGGGCATGAGTCGGAATAACTAACTTAGTATACATAATATACTATAAGAG
The DNA here is from genome assembly GCA_963662175.1 of Aradus depressus. Taxonomy (NCBI): domain Eukaryota; kingdom Metazoa; phylum Arthropoda; class Insecta; order Hemiptera; family Aradidae; genus Aradus; species Aradus depressus. The sequence goes on from OY759214.1 coordinate 78,747,904, forward strand.
AACTCCTACTGGATGTATACTAATAGTATTGAATGTAGGTTTGGAGACAGAACAATTAGTGGTATGTGGGTCAAGACGCACGAAGGCCATCCTTGAAACGTTCGTCACACCAAGTCGACAATTGCATTCGTTAGCATAGGTCAAGGCAAACTCAAATTTAATATGGATTATATCTGTATCAAGTGGCTTTTAGAATTTAAATATTTTAATTGCGACAGTCAAGTGAATGTTAATTATGTACATGAAATGAATAAAAACATTGCCGAGAAGTGTGATCAGAATGAACATGAAAGTGTAGTTTGTAAGGAATTAAAACAATGTTATGTTAAATACAATAAATAATAATAATAAATAAACAAATAATAAAACTAAATGAAATTAAATAACAAAATTATCACATTTCCTGTAGAAATTATAGCTGGTCTTCTACTAAATTAGATTTCTACAGTAATTTCCGAAAATGGCCCTAAAAATATTATAGAAAGTTCAAAGACGTGCAATTATGAAGAAAGTGCACGTATTTTAAAAAATTTCAATAAATTAGGTGTGCAATATATTCTGCTGTTTGCAAAAACTGAACTGAGTCAGGCATATCTGTATAAAAAAACTCAGTTAATGTTTTAATAATTATCAGTAACTTCTCACCTTGTATGTTGTTTATGAATATATTAATACTTTTTACTTCTTTTTACTATGTGTTCTTTGTATGTTGAAGAATATTTTTATCGAAAAAAAGTCGAAGTTTGTACGATAGAAAACAGACAAAAACGGCTCAAAAAAAGTGGTGTCCAATGGTAAACCGAAAAGGGCTTCGCCCGGATTTTTACAATTGAAATCGAAAAATTCTATTTTGAGCGAGAATTTTGTCTCTCAATTTATTTCAATGGGGATTTCGTTTTTCGGTGATTATTTCTCCGTGGTATGTTCGATTTCAGGTTGTTTTAGTAGTAAACCATCGTCACTGTGTCCACTACCATCATGGCAAATTTCAATGTGTCGGTAAAGGAAGTCTGTTTAGAAGGAGTACGAGTACAACGAAATACATGAGTCGTCTAAGAAAGAGTTTCGTAAACTCAGCTCAACAAATTTTTCATTTGAATTTCAAAATATAATAATGAGATGCCATATTGTTTCTTTAAATTTGCAAATTGTTAAATCTAATCCAAAGGTATAAATTATTTTACAAACTAATTTCTACATCTACTTTACTCTCTTTTCTTTTTAAATATTGTGGTCATTCTTTAATTTAATGTTATTTTGGGCATATAAACATATAAATAAATAAAAGTACCTTTGCGCAACTATTTCTTTATTATTATTTCCACTATATCAACACACGCAAAAAATGTATTCGGACATTTACCATATTATGGTTTAACGGAAATAAATATTATTATAACAAAAGCGAACGATACACTCTTGTAACCATTTCCATTTTAATTCAGTTGATTTACAAGTTGTTAGTTCAGAAGCGCAGGTTGCTCCTGTTTCCTAGTACACATATAAAATTTATTTTGGCAAAACAAAACAGTAGCCATTGTTTTACCACTACACCGCCTTTAACAGACGTGTTAGTTAATTCTTCAAGCGACAAAATTCCTTTCGAAGCGTGAAATTAAAAAAAGTATATAAAAATAAGTAAAGAGATAGAAGAAAGAATGTTAAATTTGTTTTTCCCATGGTTCTCATGGTGTTGAATAAGAAGAGAAAAAATATCTTGCAGACTCATGGTAAAGTACTTCAAGTACCACAGCATCCGCTGTCAAGGCTACACAAAGTTCCTGTCTGTCTGTCTGTTAAACATTCATCACGAAATTGTCTTATTTATTCTCAATTCAAAGAGTAATGTGCGCAAAAATTTGCGGAGTCAGTGGGAATCTGTACACTCCATCTAATTTGGATCAAATGGGATACATTGCATGTATTAATATCAGTGTAAAATTTACATTAACACATTCTAAGTTGACAGGCGAATTGGGAAATTTAGGAGAAAATATGGATATAACTTGCATAAAAATAAAAGACATTGACTTCCCGCTATTTTATTTTTGACCAGAAGCGATTTTACAAGGCGAATGCATCATCATCAGTGGCACACCACCCGTGTAGTGAGGTCACAGTGGCCATAATAAAGCATTGGGAGGACAATCTATTTTATTTGTATGAGAAACCTCGTTCCACATCATTTTATATATGAAATAATGTATCACATATGAAATAATATCGGTCTTAAAACTAAGACTGTGTTCACAGCTAGGGACGAAAATGGTGTATATAGTCAGGCCGACTTTTTAAAGAACTAATGACAGAAATATGAAATCGGAGCAGCTGTTCACTTCAAATACCTCCAATTCTGCTTTAAAGTAAGTTACTTGATAGTTTAGAACAACTAGAGTTAAATAATCATTGTGACTCATGCCCGGGCTTTAACTAGTCACTCTGATTACGGCAGCTGGTGACGGAAACCGGCTACCCAGTGTTCAGGCGATTTGCCCTCGGCGCCCCACCGCACAACAGCCAGCGACCTCCCTTCTATCCCGAACTCTCTCGGCGCGCCGAGGAAATTAAGGTGGGCTAGGAGTGACCACCGATTATCGCAGATGGTCGGCGGCGGTCACTCCTAGCCGACCACAGCAACAGAAAATAATTATTTATGTTTTTATTTTTGAATGACTAATAAAATTGTTAGGCTCTCATTTCCCCGACGATTCGGCGAAGGGTGTCGTGGCCTCAACCGGAGGTGGGCAACCCCCCCCCCCCCCCCCCCCCCAAATAAAAAATTGCCCAATACTTCACTGGGGAAGTAAAAAAAGCGACGCATGCCTTCATAAAAAGAGGATACTTATGTACTTATGGGGACACATGCTCTGATAAGAAGGGCATACTTAGGATCATTGAGGCTATAACCAGAGTGCATATAAATATAGTGGAGGTCTGGTCGGCCCTTGAAGAGTCCACAGCTGGAGCATTACACACAAATAGCCTAGGAGAGTACTTAATGGAGAAACAAGGCCGGCTGAGAGCTCAAGCCGCCTGTCCCTAGATACATAAGGATATATTGTACATACTCGCAACTAACCTTCTACTTGACGATTTTGACAATAACTCTATTTAACGCCGCAAGATGACACCATAACTTTGACAACTAGAGCTTTGACAAAAAGTACGATGTGAGTCATCTTCTTTTTCTTGCTGTTAGTGCAAAATGTATGTCAATTTTTTACATCCCCGGCTATAAGAAGTATAGAAAAAGTTATGTAATCGCTCAGACATTCGTTGCGAATGAAAAAAAAAAATGTGAGCGTGAGTTTCTGTGAATACGATAACTCCCGATAGAGTATTTTATAAATATCGAAACGAAAATTTACATGTGTAGCCAAAATACTCCACGGACAACACCTATTGATTTTTAGCCAAATCGACTAAAGGAAAAGGGGAATTAGGGGTAAAACAAAATCTGTAATGACTGCCGTTGTAAGAAATGTGTTGACACAAAATTTCATATGTATATTAAACGATCTATAAGGGCGACACCCGGAATCAGCCGAAGGGGAGGGGGATCAGTCGGTACGCTCAGCAAATCCCAATAACTGCCGATGTAATAAATATATCGACACAAAATTTAGTATGAGGGTTAAGAAGCCACTATGTAAGCCAAATATTGAGTTTTAGCACAAACGGTAGATTGAGTTTGGAGGGAGAGCAAAACGTATTTTGATAATTGCGTGCTGGGGAAGTATATAGCAGGTGATTCACCGTCGACTTTTTGTTGCTGCAAAAGTTTGTAATCAAAGGCCAATATATAATTATTATACCAAGTTCTCTAGAGCTATAAGCTAGAGCAGAAGCGACGCAAGGCGTGGGCGACGTGGGCCACCGCCTGCGGCTAGACCAAGTTCTCTAGAGCTATAAGGATACAGAAGGGAGTAGGTAGCTCAGAGGTAGCGAGCAGAAGCGGCGCAAAGCGTGGGCGACATGCGGCACCGCCTGCGGCCTCGCGGCCCAAGTGGCCTTTTATCTTTTCAGGCAGATATACCATCTAAACTGGATACAGTTATTAAAGAGTTCAGTAAGGCTAAAAGCAGGAAATTTCTGTCTCTTTAATTTTTTACTGTTAGGCTTTACTTTCTATAATTAACAATTGAGATGTTTGCATTTTGTTATGAATAAAAATAAAAATCTAAGCAAAATTTAACAGTTAATATTTTGTATATTACAAATAATGTAAAGAAATGAACACAATTTATATCGCTTCTTTTCTTCAAACAAAAATATTTTTTCTTTATATAAAATTTCGCGTCGCCAAGGAGCCTGGCAAAATTCATCTTGCCCGAATCAAATTTAGGTTTTGCCCCGCCGCTGATAGCGAGCTAGCCTATTAAACTCAAAATCGCAAGTTCAAAAAACGACCATGGCCTTAAGTTTTTTTTATATGTTTATAACAGTCATCACATCACTAGAACTGTCAACTGTAACCTTCCCTTCAATGACTGCTACCCCCCAATGTTGCCAGTAATTAGGAAAAACATTAATATTTATTATTATTCCAGATTGCCGGCATACACTGCAGGGTAACCAGAGTATCTCCTCCCCACACTGTGATATGATATGTTGAGATAAATTATAGTGCCCACATGTACTGAAAACAGTTATTTTATTTTGAGTGAGTGTTTATGCAATCTGGACAGAGAATCTATTATTATTTCGTTATTTATCTTATTATGAAGTGTGGCAAATAGTTGTTTTGTTTTTGTCTTTGAATTTATATTATTTATTTCTTTATCAACAATGTAGTGAACTTTTTATTTTCATATTATTTTTATTTAAACATCCCGTTCACTAAAGTGTATTTAAGTTAATCTTCAATACTATATAACTAATTTAATTATTTTTTCACTGTTGGAAGCTTATTTTCTTCTTGGCTACACATCTTCACGCTTTATCAAAAAGGAGCGGAGGAGTGATGGTAAAAGTCGGAGAAGAAACGGCCGTCTGGTCGTCATTTATTGCATACACTGCCTAAACCGTAGAAGACATGTCAAAATGATGTACCTATGGAGAAATTGTCGGCAATAAAAAATTATTATTACTGTTAAGTCACAAACTGCCGGCTTCAAAAACATTGAACATTTCAACTTATTTCTAAAATAATGTAACATTAAATTACTAACTGGGCAGAAAACGTTAGTAGCCTACTTAAAGTTACTAATCTGTTTAAAGTTTCTTCGGGCGAAATCGGGTTACCTGCTATCGTTCAATAAAGTGAATAACAATTTTAAAAAAGGTTTGGTTAAGTCGACAACATATCAAGGTGGTCAGAAACATTTCTCTGAATAATTCAAAAATCCATCCAATAAATCGTCTATTGAAGAAACACAGAGGCCGATGATGATTCCTTTCATATTTGAATAACGATTTGAAATCGGGGCCTAACCATTACCGATGGTTCATGGAAATCGGCCACGGGGCCATTACCATTACCGACGGACGATATTACCATAATATTACCATTCTACCTTCGGGACATAAAGCCAAGAACAGGTTATACACTGGATACTTGTTCCTCAGTTTAAAGTCTTGTTAAGTCTATGATATATGGAGACAGTTATATATTTTATGTTTGGGAGAGAACATTTTTGAAGTAAAAAAATCGAAAATATCTTAAGGGTTCTAGTATTTTTCAATGGACGTACTGTTTACAAATGTTGTATAGAGTTACCGACTTAGGTGCCAATGATGAAGAAGAGGCCGTAATCGGCGTATTAAGGATCTCCCAAAGACAAAGGATAGCCGACATAGATGCCACTGACGAAGAAGAATATTCAGCAAAATTAGGGTTTAACTCAGACAAATATAGCATCTGAGGCCCTAATCAGCATATTAAGGATCTCCCAAAGAAGATTCATCTGATCAGATTTTGGCCGGAAACTGACGAAAATAAATATAAAATATTTTTGGGAGAGAACGTTTTTAAAGTAAAAAAACCAAGATATCTAGTATTTTTCAAAAGTAGATAAGCCCGGAAACAAGCAAAAATTAACTTTACTTCTGGGCCCGAAACAAACATCAGTTTTAGTCCTAATCAAACATTTTTCAAATAAAAGTTGTAGAAAAAATTAAAAGGCACATTTTATATATGTATTTATATTCAGAAACCCTTATGCAAGTCAACTATTACTTTTTTTGGTTTTGGAGGGAGAGCAAAAACTTATTTATTAATTTGTTCTGACTTCTAACTTTTTTTTTTAAAGTTAAGGTACAGAGTAAGTAGAATTAATGTGAACAGGTAATGAGAAGTTATTATTTCACAGGTCGCAAAATAAAAATATAGTCCCACCTCTCAGAGATCTTATTATTTTAAGCTAGCCAGCTTTTGGGGTTGCCCCCATCATCAGGCAGTCTGATAAAACAATTTAAAAAACATAATTAATTTATTTTTCATATAATTGAACACATTTTAAATTATGTTTTTAAAAAGTGTTTTATCAGACTGCCTGATGATGGAGGCAACCAACCAAGAAAGCAAAAAATAATAAAATCTGTGAGAGATGAGGCTACATTTTTACATTGGTACCTATGAGACTATGTAAACAGTAAGGAATAGAAGTGAACTGGCGAACATGACCTTCACAAAAAGACCAATGGGTCTGAAGGCCACTTCAACCAAACTTCAGAGAAAAAAGAAATAGGTTCCCAAATCGTGACTCGTCCTGCAGTTCAGAGGTCAAGAACATCACTCAAGTATTCACTTTGTAACTCACCACCTTTAGCAAGTTTTCACCAAAATTTCATGTGACCCCTTCAATCTTGAAAAGAAAACCCGTCACGTTTTTGCACTCGCTCCAAACCCAGACCATTTGTGGTAAAAATGAATAATTGATTTACAGAGAGACTTTTAAATCCATATATTAAATACATTAATTAAATTAACTGAAAATCAAAAGGTGTCTTCCTTTTTGGAATCGGAATACATGAAATTCCTGTGAAAACTCAACATCGAATTTCTGACCGATTACATGACTTCCCTTATACATCGTATTGCTAGGAAAGTAAAAAAGGGCTGCCTATATGTGAGTGACTGTTTTTCTGCCTGCCTGACATTATTACTTCTGACAGAATGAACATACCGTCATGAAAGTTTATATGTGAGTCCCTTAAGGAGGACATCTTTTTCAGTCAAATCGGCCAAAAGGAAGATGGGTATCATAATGTAATGAATGTATCGACCCAAAATGTATTACGAGGATTCAGAAGTATCTGTGTAAGCTTTTATTAACCAAAACAATTTAAACTGATTAATTTCTACGATTTTTCTATTTGCTTCCGCGTGCTAGCCTACTAAGCTCAAGATCGCGGGTTCGGAACCCATACCTTAGTTTTTTTAACCTAGAGGTCAAAACCTTGAGCATTCAGTCCTTGAGATGGGACTTATGTAACAAAACCTGGTTGAGCAAAATTTAGTACTCTGTCAGTAGAGTTAACAGTGAATGTATATAAACATTGGATGCTAAGGTCCCTAGGTGTACATACCAGCCCATATCTATCCTTGTCTAGAAGTAAATTTAAAATTAATCTAGACTCTACAATCCAAGATTCTGGAAAAATTCCATATTATGATTATACGACGGCACACTAAATATATGCGTACTAAATATACAGGGTGTCCAAAAAGTATGGAAACGGTCGAATTTCACGAAAATTTCAGGTCCGAATGCAAAAACAAAAAAATACATGTCCAATATTTTTTCAAAAGCTATTTAACGACACCAATATTGACCCCCCCCCACCCCCACCCCACCCCCTGTGGGTGAGGCAGGGGGCAACTTTGGAAAGTTAAATGGGAACCCCTATTTTTTATTGCAGATTCGGGTTTCTTGCATCAAAATACGTAAGTTTTGTTCGAAACATTTTTCGAAATTATTGATTAAAAGTACTCAAAATTCGAAAATTAAAACGTGTCCAAAAAGTATGTAAACGGTCCAATTTCACGAAAATTTCAGGTCCGAATGCAAAAGCAAAAAACACGTGTCCAATATTTTTTCAAAAGCTATTTAACGACACCAATATCGACCCCCCACCCCACCTCCTGTGGGAGGGGCAGGGGGCAACTTTAAAAAGTTAAACGGGAACCCCTATTTTTTATTGCAGGTTCGGGTTTCTTGCATCAAAATACGTAAGTTTTTGTTCGAAAAATTTCTCTCGATTTGCATCAGATCATGTCGTAATCGTAATGATAAGGTTTCTTCCCGATTTCAAGAGGAAAAACCTCTTAAGGTGAGGCCCCTTGCCTCTCACCGTCGGGGTGCATGTTTAAGGTGAGGCCCCTTGCCTCTCACCGTCGGGGTGCATGTTTAAGGTGAGGCCCCTTGCCTCTCACCGTCGGGGTGCATGTTTAAGGTGAGGCCCCTTGCCTCTCACCGTCGGGGTGCATGTTTAAGGTGAGGCCCCTTGCCTCTCACCGTCGGGGTGCATGTTTAAGGTGAGGCCCCTTGCCTCTCACCGTCGGGGTGCATGTTTAAGGTGAGGCCCCTTGCCTCTCACCGTCGGGGTGCATGTTTAAGGTGAGGCCCCTTGCCTCTCACCGTCGGGGTGCCTGTTTAAGGTGGGGCCCCTTGCCTCTCACCGTCGGGGTGCTTGTTTAAGGTGAGGCCCCTTGCCTCTCACCGTCGGGGTGCATGTTTAAGGTGAGACCCCTTGCCTCTCACCGTCGGGGTGCATGTTTAAGGTGAGGCCCCTTGCCTCTCACCGTCGGGGTGCATGTTTAAGGTGAGGCCCCTTGCCTCTCACCACGTAGGTAATAACGGCGGATTCCTTAATTAATAAGATGCTCAATCTGATGCCCTTCAACTACTTGACGTGTCCCAATCTTACTTTATAACATAATGTTTTGTCTACATTATTTAATCCCGTTATTAATCCCGTTTAACTTTTCCAAGTTGCCCCCTGTCCCACCCACAGTACTTTTAAATATTGGTGTCATTGGATAGATTTTAGAAAAATATTGGACACGTGTTTTTTTTCTACCCTACAATCATGAATTATTCATACCGAACGGCGTATCTGCGATTTTGTTTTTAGAAAATTTAATTTTCTAAATTTGAGTACTTTTTATCAATAATTTCGAAAAATGTTTCGAACAAAACTTACGTATTTTGATGCAAGAAACCCGAATCTGCAATAAAAAATAGGGGTTCCCATTTAACTTTCCAAAGTTGCCCCCTGCCTCACCCACAGGGGGTGGTGTGGGGGGGTCAATATTGGTGTCGTTAAATAGCTTTTGAAAAAATATTGGACACGTGTTTTTTTGTTTTTGCATTCGGACCTGAAATTTTCGTGAAATTCGACCGTTTCCATACTTTTTGGACACCCTGTATATACTAAGATAAGATATAAACAACTGTGATTGTAGTGTCTGTAAATACCGCGAGAATGCAGCGTCGATAATAGTTTTCCAATTTGTTGTTGAAATGCTTCGATTCGTATTCATTTGTAGATTAAGTTTGTAATGTGGGGGCCATGGTGGCCGTGCGGGCTAGAGCGTAGGGCTTTGGTCGCATGGTCTCACCATGGTTTGCGGGTTCGAATCCCGTCCGGGAGTGAGTTTTATTTCGTAGATAGAACTCCCTCCCGGGGCCATGGATGTCTTAAATAATTATACATAACACATTGACATGGCTAATATGCACCGTTCATAAAGCCAAAAGAAAAAAAAAAAAAAAAAAAAAAAAAAAAGTTTGTAATGTAATAATGAAATAAGCTGTTCGGTATCTCCTGAAATGGATGGGTAAAACATTATATTATTTGTTGTGACAATATGACGACAAATATATTATTTATTCATCGATATTTTCAGCAGTTATTATTATTATATATTAATAACAATATTATATAATATGATATAATAATATATTGAAATATTATATATTTTTTTTGTTGTGACGAATTTAAGCTATCGACATCTTAAACTAAATGTTTCTTACCAAAAGATCATTTTATAGTTTGTAATATTGATATTTTAGTTAAATACCAGCCCATATTTATCCACGTCTAGAAGTAAATTTAAAAGTAATCTAGACTTTACAATCCAAGATTTTGGAAAAGTGCCATATTATGGTTATACGATGGCACACGACGACAAAACAGTTCTTCCAGGCTTTTGTAAGGTTAAAGATTTATTCTATTTTTTTCTTTACCATGAAGAAAGGTCTTATCAAAGAGAGGTGGTCTATTTGAAGTGAGTGGAGCTTGTTTTACCAAGACCACATGTAGCTTGCTCCAGCTGAGACACACGTGGACCGGACAAAATGGGACATTTCATGAAATCTTCAACTGCTTCGTGTCCAAACGTATCTTCACTCTAGATTCCAGCACTATATTCGTGAGTCAACCATTTTTTCTTATCTTTTTATGGGCAGAACGTGTTTTTGTTGTTGCCGGGTTGGTATGGGGGAAGTTACCTATGTGATCGGTCAGAAATTGTTGTGTTAACATCTGCTTTAGTTTCAAAAATTTGCCGTGCACGGATTTTGATTAAAATTTATTTTATAATGTTACAATAAGAAAAGTAGTATGAGGAATTAAACTTTCAAATTTATTCTTCTTCAATTTCTTTTTTACATGAAATTATAGGTTTGTGATAGCTAAAATAAGATATATATACAACTGTGACTGTAGTGTCTCTATATACCGCGAGAATTCAGCGTCGATGGTAGTTTTCGAATTTGTTGTTGAAATGCTTCGATTCGTATTAATTTGTAGATTAAGTTTCTCATTTAAAAATGAAAGAAGCTGTTCGGTATCTTCTGAAATGGGTAAAAACATTATATTATTTGTTGTGACAATATGACGACAAATATATTATTTATTCATCGATATCTTCAGCAGTTATTATATTATATATATATTATATTTTTTAGATTTACACTGTTATATTATTTTCTTACACCACAAATTTTATTTATTGTGACTTCAAGCTATTGATGCATCTTAACCTAAATGTTTCTTACTAAAAGATCATTTTATAGTTTGTAATATTGATATTTTAGTTCAATCCACTACAACGGTAAATATGATCAAAAACAGCTGACATCACAAATAAAGATGTGTGTACTTGTGTGAGTGCGGTGCGCGCGCAACCATCCGACACACACACTTACAGATGCACATTAACGTGACTTATGCTCTGACGGTCTGATATAGCCACTACCGAGAGCTACGATGTTTACACATCAAAAAGTGTATATCGAATTGTGTATTGAATTATCGACATGAAATTCTATGTGTGAATCCAGAAACTCACAACGACGACAAACTAAGGATTTCAACCAAATCCACCGAAAGGGAAGGGGGAGGCGGGAGGGCTTAACAATAATATTCTATTAACGATGCAATTAATGTATTGACACACAATTTCATATGTAAATATGAGTGAGTCAGAGGAAAGGTTCAACTTATAAATCCTAATAACTACTGAAGTAATGAATACAAGAAATTTTACATGTAAATCTGATCCCATAATGGCATGACGAATCAATAATTTTTTAGCCAAATCGACGAAAAGGAATTTAAAATTTTCGATTCAGAAGTCTCTGAGTATATATAAGTGGTGGGCTGGTGTTTTACACCTAGGGACCTAAGGATCCAGTGCTCTTATCCCTTCCCTGGAAGCGCTGGGCTTCCCCCTTATTATATTACCTGTATGTTTATACTACCTAAACCAAGCCCTTCATGAAGTGCTCAGTCTCCCAGTTTCCTTAATGAACCTGAGAATGCTCTCATAGTCCAATCTTCTAAAGTCCTCCTCTGCGATTACATCTCCATCAAAGATACGGAATCTCGTTCGCAGATACCCAGGAAGTGTGCCGCCGTTTCGTCTTCTTCACCACATCTATCGCAGGTAGGACTGTCCTTGACTCCCACAGTGTGTAGGTGTCTATTGAACGGACCATGTACTGTGAGAACTCCAGCCAGTTCCCTGAGCTCGTTCCCTTTTGAGGTTCAGGATCACGTCTTTCAGAACTCTGGACTCCCCTCCCAGGAACATCTTCGACTGCCTGCATGTGGTCTTTTCTCTCCATCTACACGCCAAAAGATCCTTAGTCCATTCTTTAATACGGGTTCGGTATGCCTCCCGAGATATTCCCAGCACCGGACCTTCCTTGGCTAGTTGGTCTGCCTCTTTGTGTCCCTGAATCCCCGAGTGTCCAGGAACCCAGTAGAGTTCAATCTTCTTGCAGTTTCCTAGGGTATTTAACTGATTTGCGCACTCCCTTAGTTTTGATCTGATTTCCGCGCTGGCAAGTGCTTGGAGGCTGCTTGACTATCGGAGAAGATTTGCACCTCCTCCATGTCACAGTCTCTGAGTAAGACATACAATGTTTTTCAACCAAATCGTTAAATTGTTTTCGACGATTTTAACAGAAATTGTATAACTAAAGAAGGGATCAAGCCAAACACTTCAATAACTGCCAATGTATTAAGTGTGTATCGACACAAATTTCAATATAAGGAATCAGAAGTCCGGGAGAGACAAAACTTCGTTGAAAATTTCGTGTTGGGGAAGTACAACGCCAGTAATTCGCTGACGATTTTTATTTTTTATTTTTGAAATTAGATTGTCGGAAAAACATGAAGTTCTAGTGAGAACTCAACATTGTATACGAGTATACTGAACGTGTCGAATTTGATGACTAGAAACACGACGACACATGCAAGTTAATTGCCCGGTTGTCCTTGTATCATGATATTTATTGGAGAGAAGTTCTTCCGATAAGGAACTTGTCAGTTGGCCCGCATGACATAACTCTGACAGCAACTAAAGAACAGATGTCATCCATTGGCTCTCTCAACCCATTCAGCCAATCACATCAATAGATTATTATAACTACAAAATTTAGTTTATATTTAAAAGGTAAAAAATCGTTGGTGAATCACCGGCAATGTACTTCCACAGAACGAATTAAGTTTTCGCTCGCCTTCCAAAACCAATCGACCGTTCAGGCTCAATTACTACTATATACTAAATTATGTATCGATACATTCATTATATGGGCAGTTATTGGAATTTTTGAGTTGAGGCACCCTCTGTTCCCCCTTCCCTTTCGGCTAATTCCGCTGAAAATTAATATACGTCGTTCTTGTAAGACTCTTGAATTACATATGAAATTTCATGTCAATACATTCGTGTTAAGCCTCCCCCTAATCCCACCTTTCCTTATCGACCAATTTGGCTGAAAATTATTAGGTGTCGTTCTTAGAGAGTTCTTGATATACATACAAATAAAATTCTATGTGGATAAATTCATTCGTTCGGGAGTTATCCTCTACACAGCCAGAAAGATTTTTTTTTTTTCATTTTTAGACTCAGGAGGTCGGAAAACATGAAATTCCGTTGATAACTCCAAATCAAATTTCTGACCGATTACATAACTTCCCCTATACTTCCCGTGAAGTCAACGTTTAGGAAAATAAACCAAAAATGAAGAGATTGTGTTGAAATGTGCGGTGTGGCGGAGTGTAAGGAATGTGCCGACTGAGATGTTGTAAAGACGCAGAGTGGACAGTTTCCAGAATGTCACTGATGACTATAGTCACGTACAGAACCTGGCTTCTTTTTCCGAAACGGATTTCTTCGGAAAGGAAGATGGATCAATTCGTCACTGTACCAGTCTCCGTACATCGGGGATTCCATCTCGAGGAACATGAGAAGAAAATAAAAGATGAGGAAGCGTTCTATTTTAAAAAATATCAAAGAAGTTTGGGTATCGTCAAGTAAGTTTTCACTCTCCCTCCATAACCAATCGACAGTTTAGGCTAAAAAAATAATCGTTGACTTGCATAGGGGCTTCTGATTTCTCATACTAAATTTTGTGCAGATACATTCATTACATCAACAGTTGTTAGGTTTTTTGTGTAAAGCCACCCTTTTCTTTGGCCGATTTCAGTTGGTGGCTGAAAATCAACAGGTATCGTCCTTTCAGGGTTTTAAGCCCCTACTTCCAATCCCTTTGGACGATTTGACTGGAAAGGTGTCGTCCTTCTTGAAGTCAGATGGTCGGAAAACTTGAAATTCTGCTGAAAACTCAACATCGAATTTCTGTTCATTAATTTCATAAATTTCATTTTCATATAGCTGGAGAAGTAAAACAATCTATACTACCTACCGTCTATTGTCAACTCCTCAAATTGCTGTTGAGGTATCTTTGACTCTTTCTCTCCAAATATAGTTAGAATTTCTCAGATCGTCAGAATAAATTGTTGTGGGATCAGCAACAAGAGACAATACAACCGGAAGAAGGTTTACGGTGACAGTTGAGTTGCAACCGGAAATGTTGTCATTGATCCATTGAAAAAGGAGTCTGCAATGATGAGGGGGGGGGGGGGGGGGGGGGGGGAATTCACCGTTTCACCGAAACCAAACAAAACCACCACTTCTTTTTTTCTCTTCCAAGTCGCTTACTGTGGTACACAACTCTGTTTTTCTTACTCAATTAAATAATTCAAAATTAATACTCAAACGTAGGGGAAAATATCTAAGAAAAAAATCGTCGGTCGTCCTTCCCGTGAATAAATGCACGAAGTTTTAGCTCTCCCTCTGAACCCAATTTATCTTTCCTTGAAAATCAATATGAGTTTTACTTAGGGACTTCTGAATCATAATATATTTCGTGTAGATGATGCATTCGTTACGTCGCCTGTTATTGGCGTTTTTTAGTTAGGCTTCTTCTCTGATTCCGCACTTATATTTGGCTGAAAATGTATAGGTTAGTTAGTTTGTCACATCGCCTACTATCAGAGCACTCTTTTGTCGCTGTGATGGACATGAGCCCGACTCTACTATGGGAGTTCTAAATTTTGTCTACGCTAAATTGTTATTCACTTTAATGAGTACTTGGTATCGGAACTATCGTTAAACGTCCCATCAAAAGGATGGCGTGCTCAAGGTTTTTCCGGCCGGGTTTTGAACCCGCGATCTTGAGCTCAGTAAGCAAACAGCATACCACTGTCTTGTAATTGAATTTTTGATATACATGCTATAATTATATAATGTAATGAATGTATCAACACAAAGATTAATACGAGGATTCAGAAGCGCTTATGTAAGTCAACTATTGATGTTTAGCACGTTCGATTAGTTTTGAAGGGAGAGCGGAAACTTAATTGATTAATTTGTGCTGCGGAAGTACATTACCAGTGATCCACTAAAGACCTTAAATTATTCACTTTGGAATCAGGGGGTCGAAAAACATGAAATTTCAGTCAAACCAGTCTGATAACATAACTAACCCTATACTTTGTTTAGACGGGGAAGTGAAATATCCAGTGGGAAACAAAGGTATGTGTTAGTCACAATCGAATAACTTTTTCATTTTTGTTTTTTTATACTCTTTTTACTCTTTTTTAGTAGCACAAGAAATGAAAACATTTCCAATAAAAAATAAAAAAACTTGATAAAGATTAGAAAAAATGGATTTTTGTTGTTTTTTAGAAGAAAAAACTTAAGTATAAAAAAAAGAAGTAGGTTACCTTGGAGATAGTCAAGTCACGTTTTCATATGATATGGAATGACTAACTGGAACAGGTAGGACTTACCTAATAGACGGTGTTAATACTGAAAAGTTGTCGGTGAATCACCGGTAGTGAACTACAACAGCATAAATTCATGAAATAAGTTTTCGCTCCTCCGCCAAAATCAGTCGACTGTTTGGGCCATTTATCAATAGTTGGTTTACATCGCAGAAAATTATTAGTTGCTGTCCTTATGGCATTTTGATTTTAAATATAAAATTTCACGATACAATCATTACATCAGCAGTTATTGAGGTTTTTGAGTTGAACCCCACTCTTCTGATCCTCCCTTTCTTTCGACCGACTACTAAAAATTAAAATATGGCATCTTAATAGGGCTCTAGATGGGCGTATAAAAGACATAGATAAACAGTAAATTTTTGTTTATCTCATCAGCTATACAAAGAGTAAGAGAAATTATGTAATCCATCGTTGAGTTTTAACCGGAATTTCATCATTTTTGATAGGATGATTCCAAAAATGAAAAAAAAGAAAAGTATGTATGGGCGAGTGTCTGTGTGTGTTTGTCTGTGCCATGATAACTCTTGCTTTTAGATATATATATATATATATATCTAGAATCCGATAAGGAAGATACCTAGACACCATTTGATTTTCAGCCAAAAAGAAAGAAAATTAGGGGGTCGAGCGAAAACTTAGTCAACTTTTTCGTGCTGGGGAAGTACATTTCCAGTGATTCACCAACGACATTTTTCCCTTTTTTTTTCAAAAAAATTTCATCAGGAAGTCAAAAAACATGAAATTCTGGTGTTGTTAAATCCCGACAAAAGGATTATATTTCTATTTCATGTAGATACTCAGAAGTCGTTAAGAAGCTTATTCATTTTCAGCGCTTAGAAAGGAACGTACTTTCGAAACCCCATTCATTTTGAAATTTATCAAGTTCGTGTTAAAATGTAGGAACATACTTCAAAATATATATATTTTTTTTTTTTCAGTCATATCAACAGAAACAGAAATCTAAGATCTAAAACTAGTATAGCCAGTTAATGTTTTTTTAGCCCGGATATTCTAGTCCTCTAAAACTGACCTGAAAGCATCCTCAAAAATTAATAATTTTCTGGCTGGGGAAGTATCTATGTGGTGACTCACTGACGACCTTTTTTTTTTCAAGAACCTCCATTAGGGAATTGGCTCCAGCCGGCACTATTATCTCTTATAGTTCCTTTTGACCAAATGCCCATAATGGTTGTCACGGGAGTCAATTCCTGGGTGTTAGATATAGCTTCGTTAGTACTAACTTACTTCGTTCAGTTATAATTAGAGCCCGGTTTTCGTGTAGTAAAAAAATTTAAAAACGTGCAATTAAAAAGCCAAAATGTGCTACAAAAAATAAAATCCTGACATTAACTTTTTTTCTGCGAAAAAAAAATTGATCTAATTTGTAAATTAAATAACTCTATTTTCAGCATAAAATTGGTTAGTAATTAATTTCAGGATCTTTTAGTCAATAATTTAAAAGAAAGTTGTATGTCTGAGAGTGTTGTGAACACTATCACTCCCTATAGAATGAATGTATCGAAACAATATATTATATGTTTACCCAGAATCATAAAAATTGTAATAACTTCCGATGTAATGAATATATCGATTTGAAATTTATTTAGACTCAAACACCCTAATATGTATCGACACAAAATTTAGTATCAGAACTCAGTAGCCCCAATGTAGGTGAACTATTGCATGAATCACCGGGATGGTGATTCATGCATTATTTTCGCTCGTCACAAATGTTCCACTTGCGGAAAGAGCAGGCAGCAGGAACATTCGAAAGCAATCGCAACTGCGTTCAGCTCCATAAAAGTATTGTGTTCTTAGTAACAGTGATCGCAGTCACAATTTCACCTCTAATCCTACGTCTCCTTCCTTCGAATGATTTTAGTTTAATGAGGAAACAGGATAAGTTGAATAGGTTAAGCTACTCACTGTCTTAAAATCAGTTACAATAATAATGTATACACCCTTAATCCCCAGGAAATTTGAACAATCTGGAATAAAAATGATTTGGAAGACGTATACTACCTGTTAATATCCTGTCCGATATACTCCCCCATTAGAAGCTACTTCCTGTCTCAGTGTCAGTATAGACCGATCCAACTTTCATACATTACTCCTGGCCCATAATAAAAATGATATCTCAAACATTTTCTATTATTTGATCAGCGCTCTGAAACTTGGAGCATTCATTGTTAACGAATAATGTACCTACTTCAACTTACATATTATATTGATATTCAATACCTACATCCCCACTCCATATTTACTGTCTATATTATATTATTATTATGAATGTGTAATTACTTATTTTATTTATATTTATTTTTTTATTTATTTAGTTTGTTAAAGGTTCCTTTATATATGTCATTATTGTTTTATATGTGTATTCTTTTATACGTGTCATTATTACGTTAATATTGTAAATGTAATGGTCACTGACTCCATTGTATAGGGGTGATACCTTTAAACAATAAAAAATTATTATTATTATTATTAGGTTAAGCTACTCACCAATATGAGAAGACAACGGTTTTCCTTGTAGACGGAACAGCAACCGAGGAGCGCTACCAGAAGGGAGAGGACTCCGGCAATGACCAGGATGTAGGCTGCCAGAGGATAGGTGAGACTTGTCAGGAGGCTGACGTAGGTGTGTTTGGTAAGGATCGTCCAGAGACCCAGGGCGAGCACGCACCCACCACCAACCTGAAACGTAGCATAGAAAAAAAGTCAATATAGTTAGACGGAGGAAAGACATTCGAATTTATGAACACATGGTTGGGGACAGATAACCATGTTTTTACTTAGGGCACGTTCAGTTAGACGCAACGACAATAACAACTAAGCAGCGCGAAGAGAAGAACGTGGTGAATCATCCTAGCGCGAATTAATGAACCTTCGCTCTCCCTCTAAACCAAATTTACTGGTCGAAAATCAATAGGAGCCTTACACAAGCACTCCTTCATTATACTAAACCATTCGTTGTTACATCTACTGTCATTGGGAATTTTGTGTAGATCCACCCTCCTCTCATCGATCCTCCCCTTCCCTTCGCCCGATATTGCTAAAAATTAATAGGTGACATCCTTATGACACAGATTGTCAAATAAGATGTAGTCTGATCTCTCACAGATTTTTTATTTGTATTAGCTAGCCGGCTTTCGAGGTTGCCCTCATCATCAGACAGTCTACAAAAGAAACCATCTTTAAGCAACAAAAACAAAAACCAAAAACAGGTTCTGTTGGTAACAATCATAAAATATAAAAGCAACAAAAATTTATTTATTTTATTTTTATTTTTTTTTATTTTTTTTTTTTATTTTTTTTTTTTTTTTAGTTGGTTTTAAAAGAGGGTGCGCCTTGCGTTGCAGCAACATCACCCAGTCTACGTTTAGGCAAAGCTCGGGGATCATTACATTGCCTGTTTCTGCTCCCGCCAGGAGCCGACGAATCGGCAGAACATCGGGTAGTCAGTTTCCGTCACCATCTGCCATAGATCCAGTCCCAAATATGATTGTTGAGATGGCAATATCACTGTTAATATAAAAGTCACATGTTTATAAAAACTATAAAATGTTCAGTTCAATATTACAATTAATAAAAATGAAACATAGTTGCCAATAGTTTGTCCTTGTATTTTCTTATCCTATTTTCATGTAATAAATTTAATAGGGTTATGGGCCCAGTTCGTCAAGATAATTGAAGATAGATCTATCGATAAAGAACCTGAAGTTAAAGAGAAAAATAAAGAACCAGAAAAAGAAACTAGGGTAATTCCTAAAATAATAATTAAAGATCAAAACCAGACTGAAGATGATAATAGTCGGAAAAGAGCAATACAAGGTCAAGATTCAGGAAGAGTAAAGAGGAATGTTCAAAAACCTCAATGGCAAAAGGATTTCGCAATGGACATGAGCTACGAAGAGCAGAATGAATCATTATATGCTCTATTGGGAAGCCTAACTGATGTACCTAAAAACTATGAAGACATTGAAGAAAGAAAAGATAAAAAACTATGGAAAGAAGAAATAAAAGTATT
The DNA here is from genome assembly GCA_963662175.1 of Aradus depressus. Classification (NCBI taxonomy): domain Eukaryota; kingdom Metazoa; phylum Arthropoda; class Insecta; order Hemiptera; family Aradidae; genus Aradus; species Aradus depressus. The sequence goes on from OY759214.1 coordinate 78,767,525, forward strand.
AAAAGAAAGTGAGACATGGATAACAGTTGCAACTCCTGAAAACGTTAAGTTGATAGACTGTAAATGGGTATTTGCAAGGAAAGAAGTGAAAGACAAAGAGGTGTACAAAGCACGATTAGTAGTAAGGGGCTTTCAACAAAAAGATAATTTTAGTGAAGTGTATTCTCCAGTACTAAGACTTCAAACGTTAAGAATATTGTTATCGGTAGCGTGTGAAAGAAATTACTATATACATCAAATGGATGTAAAGGGAGCATTTTTATACGGTAGAATTGACGAAGAAGTATACTTGAAACCACCTGAAGGTGTGACTGTTGAAAAGGGGCATGTGCTAAAATTAACAAAGTATGGGTTAAGGAAATCACCAAAATATTGGTATGAATGTTTTAATACGACCATTACTGAATATGGGTTTGAAAGATCAGGTAATGATTATTGTATGTATAAAAACGGAGATTTGTATTTATTATTGTACGTTGATGTTTTGTTGATCTTAGGAAGTAACTTGAAAGAAATACATTTAGTAAAAGAATTTTTGTCATCAAAATTTAGAATGAAAGATATGGGCCATGAAAATTTAACATACTTAGGCATTGCAATAACTAAAAGGTCTGATAGTATTGTCATTGATCAGTCTAAATATTTAAAAGGTGTGTTAAAGAAATTTGGAATGAATGACTGTAAGGAGTGTGATACTCCTATGTGGATTAAAAAAATATTAGAAGAATTATCAATTAATGTCAAGAGTGTTAAAATTTTCGATGATAATCAGAGTACAATATATGCTGTTAAAAATCCAGATCAGAAACGCTTAAAACATATGGATGTTAAATTTAAATTTGTGAAACAGATGGCAGAAGATAAGGTGATGGAAGTTGAACATTTGTGTACTGAAAAACAGTTAGCTGATGTGCTAACTAAACCATTAAGCAAGAAACGATTTCTAATTTTTGTTAATCAATTAGGTTTGATAAATTTCACAAACAGTGATATTGAGGAAGAGTGTTGAGATGGCAATATCACTGTTAATATAAAAGTCACATGTTTATAAAAAGGATAAAATGTTCAGTTCAATATTACAATGATCTTGTCCCATGAATCAACTCCACCCTCGCTTGGTCGTACAGCGGGCATTCGAGGACCACATGTTCTGCAGTCTCGATACCGCCGCACGAACAGTTCGGGGTGTTCTTGCTGTGCAAGAAGAACAGCTTGGAGTTGAAATCACCATGACCTGATAATATTTGAGACGTCCAGTGATTAGGCTGTATCCATGTTGAGTCAAGGCGTACCCGGACGTCCGGGAAGTATGCGTACGTCGTTCGGCCATCCGGGCATCGTGACCAACGTTGTTGCCATTTTTCCACAATCCAATTCTGGACGATGTCCTTGCAGCGCACTGGTCTGGACTGTCCGCGCATCTCTTCCTCTAGGGCTAGACGTAAGGAAAATAATCACACCTGAGAAATAAAAATATATAAAATTTTTTTTTATAAAAAAAAAAAAAAATTATTTTATTTACTAAAATATTTTAATTAGGTTAATGTCAAAAAATTTTATCTATCAGGTATGGTTATTTCAAATACAACTTGTTACTTTTTATAATTTAATGTATTTATATTTATTTAAATCTTGTTGTCTTTATATTTTATTATTGTTACCAACAGAACCTGTTTTTGTTTTTTGTTTTTGTTGCTTAAGGATGGTTTATTTTGTAGACTGCCTGATGATGAGGGCAACCTCGAAAGCCGGCTAGCTAATACTAATAAAAATCTGTGAGAGGTCAGACTACATCTTATTTGACAACCTGTGAAATAATCACTTCTCACTACATCAGCCATCTTCATATTAACATCCTTATGAGGTTTTGTATTTAAATATCAGATGTATTCATTACATCGGAATTTATTGGGGTTTTTGAGTTAAGCTTCCCTCTGATTCCCCCTCCCCTTTGAGCGATTTGGCTGTAAATCAAAAGGTGTCGTCCTTCCGCCATGGTTCACCACCGATATAAGAGTGTAGTTGCATACAAAACCATAATACAGCATTTAACATATGCAGGCTCAGATGCAGTAAGGCGGGTTGTTCAGTTACTACTGTCCCGCAGATTTTCAATGTTCAGTTTTCAAAGTGATCCGATTAATAGGCATCCTTTACTTCCCCAGTTATTCGAAGATAAAGGAAGTTATTTATTCAGTCAGAAATTCGACGTTGAGTTTTCACCGAAATTTCATGTGTTCTGTGAACACGATAACTACTGATGCAATGAATCAATGACATGAAATATTATGAGTATACCCAAAACATCATAAGTACGACACTTATTGGTTTTCAGCCAAATTGGTCAAAGGGAAGGGACATTAGAGGGAGGGCTTAACATTAAACTCAAATAATTTCAGATGAAATGTATTATATCTTTATTTATTATATTTATAAAGATTACATATGGAACTCACTAAACTTAGGTCGACACAAAAAAGGTAACCCAACTGAAACCTCTCCTTGTGCCTCTTCAATACACAACATCCCTTCCCAGGGTTAGCGTTGCAGACTTTTTGTTATTAATTTGGGAGACTCGGACCCCTAGAAACTCCCCCTGAGGTAACCACTGACTGTAATACTTAAGTTGACTTTACATGAGCAGCAGCAAATGCACGCTGTGGTTTATGTGCTTTTAGAATTAAATGACTCACATCCAATAGCGTGCATTTGCTGCTGCTGCGCTTTAAATTTTTACTGCGCTTGTAAAATCAGCTTTAAGAATATAAAGTATAACATAAATGACGAGTTTGAGCGAGGAAATGAAATGATGGAATTTATATATATTTAAATAAATGTAATATGACTTGTTTTGTACATGTACATTTATGTAACAGCTGATTGCTGATTTAGGAATCAGACGCACAGGAAATTGGAAGATCCTATTGGTAACTTGCAAGCAATCCATTTTTAATAAAAACTGTTTTTTTAGTTTATTTAATTTTTATCTTGGTTTTTTGCTCTGGCCAGGAGGGGGGGGGGGCACGTGCCCCCCTGGCTATGCCCCTGACCCTTCCCCTTTAGAAGGTTATTTAAATGTAAGAAATTAAACAAAGAAACTACTTTACAAATCAGATTCAGTTATCAATTAACAGAAATTAGGCATCTGACCACTATATCAAAATTACTAGTACATACAACTTTAAATTAAACTTAATATTGAATTAATAAAATAAAATAAAATGTCACTTTCATTCTTAAAGTAATTATCACTAACACAATAATTTTGTTTTATTCTATTCAAGCCCGCCAACCACAGAAGCTTCCAATATACTTGTCCGATATCGGTTTCTGCCTCCTTCCTTCACACATTGACGTCTTGTTTGTTTGATAACCTTTGTGTCGTCTTCTTCAAGCAGTATTTGGTCAATCCTTTCTTCTTTAACTGCTTCAGCACTGTCATTTTCTTTTTTGTTAGAATCATCATTTTCTTTCTCTTGTCCATATATTAGTCTTGATTTGGTTTGGTTAATGTTTGGTGTATCGACTCGAAATTTAGTATGAGCATTGAGAAGTCCCTGGGTAAGTCAACTATTGATTCAAAGCTAAAACTATCGATTGGTTTTAGACGGAGAGAGAAAATGTGTGTCTAATTTACGGTACCTGCTACAAGGGAATCTCCCGGTATCTGGGGAATTTGCAACAGGAATACAACATGGGAAGATAGCATTTCTTTTTCTCGTTGCTCCGGAGAAAAGAAAAAATAATACATCATTCGTCTAATAATTTTCGTGCGCAAATATATCTGAAACAGAAACATGTTCTGAGATGTGGAATATATTACTCTCTCCATTCTAGAATGCAAACACAAGAAGGTAGAGACCCACAGCTCTAACGGAACATTGTCCCCAAGTTAGGATGGTTATCGCAGCTATGCAGCATGACAATCCTCCACTGCATAGTCTTATAGTAACGCTAACCCTTCTTCAATATATCTCTCATCTCTTTCATTCAAAAGGGAGGAATTGATTATTTATAAAATTGAAATCCATTCCTGTCTGTCGTTCCGACAGCAAGCCATTTCGTAAGCTGAAGAATCAACGTTAAAACGAGTAGTTCGTCAGTCTGATTTTAAGACATTGTATTCTAATCAACTGTCCCCGATGAGCAAAGATGGCAACCATCAGTATAATGTTCGAATATTTACAAATATGTTGCATCACTCTGGTAAAAATCTAATTGGTCATTAACTAATATTATCTAATGGTAAATTAAAAATAATAACTAGTAAACAAATATATGTGATGTCACCATAATAGGACTTTCTATACCAAACAGTTTTGTACAGATCACCCTCCCCCACTCTCAAAATCATACTACATGCTCAAAATAGAAGGTTCAAAACGAGGAGGAAGCCCTGAGCATGCCGTGTTTGTACGATGTACGATGTCAGGTACTCGTTGAAGATCATCCCTAGTAAATAAAGTAAATAAAAAATTAGGGTAGGCAAAATTTAGGACTCCTATGATACAGTCGGGCTCATGCCGAAAAAGCGCTCTGGTAGTATGCAATATGACTCGTAGTTGAAGCCCGGACATGATGTTTGTCACAAGTATCTATTTTATTTTATTCTTAATTGTTATCCTTTTTAATGGGTCTTGCTAGAGTTTTGGTCGCATAGTCTTACAGTTGCGGGTTCAAATCACGTTCGGAAGGGTTTTATTTCACAGATATAACTCCCTCCCGGGGCCATGGATGTTGTGTAAATAACCAAATGACACCGTTATAGAGACATGGCTAATATGCATCGAACATAACGCACGAAAAAAGATTTAAAAAATAATTTTTAATAAAAAATTACCAATAATAAAACATATTTTAATTGTTGTTAGTTAGTTTTTATGACTCATGCCCGGGCTTTAACTACGAGGTCATATCGCCTACAAGAGCGCTCTTTCGTCACTCTGGTGGACATGAGCCCAACTCCACTATGGTAGTTCTAAATTTTGCCTACCCTAAATTTTTATTCACCTAGGGCAGGGGTCTTTAACGAGTAGCTGACATCGTACAGACTCGGGACCATCGCTTAACGTCCCATCCGGCGTGCTTGGGTTTGTTGCTATGCATTACAATTAAACATTATTTTGGCATATTTCCTACGAAAATTTATGATACATTTTTTGGGGCGCATTAACTTTATTCGTCTCAAATCTAATCATAGTTGATTGGTCATTTAATAAGGAACATTTTTGGTAAGACTAATTCTTTGATAGGACTGACCGTTTTCACGTAAATAAAGCAAATGTTCAAAAAAATTGGTTTCAAGAATTGATTTTTAGGACGGTTTTCTGCATGTATCTCGTAAGGCGACTTTCGGAAAAATGATTTGCATAAAAAATGTCAATCATATATATAAAGCTGAAAATGTCTGTACGTTGTACCGCTATTACTCACGAACGGCTTGATGGATTTGATTAATTTTTTTTTTAATTTGTTCGTCATCGTCTGTGGAAGGTTATAGGTGTATTAGTACCTCAATATCTGGTCCATCCCAGCATCCACCCACGCAATCTTTGTAACTCAAAAACCACTGCAATGATTAATGAGGAATCTTTTTGAATAGATAAGTTTTATCTACCGGAAGGTTAAGGTCTATTTTTTAATCAACCCCTGGTCCATCCCAGCATCCACTCACGCAATCTTTGTAACTCGAAAACCATTGCAACGATTAATGAGAAATCTTTTTGAATAAATTAGTTTTACCTCCAAAGCTAGCGTTACTACAGTTGAAGGACTATAAGCCTTATTCCGTATGAATAATTGAAAATTATAACATCATGAATGTACTGTCGAGGAACTGAATAGTCTTATAGGAGATATAGGGAGAAAAGTCAAAGTTCCCCGGGCAACGCTGGGTATTACTGCTAGTATCCTCTAAAACGTTTATTTGAAGACATTTTTGATTAGTTTATAAATATAAGCTTAATTTGTTAAATGTACTCAGACCCTTAAGTAAAGTCGTCTTAATTTTAGTATATATAATATACAATATATAGTTGTTTTCTAACAAAATCTAATCAGATTTAAGTTAGCATGTGTGACATCTTCATTTCTTTCAAGTTCATTCTTAGAATCTCTTCAGAGTTAGAGAGCTCACAAAATTAAAATTCCATACACGCAAAAACGTGAAATTCTGTTGAAATCTCGATCTCGGATTTTCACACCATCACAAAACTTCCTTATGTTAAAGGTATAAGAAATTAAAAATATTAGTGTTTCAATAGTTTTAGTATTCCTCCACGAGCGGATAAGAGAGGGAATAAAGACAAATATACAGTTTTATTTTTCCAACTCGCTCATTTTTATGCCTGGACGCAATAAAGAAATAACAATAAGCAGATAATCCTGACAGAAGTGTTTTTAAAGTACGTCAATTTCTACATTTATTCATTACTAGCAGTAATACCCGGCGTTGCCCGGGGAACTTTGACTTTTCTCACAATATCTCCTATAAGGCTATTCAGTTCCTCGACAGTACATTCATGATGTTATAATTTTCAATTATTCATACGGAATAAGGCTTATTTATAGTCCTTCAACTGTAGTAACGCTAGCTTTGGAGCTAAAACTAATTTATTCAAAAAGATTTCTCATTAATCGTTGCAATGGTTTTCGAGTTACAAAGATTGCGTGAGTGGATGCTGGGATGGACCAGGGGTTGATTAAAAAATAGACCTTAACCTTCCGGTAGATAAAACTTATATATTCAAAAAGATTCCTCATTAATCATTGCAGTGGTTTTTGAGTTACAAAGATTGCGTGGGTGGATGCTGGGATGGACCAGATATTGAGGTACTAATACGCCTATAACCTTTCACAGACGATGACGAACAAATTTTTAAAAAAATTAATCAAATCCATCAAGCCGTTCGTGAGTTATAGCGGTACAACGCACAGACATCTTCAGCTTTATATATATGATATTGTGTGGTTTTTTGGGGGTAATCAGGATAACTGAACAAAAAATAAATCAGGATAAGTAAAATATTGAAATGATGAATTCAAATATAAAAAGTTTCTTGCCATATGCGCTGGCTGGAATGGTATGCATATGTTAATATGGGCCCATGTAACGAGGAGCCCCGAAGAGCCCTGAAGTATGCAAATATCTACTCGACGTTATCACCCCAACGTCTCGTGCTAAATGGGAAATGACAGCCTTGTCGGACGCATTATCGGTCTCCATCTCATCAGGTTTTTATAAAGAGAAGGCCGATGAGGCGGATGAATCGGTTGAGGAAAACAACCAAAATAGATGCTTCCACTTGCACGAGCAGCCACTCAGTAATCTGTAATAAATGACAAGTGCATCTGTCAACAGTAAATAATTGTCTGTCAGAGAGGAGCTAGAGAACGAATGGTGATCTTGTTTGCGAGAGGAATTTGGCGCCAGATAAATGTACTGTATTTACCATACATTCAAAGAACATGAAATTTTAAATGTCTACCTTCCATCTGATTCATTTTAGCCGAAATCAAAAAAAATTATGACCACTTTACTTTGGGGCCTAAATACATTTTCCAGGATATCGCTTATATTTATGACCTAATCAAAAATGTGCCTTTCTGTTTTATTCACAACTTTTGTTTGAAGAAATTTTTGATTAGGTCATAAATATAAACTGTATCTTGTAAAATGTATTTAGGCCCCGAAGTAAAGTGGTCTTAATATTCGTCTGATTTCGGCTAAAATCTAATCTAAACTAAGTTAGTATATAAGTTCGTTGCTCCAGAGTTAAAGCGCTCACAAAGTTCCAATCACCTACTAATCAATGAGGGCGCCGGCAGCTCAAGATCGCGTGTTCGAAACCCGGCCGAGACCTTTAGGCTTTTTATTTAGATGAAAAACCTTGAGCACGCCGTCCTTCTGATGAGATGTTAAGCGATTGTCTCGAGCCTGTACGTTGTCAAGTACTCGTTAAAGCTCTTTACCTTTGTTGAATAAAAATTTAGGCTACACAAAATTTAGGACTGACATAGTAGAATTGGGCTCATGCCCACGCACTCTGGTAGTAGGCGATATGACCTAGTTGTTAAAACCTGGGCATGAGTCACAATAACTAACAGACAGACATCATCGTTTTTTCTATTATTAAAGCAATCCTCCATTGTATAATAAATACAATACTCGGAATATAAAATAAGTTGGAGAAGCAGTAAGGATGTCTAGATACCCGACCATATGCAGTAGTTGGGAGTGATTTAATGATCCGCTGGTGATCGTGTCTGATTGTGATTTATACAGATGATCGTTAGCGGGCCAAGTGATTCAATCACAGTCCTTCAATCACTTGATTGTTAGTATCGCTTCAATTGCGCTACTCACTTAGGAACCGTGAATCGCTATTTTCATATCTTAGATCCCCTCACTCCAAATTAAGCTATGACAGTTTGTCGTTTAAAAATCATCAATAATGCTCTAATTATTTTAGGAGTTCTCTCATTTTCATTCTTTAACTTTCAAATAAATAGAAATTATTTGAGAGAAATTTTACTTTCAATTTAATTTAATTAAGCTATTTTAATTTTTAAATCTTGCTCTGTTTATATTTGAAACATTAATGATCATAAAAATGTAAATAGCAACTCTTAACATTATGGTTATGATACCAGGAACAAAGGAGTACAAAGGAATCAACATCCCCACTTCTCGAAATCATCTGGTGATCGTGTCTGATTGTGATTTATACAGATGATCATTAGCGGGCCAAGTGATTCAATCACTTGATAGTTAGTATCGCTTCAATCGCGGAACCGTGAATCCTATTTTCATATCTTAGGTACAATGAAAACATTTAAAATTCAATTAAAAATATTTTTGTTAGAGGAAACACTTTATTCCGAAACGAATTTTTTCTGTTCAAAAAAAAAAAAAAAAACTATCATGTAATAGTCGTTAGTTCGTTATTGTGACTCATTCCTGGGGTTTAAGTACGAGGTCATATCGCCTAGAGTACGTGAGCCCGACTCTACTACGGGAGACCTAAATTTTGCCTACTCTAAAGTTTTTAATCACCTAGGGGTCTTTAACAGGCTTAACGTCCCATCCGAAGGACGGCGTGCTCAAGTTCATAACAGTCGTGTTTTGTATTTAAAACCTTTAATTAATATTTTGCCTACATTTTTTTTTTCTTGTCATGGGTTCTCCACCAATATTATAAACTTTTTGGGTGCACTTTGCACGTGTATAGTCTTACGTCGAGAGAGCTCAGAGTATGGACATCACAGGGCTTAAGTGAGGCCACGGCTGGTAAGGGACGATCATCGGCCGATTAATCTGACTATATATGACCGTCCACAGTCCGTCATACTGCTTTCAACCGCTCCCTCCAGAAGCAAACTAGCCGGGCAGCTGGTCTCTGTCACTAGCTACCGAAGGTCCAGTAGGATCCCACGAATCAACTCCACTCTGGCCTGTTCATACAGTGAACACTCCACAACTACAAGTTCTGCAGTCTCAAGATGCGCCCGCATGATTGGTATAAGAAAGTCCTGTTAGATTATTTAAGTATTGAGTAGCACATCGTTTTAAATTAATGATCAAGGACACTTTCTAATAAGTAGACCTGATATCATATTTTCAGGGAATGTTGGCAATGAACCAATAAATATTCGAGAAAAATAAAAAAAAATGATTTGGATTTATCTGGTGTATTTTTATATTTTTTAAAGAGTTTCAGAAAAAAACTATTACGAAGGTTTCGCAGAAATATTATCCATCGGCAAGTCTAATAGCTGTCGTTGCATACACAGTAAGCAATAATGTTTAATTGTGGCATTCCACTATTCATTGCAATGCACACGCGCATTACTATGGTTTTATGCTAATACGCCTCTCTCCATGGAGTATGCAGTCTTACATAACTTAAGTCTAATAATGTGCCATCACATAAGGGGGGACATTGGTATCTGAATCGGCCTTAAGTATGAATTAAATAACTATTGGCTGAGAAGCAACCTCTAGAAAACAGGATTGTTACCATAAAGCCAGTCCTTCCTCCCCCAACAGACGACATTTAAATAATAGAATGAATCATGGACATTGGTTATTTTTTTTTTTGCTTTTTTCTTTATACCTTCAGTAAAACTTAACAATATGAAATCTGAAATGATGATGTCACGTTTGCTAACACGCTTTGATTAGATTAGGCCAGGAATCAGAAGAAAACTAAAAGTCCCCTTTATTACCAATCAAAAATCTCTTTAAATAAAAGATGCAAAGAAAACTGAAAGGGCCCATTTTATATTGAATATGATTTTTCGAAGGTACCTCCGCTTGCGAGATACATATCAAAAATCGTACAAAAACGTCGTTTTGAAACCTTTTTTTTTTTTACATTTGCTTAATTCACGCAAAAACTATTAGTTCTATCGAAAAATTGTTTATTATAAAAAATGTTCCTTATTAAATTTCCAACTACCAAAATACTAACATATGAGATAAAACCAATAAGAACAAAGTTATGGCGCTACAAAAAACGTACAAGACATTTCTATAGGAAATACATATTTCTAAGTAATGTTTAAGTTGCGACGCATAGCGATTTAAAATATATTTTTATTAATAGTAGTTTTTTTTTATTGAAAAGGATAACAAATAAAAGGTAATTGAAATGAACTATAGCAAAACTGTCTTATACCAACGATTTTTGTATAAATTCATTTCATACTGGTATTACTGGGTGTGAGAGTGTTCTGTATAAAGAAAGTTCTGTTATAGCCACATACATATTTTTATTAGAGGGCGCCGGTTCAGTGGTATGCTTGCTTGCCATCTCAGCTCAAGATCGTGGGTTCGAAACCCGACCGAGGCCCTTAGTTTATTTCATCTGGGAGGTAAAATAAACTTAAGCACATCGTTCTTCGGATGGGACTTCAGCGATGGTCCCGAGCCTGTACGATGTCAGGTACTCGTTAAAGACCCCTGCCCTAGGTGAATAAAAATTTAGGGTAGGCAAAATTTAGGACCCCATAATAGAGTCGGACTCATGTCCATCAGAGTGACGAAAGAGCGCTCTGGTAGTAGGCGATATGACCTCGTAGTTAAAACCCGGGCATGAGTCATAAAACCTAAACGTAACCTATATTTTTATTATTTTTTTTGTGACAATATCTCTATTTTAAAGTCCAATTCGGGCAGAAAGGATGAGATCTGTACAGGTTCCTGCCATTTTTTAGCTCGTTACGAGAACCATCACGGCACGAGGAGAATCAATTGATATTTTTTTAATGTGATGTCATTTAATTTACAGAAACAAACGCGGTCCAATGGCTACAATTTGTTGCGATTCTTCAGGATCCTTGTCTGTTTAGGTCAATAAGTATCGAACAATCTTTCAAGTGTCAAGAAACTTCTGCGCTGTTATATGCTAAGAGTTGTTTGTCATAAAGTGTTTGGATGTAGAACCAAAATAAATAGCATCTTTATTTATATTCAGTCGAGATATAAATTGGGATTGCAAGTTTTGGCCGTCTGCCAAGAGGACCAAATATCTAGGCCTCCCTGACTCACTTCCAGAAATACATACATCTTTTCTTCTGGTTCTACCATTATAACTTCCCCAGCTCTATAACGTATAGGGGAAGTTATGGAATCTGACAGAAATTCAATGTTAACAACGCCAACACATTACATTAATATGCACAATAATGCCGAGAGGGGAGGGAAAGCGAACTTGATTGTCATGGATCACATACATTTTTATAGAAATAAAAATTAAAGTTGTTAATTTTGTTCAGTGGCCCCTAGGGTTCATAAACCCTCAAAATTAGAACCGAAACTACAATAGAAAGTAATTATGTTCTATAAGCTAGTTATTACAATGTCCTCTGTATAATGCCTCGACTCCAACCAGTTTCTAATATCCTCGAGAAACCACATTCTCGTTAACTAAACAATTGGTTTTTTTTGTCTAAAAAGATCATCATCAAAATATATTATAAAGAACTAGCTATGGGTAACAATGGGTTCTTATTGAGTATTACAATTCCGGGATCCCGAAATCCCTGCATTTTTCACTTTACTAACTCGGGATTCAAATTTTCAATTCCGGGATTTTCGGGATTTATTTTATTTTAAGTTTTTATTAATTTTTTAATTATCTATATTTTAAAAAACGTATCTATGTATTAGAGATGTTTTCTCCAGAGATCTTGTGGAAGTTCATTGTAAATACTACTGAATAAAACACTTAGAACAAGTCAAAAAATTCCACTATATTTATTTATAATACACAATATATTTCGTTGGTTAGAGCATTGTCAAGTGTACAGGATACAGACTTATGACTGGTGGTAATATTTTGAAAAAAGTCAAGATAGAGGAGGGAGGAGGGGGTAGTGGGGTGGGGGGGGGGGGGGAGGAGGGGAAGATTTATTTCAATTTAAGTTGACCTAGTAAGTGTCTGTGTTTATTAGTTTTTTTTAGTTTTAATTGTGATATAGGTAATATTTTATTATTGAGACTTAGTTAATACGTTAATATTGAGATATAGTTAATATTGTGGTATAGGTAATAGGTTAATATTGAGATATAGTTAATATTGTGGTGTAGGTAATAGGTTAATATTGAGATATATTATTTAATTATTTTTCTGATTAAATTGTGATATTGTATGGTAGTCCCCCCCCCCCCCCCCCTCCTGTTCTGTCCCCCTCCTTCACTCTTCCCCTCCTACCCCCCCTCACCACCTACCCTCTATGTAAATGGCAGCAAAGAAAAAAACACAGTTCTCTTCTCTGATATAAACTCGCTCATACCATGACATGGGTATAAGAAAGTCATATTAAGTCCCATTACATTTTTTTTTACTCGTATAACTGGTTAAAGAGTATTCGTTTACGTCTCCTCTACTTCTATTCCAAATATGGAACTACTCCATTAAAATAATTATGAAATATATATCTAATTATTTTCCAAATTATTAAAAAGAAAAAACAATTGTTTGAAGTTATTATTGAAACATTATTTAGAAAAGACCCTACAGATGGTTATTGTACAGCCTTTGGAGAGTTATGATTTTGTTTGCAATGATTCCATCTCAAATTTGAAGGTTTACTGGATATTAGACTTAGTAAAACTAAAAGAAAACGGTTTTCAAAATGTTTTAAGGCGTTTTTCGGCAAGAATCTTGCAAACCGAGCTATAAGTTTTATTCCGAGAGATTCTTGAGGTACACAAATATAAGTGATCTTCGTAAAAATGTAGTGGTTATAATTGAGTTATGTTTCAGTCACATCACAATTTTTCTATTTATTTACCATGCTAGCTATAGAAGGAGACTAACATTAGTAGTCTGTAGAGGTGGATGTGTCGGGTTGTTTTCGAGGTTCCACTATTGTTTAGTCTAGAGTGGATGGGAACTATGCAATGGGGCAACGATCTCTACCATAGCATGCCACTCAATCAGGCCATAGCACGGTGTTCAGCTTCCTCATAGCAGAGTGCTCATGTGCCAGCTCCGTCTTCGGCTAGCGTTGTAGGCTATGGAATAAGTGAATATATAATAGGATAATAGTCGACACTCCATTAGCCACGCCCCTTGGTTCCACAGGAAGCACGGATAATGCAATAGTGCGGATAACAGAGGGTTTTAAGTTTTGAGCAATAAATGTCTATTTACTCGAATTAAACAATCATCTGATGAATTATAAGTTAAGTTTAGTTAGTTAGTTATTATGACTCATGCCCGGGCTTTAAATACGAGGTCATATCGCCTACTACCAGAGCGTTCTTTCGTCACTCTGGTGGAGCCCGACTCTACTGTGGGAGTCCTAAATTTTGCTTACCCTAAATTGTTATTCACCTAGGGTAAGGGTCTTTAACGTGTACCTGACATCGTACAGGCTCGGGACCATCGCTTAACGTCCCATCCGAAGGACGGCGTGCTTAAGTTTATTTTACCTCCCAGATAAAATAAACTAAGGGTCTCGGCCGGGTTTCGAACCCACGACCTTGAGCTCAGAAGGCAAGCATGCATACCACTGAGCTACCGATGTTAAGGTTAAAAAATATAAATAAGATATTGATGAATAAAAAAATATAATGTGTATATACATGTATACAGTAAAAAAGGACTGAATCGAATCAAAAAAACAAAAATATAAACCTATGTACTTTTTGTTCTATGAAATTGTTTTAGGTAAAAAATATGTTTTTTTTTTTTTTTTTTATCATTTTCCTTTTGTTTTTTAAATATTACTTAGCGAAGTTCTCTGCTGTTTATACAGCTTTTCTTTTTTACTACTGTGGAGACATCTAGCGGTCAAATTGGCCACTAAACTAGAGGTAAAATTTGCTACAGGAGCGATGTAGTTCTGTTTGTTTTGTACTATTGTGGAAACCTCAAGCAGCCCAATTGGCCACTAATCATACTTTGGCCATTAGATGGCGCTGTACGTATTATTGAATCCAAATATGAATTTTAATATTCATAATTCAGGAAAAAATACAATAAATCATAGAAAATAAGCTATCATGGATGCAGCATTTTTTTCTGTGAGCTGATATAAATAAGCGATACCATTCTTATAAGGATTGGAATGATATTTTCAGTCCACAAAGTTCCTATCTACAACAAAAACTCAGTTTCAATACGAGTGAGAAGCATTTGGCCGCTAAGTCGTAAGACCAACACCCCAAGGTAATCCTACCTACATATTTTCAGTTATTACCCGACATAACTATAAAGTTAACCTGCTCATAAATTCTATATTTTATAAATAATATGAAAGGCAAAACCATGGGTTTGTTGAAGTGAGGTTTTCCTGGCTTTCCCAACACCTTCGAGGAGCTGTGAAGCCACAGGAACTTCATTGGGCTTGCGGTTTAGCTATAGACCAACCTTTCACTTACATATTTCTTCACTCTGCTTCATAAATATATTTTCTTGAACATTTTAGTTAAAGACACATTCTAGAAAATATTATTTGACTTTTTTATTTATTTGTTATTTTTGGGGTGTCAGTCAACCCAAAAGATCATTGTTCAGTTCATCCATGAATTCAACTTTTGTCAATCTCTTCAGTGCTGCTAACCATTAACTTATAAGCAGAGCCCGGATTTTTATGCAGTCAAAAACTGCGAAATATGCCATATAATATGCAGTAAAAAAACGTATATTATGCAGCAAAAATGCTTTAAATATGCAATAAAACAACAAAAATATTCAAATATATTAATGTGCAGTAAAATAATTCCATAAGTTCTGAACTGAAAAAGAAATTGGAGGAGGAAATTCAAAAATTGAAGCTAAATGACAACATTTTGTTGTATTTTTTTTTACACCAAAATATGATAATACAAATCGGACGAACAAAAAAATCAAAATATAAACGTACATCTTTTCTATTGAAAGTCTCGGTACAATGTTTCAATTTACAGGAAAACGGTGAACTAGCTTTCTGCATTTTTCAGAAAAAAAACCCATTAAGGTGTAGTCCAGGTCCACGTCGTAGATTTTCCGTGAAAACGTCGGGATATATTTCGGCGAATATTTTTATGTTTCACTTTGAGTCCTAGTAGTGCTCCTCAATTTCTTTACAATGACACCCGAATCAACGTCCTATCTAAACGCGTTATCACGCTACACTAATTTCTAATTTTACACAACGCTAATTCGCAACAATCATCCACCGGCGTCCACAATAGCCCGATAACATCACAGGTAAAACAAACACTGCACAACAAACACGTACAGACATGCTCTATCCATTGTGATCTCAACTGTTATTATCGCATTATTAATCTCGTAGTTATTATCGATTAAAATCGGACGGTATTTTGTAACACAAGAAAATTTGACGAGCGATTAGACGTTTTCACGTCAAAAAATGTATACAAACTTTCGTACTGACAGTAATTATCAAACTGAAACTGAGTGTCGTGTGTAAGGGCAAGAAAGGAGAGATGGAAAGCTGAGAAACGACATTACTCCTTATTCGAAGAAATCAATTATTGAGGGCTAGCGTTCTTTTTTTCGGCGAATATTATATTTATGTACATGGAATTTCACTGGAATTTCATTTCCAAGGTTATATTTTAATATATTTATTTCTAACACTTTTTAGTGTTTCATCTTACATATGAAAGGGTTCCCCGATGAGTAAGTGTAAGACCACCTGGACTGCTCTACCTGTTCCCAGGAGAGACCCAGAACCAAGAGGTCAGAGAGACACTAACCAGGAGTAGAGAGGTTCGTTAGAAAAGGGGTCTCTCAAGGTGAGCACAATGGGACATTGTTATTCACAATTAACGGTTGGGGAGTGGGAGGACAGTCGGATGGTAAGTTACCTGGAGTCAGGACTCCTTCCTCCACGTGGGCGGGACATTACACACAGCTCTCCAGCGGTGTCCCACCCAATCCTAGTTTACACCTTCACAAGTCCCAACTAGATATTCCCACTTTAGGATGAAACACCAGAGACAAATGGTACAACCCACCCGTCTTTCTTTATCTTATTTTGAACATGTTATTCCTTTTTCGTTTTTTATATCTTTATTAGAAAGTACTATAATCGTGCGAAAAACCGAAATCGAGTTTTCAACAGAAATACACTATTCAAGGTCCCCTAAAACACGTTTTGACGATAATTTTTGAACTTATACTATCTTAGATCTGATTAGATTTTCACCCAAATACTAAGGAGTACATTTTATATGCAATACGAGTTTTCGAAGGACTCTCGGTTCGCAAGTTATATGAAGAAAATGTAAATGTTTTTTTGAGACCCATTTTTTTAGACGTTTCCTTGATTTACGGAAAAACTTTCTTACCAAAAATGTTCCATATCGAATATCCAACTAAGGAAATGCCCCGAGATATGAAATAGGATCAATAGGAACAACATTACAGTGCCCAAAAAATTTAAAATAAATTTCCATAAGAAACATTTATAGTATCAATTGTAATTGTAAGACACAAATTTTAAAATATATTTTTATTATCAATAGTTTTTATTTATTGATTTCCAATGAAATCGGACAAGGGAAAAGGGTGGATTAAGTAAGGGGCTTCCACCAAATAACTGCCGGTGTAATAAATGTATCGACATGAAACTTATTTAAATTTAAACCTCTATACTCAAAAATTCTAATAACTGCCGGTGTAATAAATGTATCGACATGAAACTGTACATTTAAATTTAAACCTCTACAAAGACGACCTCTATACTCAAAACTTCCAATAACTGCCGATGTAATCAATGTATCAATATCAAATTTAACATGAGGATTCAGAATGCCCAAATGGTCGACTGGTTTTGGTGGGAAGGCGAAAACCTATTTGATTATTTCGTGCTCAAAGTACATAGCGGGTGATTTAAAAAAAAAAAAATTTGAGCAGAGTTTCAGTTTTATTTACTCCTTAAGAGAGAGAAAATCTTAATTTTGTTTCATTTTCCGTAAGAAACTTTATTATGTTACATCTATAAGTATATTTATGTTTATGGGATTATCAGACGAGTAAAGAATATTTCAACGAATAAATCTCTCTGTTATAAAATCTCAGTTAATATAAGAAAGCCAATGATTAATGGTTACTGATATTATACTCTTATTAGTTCTTTTTTTGTGGAATACTTACCAGAAATATGAAGTTGTAAACATGGAAGAAGTTTTTGGCGAAGTTGACCGAGCAGCAGCTCGTGTCCCTTCGGTTTTTTACTTTCATTATTTCTTCACTCTCGGCATCATCTGAAAATAGCAGTACCGTTTTAGTAACTCAGTGAAAACTGACACTATTTTTTATATACCGACTGTAAATGTAAACAGGGAAGAAAACAAAATAAATAAATCGAAGGGAAACTTTGATTCAAAGAATTTTATATTTTCCATTAGAGCTTTCTTTTTACTTCCACAGCTATACAAAATATAGGAAAAGTTATGTAATCGGTTAGAAATTCTATGTTGAGTTTTCACCGGAATATCATGTTTTCCGAGCTCATCATTTCAAAAATGAAAAAAAAAGTCATGTATTTATGTCAGTGAACACGATAACTCTTGACAGAATGAATGTATCCACACGAAATTTAATATAAGTACAGTAGACTCTCCCTTATCAGGTGTTCTGTTAACCGGCGCGCTCCCTTATCCGGTACTCGCAAAATAATATCAAATTTGTTAAACTAAAATTAACATTCAATATTAGATTATCAATTATATATAGAGCCACATGTATTTACGAGCACATAATAATTCCGTAACTCCCGAATCTTTCATGTATTTTTTTTATGCTTTAATTGATATATTTTTTCTCATTAATTGATGATTTCCGTTATCCGGCGTTACCTATCTGTTATCCGGCGTCACGTCGGTCCCGGCAACGCCGGATAAGGGAGAGTCTACTGTATTCAGAACTCTATCTGAACGATACCTATTGAGTTTCAGCCAAATCCGCCAAAGAGATAGAGGGGATTAAGGGGGAGGCTTAACGACAACGAACGAGGGGAAGAAGGGATCAGAAAACTCAAAAACCCTAATAACTGTACATTGCCGCTGATTCACTGACGACTTTTTGGTAGTTAAGATATAACTTTGCTATAATAATTATAATAAATAAATATTTATTATTATAATAATTCCTAGGCAATGCATATATCTGCTAGTATTGTTATATGACAAACGTTACAACAATGTAATATAGAGAAACAAAAAGTGTTACTGCTTGCATAAGAAACGTAACGTATAGGAACTATCAGAATTTTTTATTATCTTTTTCCTCTCTGTCAACTATAAAAACTAACACAATAACACAATAGGTACTTGTAGAATGTAGTAGAATTTAATAGATGATATTTACAATTTAAATGTTTGAGTTTAACTTCCTGTAGAAGGACAAACATTTGTTATCTTGAAGAAACAGCGTTATGTTACTTCACCATAAAACATTTTGTAATGTATACCATTAAATGTGTCCTGTATCTATAAAGGTGTGGTCCCTGAGGGGCCTAGGGAACAGTTTGTTCCACAAAAAAGGCCTCTATTCAGTCAATGAGCCAGTATTGTGCAGGCCCCCACCTCGCTAATTCTAGTTTCAGGAGACCCAGTGTCTCCTCAGGTCCATTCTTCAGATGATCAGAAATTGTATATGTGTATCCACAACTTCGTAAGGACATCACTTTTTGATTTTGAGCCAAATCGGCCAAAGGAAAGGGGATCAGAGAACTCAAAAATCCCAATAACGTCGATGTAACGAATCAACACGAAATTTAGTATGATTCAGAGGAGGAAGAAGTACAATTTACAAGCTACCGCTAATGTTTATAACCTAATCAAAATATTTTGTAGTAAAAGAGTGTAGAGAAAACTGATATATACATTTTATATTAAATACGACTTTTTGCAGGTTGTCCGGTTTTCGAGATACATGCGGAAAACCGTCGTGAAATATAGTATTGAAACAGATATTTTTAGACGTTTCCTTGATTTACCCCAAAACGGTTAGTCTTATCGAAAAATTGGTTCTTACCAAAAATGTTCCTTATAAAATTTCCAATCGCTAATATTCCTTAGGTTTTATGACTCATGCCCGGGCTTTAACTACGAGGTCATATCGTC
Source organism: Aradus depressus (assembly GCA_963662175.1). Lineage (NCBI taxonomy): Eukaryota > Metazoa > Arthropoda > Insecta > Hemiptera > Aradidae > Aradus > Aradus depressus. Next base: position 78,787,119 of record OY759214.1, read on the forward strand.
TACTACCAGAGCGCTCTTCGTTGCTCTGGTGGACATGAGCCCGACTCTACTCATACATGGGAGTCTTAAATTTTGCCTAACCTAAATTTTTATGAATACCTGACATCGTATAGGCTCGGGACCATCGCTTATAGTCCCATCCGAAGGACGACGTGCTTAAGTTTAATTTACCTCCCAGATAAAATAAACTAAGAGCCTCGATCGGGTTTCGAACCCACATTCTTGAGCTCAGAAGGCAAGCACGCATATCACTGAGCTACCAGGAACGCTTACAGGTCATTTTATCTTCATCTCCCCTCTTCTCAAAATCATTTCATACTGGCATCACTGGATATAAGAAAATCACTCTCAGAATTACTAATTAAATATCAAAAATAAAAAATATTTTCTACTCCTTAATGATAAACAGAGTAAATAGTGAAGTTTTTTAAAAACTTTAGTTGGCTTTTAAATTTCAAAAAAGTAATATGATGTCATTTGCCTACAATAACCTTGAAATGGGCGAACGGTATGACATTAGACTCCAGCATGTTTTCACTTATAACCAGCCATGAGCCAGCCTTGATTTACAATAGCCTTTTGTGTTGGTAGAGAAACTACATCAAAAATGCACCGAGCTCGACCTAGATTGTCGGAGCTGTGAGTCCCCGCTCTCTCCTCGTTCCTATTCAGTTGGTACTCCTGTGAGGCGTCAAACTGGCCGCGGGTCCTATCTAAATAGGCATTTGGATGGGATATATTGATTTTCAATTTGAGCTACTTAACTCTCTTCAACTCTCTCTACCATGCTAATCTCCTCCATCTGCTCAAATTATAATCCTCTTAATGGGAAACGTTGCACGAACTCTCCTACCTGAGCCCCTCAAACTAAACTGATCTCCAGCAAATACAGTCCTATAGCACTATATATAATTTAAATATAACGCTCCATCCATTCAATAATAATATTTATTTCCGTTAAACCATAAGATATGTCATAAAAAGGTATGCATTAATATAATTTTTAAATTTAAGTTTTAATTATATATAATAGAGTAAGAGATACATAAGTAGATAATACATAAAAATTAGAAGGCTCCGGTAGCTCAGTTGTATGCGTGCTTACTTATTGAGCTCAATAACCCTGGGTTCGAAACCCGGCCAAGACCCATAGTTTATTTTATCTGGGAAATTTAAGAAAACTTAAGCACGCTGTCCTTCGGATGGAACGTTAATTTAGGTCTCCCGAATTAAGAGTCGGGCTCATGTTATTGGGCGATATGACCTGGTAGGTAAAGTCCGGGCATGAGTCATAATAACTAACAAACATAATATAGATATATTAACAGTTAATACCGGTAATAATGTGATTCAACTTTATTACGGTATAAACACCTCCCGGAGAAGTGAATATTTTTATTACTTATATAACAATTTATTTTTTTCACTTGGTTTATTTTTTTATTTATTATTATTGTATTTCTTTGTTTTTATATTTTGCACTGAGAAAGTAACGTAAAAACATCCCGAAATATCGTCTTGAAAAAGACACCTCTGGAAGAATTATAAAATAATATCTTTTGAAGACGCCGGTAGCTCAGTGGTATGTGTGCTAGCTTACTGAGCTCAAGATCGCGGATTCAAAATCCGGTCCTTCGGATGGGACCTGAACCGATGGTCCCGGCTTGTATGATGTCAGGTACTCGTTAAAGACCCTAGGTGAATGAAAATGTAGGACTCTACTATAGTAGAGTTGCGACATGTATACCAAAGTGCGACATGTCCACCTCCCAAAAGAGCTCTGATAGCAGGCGATATGACCTATGTAGTTAAGGCCCGGGCATGAGTCATTATTACTAAAAAATATTTATCTAATTAGGAGGGTAACAGACTGTCAGTCGGTGTGAGCAGATATACTTGCATATAGAGTTTGCAATTCCGGGATTAGAACTTGATACCGAAATTCCGGGATTCAACTCTTTCAACGCGATTTTCGGGATTGATTAAAATAATATCAAAATATGTAAGTTTGAAAGAATGATTTATGAAGAAAAAAAATACAACTCAATTTTAAAGTTAACATATTTACATATTTATGCCGAAAAATATGCCCTTAAAAAGCATAATGTTTCCATTCCTAATCTTGACCTCAGCTTGGTACAAAAGTACCCAATCGCAGAAAAGGCCCTTTCGGCCTCTACACTGGTCAGTGGAATTCATTACCGGGTTCGGTAAGTTCTTAACTTAATACTTTTGATTGGACTGTATTCGAAGATGGAGGAAGAGTATACCCAGCTATTTCAAACAGCTTTCGGAGGTCTACTGAAGTCTCTCAAATTTAAAAAATTAAAATCCCTACTTACCTTCTTTTAATATTACACCTACCTTATTCTCATTCCCTTAAAATACATAGATACTTTTTTAAAGATATAGATAATAAAAAAAATTAAATAAATCCAGAAAATGCCGGGATCCCGGGATTGCAATCCTTACTTGCGTACCTTCAATATCGTTTTGAGATTTATTGTTATCAATCAACCTTCAAATCACTACAGTCACAATCAAAAGTTCAGGACTTATAGAGCATAAAATTAAGTCTGATTTCCAACTTGAGCCATAAATTGTACCTCAGTTTAAATCGGTCGGCTGTTAGGAAAGTGGAGTCCCATTCGAAAAACTATAACCATACTTTTTTTTGGTCCTGAAGGTTAGAGGGGCGCCTTCCTAGAATGATAAGATATGTAGGTGTAAAACCTCCCCCGGAATACCGTTGATGGGTTTATTGGCCCCATTCTTGTGGGTTTTTGTCACAGTCAGGTACCTAACAGAACCCTCCCATCTCCAGGTAGAACTCACCTTCGGAGATCCTATTCAAAGTGACTCCAAGAGATAAAAAAGAAAAAAATATAGAAAATGTTCTAAAACCTTTAAAACATGGGCGGCTCCGTAACTTGTTATTTACTGAGGCCAAACTAGTGTTATGTCAAATTATGGTTATTATCAGGTCATTAGAAAAAGGACACGCAATAACAAAACGGGTTTAGAATTTAAATTTGAAATTTCATGTCGATATATTCATTACATCGACCGTTATTCGGGTTTTAAAGTTGAAGCTCCTCCCATAACCTACTTTTCCCTTTGGCCAATATGGCTGAAAATCAATAGGTGTCGTCCTTATGAGGTTTTGGATACAGATATATAATTTCGTGTCAATACATTCATTCTATCAGGAGTTATCGTGTTCACCGACAGACTGACAAAAACTTTAACTAAGTGTAGGGGAAGTTATACAGTCGAATTGTCTGTGAACATGACAACTCCCGTTAGAATGAATGTATTGACACGAAAGTATATGTGAATCCAGAAGCCTATAATGACAACACCTATTGATTTTTAGCCAAATCGACCAAAGGGAATGGTGATTAGGGAGGGGGCTCAATTCAAAACTCTAATAACTGCCGATAGAATGAATGTGTCGACACGAAATTCATTATGTGTGACCAGAACCCCATAAGGACAACACCTATCGATTTTCAGCCAAATCGGCCAAAGGGAAGGGTGATTAGGGAGGGGGCTCAATTCAAAACTCTAATAACTGCCGATAGAATGAATGTGTCGACACGAAATTCATTATGTGTGACCAGAACCCCATAAGGACAACACCTATCGATTTTCAGCCAAATCGGCCGAAGGGAAGGGTGATTAGGGAGGGGGCTCAATTCAAAACTCTAATAACTGCCGATAGAATGAATGTGTCGACACGAAATTCATTATGTGTGACCAGAACCCCATAAGGACAACACCTATCGATTTTCAGCCAAATCGGCCGAAGGGAAGGGTGATTAGGGAGAGGGCTCAATTCAAAACTCTAATAACTGCCGATAGAATGAATGTGTCGACACGAAATTCATTATGTGTGACCAGAACCCCATAAGGACAACACCTATCGATTTTCAGCCAAATCGGCCGAAGGGAAGGGTGATTAGGGAGGGGGCTCAATTCAAAACTCTAATAACTGCCGATAGAATGAATGTGTCGACACGAAATTCATTATGTGTGACCAGAACCCCATAAGGACAACACCTATCGATTTTCAGCCAAATCGGCCGAAGGGAAGAGGGGATTAGGGGAGAGGCTTAACCCAAAAACTCTTATTGCCGTTGTAATCGACACTAAATTTCATATGTGATTTCCAGACATTAATTTTCAGCGTTTTCCGCCGAAGGAAAGGGGGGTTCAGGGGAGGAGGCTCAACTCAAAAATCCTAATAACATTCCGATGTAATGAATTTAACAACACAAAATCTAGTATGAGGATTTAGGAGCTGTATGTAAGTCAACTATTGAATATTAGTGGAAGAGGTCGAATGGTTTTGGAGGGTGAGCAAAAAGTTAATTGTTTAATACATTCTGGGGAAGTACATTGCCGGTGATTCACCGACGACTTTTTTTTTTTTCAATTCTATTTTCTGACCGATTACATAACTTCCCCTATACAGTGTATAGCTGAGCAAGTCAAACTTTCAACAGAAGGCGAAGCATTAGAAACACATTTCTCATAGAGAAGTTCCAACAGTTCCTTCACAAAGCCAGTGATTGACGAAGAATCTTCCTCAGAATCAGCTGTACAGTTCGTATCAATGATCCTCGTTCAACACTATTCATCAATAGACATCGCATTTCCGTTTAGTAAACTGAGGATATCATTATTAATATTGTATAATCATATTTATCTCTCATTTCGCAACATGAACATTTTTTTAACTGTTATCAGTTTTGAACTGGGAATAATATGTGAATGTGATGATTGATATAAATAATAATATAAATAATACATTTTATATAATATTTTCTTACTTTCTTGTACCAATAGTATGCCGGATTAAGTCTATTCGATGCCCTAAGCATTCTGAGCTTATGGTGCCCCTGCCTCACTATTGATCTCATTAACGTCTTAGTTATGTTGGCAAGTTCAATACTAAAGCTCGATTGAACAACATTAATTAAGCGAGAAAATAAGAAAATCAATTTTTCAACATTAATTTATCAAAACACAAAATTCCACTTTTGGCCAAATACGCCATTCGTTCATCATATAATCGTATGTGCACTTCTTCGTCAGATACTTAATACAGTAGACTCTCCCTTATCCGGCGTTGCCGGGATCGACCTGACGCCGGATAACAGAAAACGCCGGATAACGGAAACCATCAATTAATGAGAAAAATATATCAATTAAAACATAAAAAAAAGTATTTTTAGGTGAGCTAAGGAATAAAACACGTATGTATTTTGTTGATAACATTTATTAAATTGACAAATATGTACATACTGAACATTGATTTATTATATGTACGTACATATGTATGTATATTTATCCAAGCATTAAAAATATATTTTGAAATCTGCGTTTAATTAAATACATATTTAAAACAAAATCAAAAATTCTAAAAATATTATTTGTTAGAAAAATCTGTAATTTTCTTTTGTTTCCCTAACACAACATTGTTCCGTGCTGCATAGTCACACCACCTCTTCAGTGTTGAAACGTCTGAAAAAAGATCCAACGATCCTTTTTACAATGAGAATCAAATGAAAACTGAGAAAAATAGAACTGGTATAAAGGAAAAATAAATAGGAGGAGAAGGTTTCTGTGGAAAAAATTTAAAATTTGAATTTACTAGTTAGTGTTCATTTCCCGATAAGACGATATTATTGTGCCACGGACGGGAAGGTACCTTTGTTTTTCTATTCTAGAAAACATTTTTTATAAATGTTTGATTTTCAACTATGTATTTATTATAATTTATTTATAGGATATTAGTGAAGTAAAAAAATATTGTATTAGAGTTCCCTTCATTATAAATACAATGTACATATGTATGTATGTATGTATGTACAATAAAAATACATGAAAGATTCGTGAGTTACGGAATTATTATGTGCTTGTAAATACACGTGGCTCTATATATAATTGATAATCTAATAATTGAATGTTAATTTTAGTTTAACAAATTTGATATTATTTTGCGAGCGCCGGATAAGAGAGCGCGCCGGTTAACAGAACGACGGATAAGGGAGAGTCTACTGTACTTACAATTTAAACATCACAGAACAAATATAAATATAAATAAATAAATGGAGCGAGTCGAACCTAGACCTTGAGTGAAATTATTATAAATGGTGACAGTACATAAAGATGGGGTGATAATAAATGCAATTTCAAGCTCGGGTTATTTTTCATTAACATTCTTTTGATATTTTATATAGACTAAAGCTATAGAAATTGGTCTATTAAAAATTTGGTTATGGTCCAACTGACTACTTGAGTCGACTAAAGAGTTTCTATAGCTCTTTAAAATCTAACTAGACCGATCCGGCTACTGCTCTTTTATATTATAGGCTACACTATCACATAAAGACGACATTAATTTTCAGCAGAGCAGAAGAGAGGGGGGGGGGGGGGGGGGGGGGGGTCAGAGGGGGCTCAACTTAAAAACCTCAATAACTGCCGATGTAATGAATGGGTCGACATGAAATTTCATATTTAAAGTTAAAAATGAGGATATAACCTGTCGAATTTCAGCGATATAGGCTCAAAGGACAATTTTTCTATACAAAATTTAGTATGAGGATTTAGGAGCTCCTAATCCCTTCAGACGTCACTAAATGTCTTGGCTGAATGGTTCAGCAAGTGGAACCTCTCTCTGAACCCTGAAAAAACGAGAAAAGATATTCACCTTAGCTAAGTAAGCTTCAGCTGGAAGGACTAAGAACACTAGCTCTGGGTGACATCTCTATCCCATGGAATCCTAAGGACCAGGGAGTAAAGTATCTAGGGGTAACCTTGGATACGAGGGCCACCTGGAAACTACACATTAACACCAAACTGCAACAAGCACACAGTGGACTCAACCAACTCTACCCTCTCATTAACAGAAAAACATCACTTAAACACAAAGCCACGATACTTCTGTACAAATCACTCATTAGACCCATATACGCCTCCCCCGTTTGGATGACAGCTATGACAACAAAAATACAGAAATTTCAGAACAAACTTGCCCGGGTGGCCCTCAATGCACCCTGGTTCGTTAGGAACTTTCAAATCCAAGATGAGCTGGGTCTGCCACCCATCAGGGAGCATCTCCAGCAACTGAAGGACCTCCACCACTCCAGACTCCAGTTCAGCTCCGGGGCTGCTGTCTACGGTCTTGAACAAATAACTCAAGGGAGAAGACTCAAGGCTCGCCTATATCAAGACATATTATTTATTTTTTATTTTTATTCATTTTGTACAATGTTTCATATTATTCACTTTGTATAAGGTACTTGGAGTGCCGGCTCAAATAAATTGATTGATTGATTTAGGAGTTCCTATGTAAGTCATCAGTTAAATATTACATTCAAAAAATCAACTTCTTCATGAGTAATACTTTTTTCAAAAAGAGAGGAACAATGTTTAGAGTTGAATTAACAATTGTTCCTAAAGAACAAAGCTATTTGAAAATATATCCCTTCTGATTCTTATTAATTTGTAAATATAAAAAGAAATATACGGACAATTATAGTGATAAAAATAAAGCGCTATATTTAAAAGTGATTGTGACTGACCATACGATTCTTTATGCCATTTACTGGTCCATATTTGGGAGCCTCCATCAGATGTTTTTACATAAAATTACACCTCGATCAAACTAATAAAACCAGTTAATAAAAGATAGCTAATAAAAAATAATATAGAGCCATCGTTACCAACACGGATTAAGGTTTAATATAGTGTCGTTATTTTTTATATTTATACCATAAAGCTTACTGTCCTTCGTAGAAATATAATACATATTATATCACAGCTTATTCACTATAATAGACATCTTTATAGGTTATAAACTATAGTCTAATCTATAATGGCAGGGGGAAATGTCAAATTATTCTGCTAAGATCAGGGAATAAGAAAAAAAAAAAAAATGAATCACCGACAATGTACTTTCCCAAAACAAATTCATCAATTACGTTTTCGCTCTCCCTTCAAAAGTAATTGACCGTTTGGACTAAAAATCGATAGATCGGCTTTTTACTAAATTTTGTGTCGATCGGCTGTTATAAGGGTTTTTGGTGTCCTAGGCCCTTCTACTGATCCTCCCCTGCCTTTCGGCCGACATATCTGAATCTGAAAATCAATAGGCATCATCCTTTTGGGGTTTTGAATTTAAATATAATGTTTCATGTCGATACATTGATTACATCGCTAAATGTCTTGGCTGAATGGTTCAGCAAGTGGAACCTCTCTCTGAACCCTGAAAAAACAAGAAAAGATATTCACCTTAGCTAAGTAGGCTTCAGCTGGAAGGCCTAAGAACACTAGCTCTGGGTGACATCTCTATCCCATGGAATCCTAAGGACCAGAGAGTAAAGTATCTAGGGGTAACCTTGGATACGAGGGCCACCTGGAAACTACACATTAACACCAAACTGCAACAAGCACACAGTGGACTCAACCAACTCTACCCTCTCATTAACAGAAAAACATCACTTAAACACAAAGCCACGATACTTCTGTACAAATCACTCATTAGACCCATATACGCCTCCCCCGTTTGGATGACAGCTATGACAACAAAAATACAGAAATACAGACATCGGCAGTTATCGTGTTATCTAGACGTACAGACATAGACCAGTTTGTTTTTTTAATCCTTGGATTCAGGGGAATGGAAAACATGAAATTTTGGTGAACACTCGACATCGAATTTCTGGCCGATTCCATAACTTCCCCTATACTTCGTATATATGGGGAAGTAAAATTAGTATACTAATACATTTTTAATTTATTTTTAAAAAAATATTTCATAACGCTGTACAATGAGAGACAAAATGAAATGATTTTGAGAAGGAGAGGGGGATAGAGAGAGTGATCTGTAAGCGTGGTTGGTATAAGAAAGTCCTGTAATGGCCACATCACACATATTTTTCTAATTTTTCAAAAAACTACCAATACATAAACCATATATATTATTTTTAGTTTAGACATTTGGTTTACATTCTTCGGGGGGCTATAACTTTTGTTATATTGATCTTATCTCAAATCTGAGGACTTGAGCGCTTGGAAATTTTATAAGGATCATTTCTGGTACGAATCAATTTATCGATAGGACTAACCGTTTTGGGTAAATCAAGGAAACGTCTAAAAATAAAAAAATTACATTTCAAGATAGTTTCTGGTATATATCTCAAAAACCGGACGACCTGTGAAAAATGTTATTTAATATAAATTATGTATTCTAATATTTTCTACAACTCTTGAAACAATTTTTGATTAGGTCATAAATATAAGCTGTATCTTGTAAAATGTAGTTAGGTCTCGGGGGAAAGTGGTGTTAATTTTCGTTTGATTTCGGCCAAAATCTAATAAGACTTACGCTCGTCGACTTTGTGAGCCTTTCATTCCAAATTTCAAGTTCATATGGTCAAAACGTATTCAGGGGACCTTGAAACGTGAAAATCAGTTGAAACCTCGATCTCAGATTTTCGCACGATTACTTCCTTATACTATAGATATCTGAAAGTAAAAAGGGAGAGAGGGTGCCGAAACAGAAACCCTAATAACTGCCATTGTAATTAATGTATAGACATGAAATTTAGTATGAGAATTCAAATGCTTGATTTTTACTCGAAACGGTCAAAGGTTTTGACGGGAGAGCAAAAACATAGATGATTCGTGCTGCGAATTGTCGGTGATTCACCAACACATTTTTGTAATGAGAGAATCAGATAACATGAAATTTCGGTGAAAATTTGACACCGAATTTCTGACCGATTAACTAACTTCCCCCATGATTTGTATAGCTGGAGAAACAATAACATGAAAAGTCTACCAATTCCATCGGTTGAAGAGAACGAAGCGAGATGCGTTAGTTATCATAACGTTAATAGGCGCAACACAATCCCCCCTTCCAACATGTTGACGAACCCCTATCCAAGATAGCTTACGACTCAATAAAATTTAATAACAATGAAAATGAATTCCTTAGTGACATTATAGAACACTTGGTAGATGTATATTCAAATGTGTGGCATTTGACGTATTAGACTAGAATGAAACACAAATCTCCACAAGACACCACATGTGCCGTTAATAACCCTATAATCCCTGATCAGATATACAAGCCGTTGTCGTTTATACGGAGGTATGTGCCAAGCTGGATATCTGACTGTCCCATCTCAAACATAGAACCCCTTATTCTGTTCAATGGAAAATTATAGACCAGAATCTTGTTTGTTCCTTCAGGTATTTTATCCGACTTTGATCTCCACTTTTTTAGCCCACTTATAGACAACTTACATCTTTAATAGATTATTAGAATAACTCTAATGATCACAAAATAAAAATATGTGATGTGGCCATTACAGGACTTTCTTATACCAACCACGCTTACAGATCACTCTCTCTCCCTCTCTCCTTCTCAAAATCATTTAATTTTGTCTCTTTGTATAGCATTATATTGAGAGTAGACATTCTTATACCCAGTAATGCCAGTATGAAATAATTTTGAGAAGGGGAGAGAGACAGTGATCTGTAAGCGTGTTTGATATAAAAAAGTACTGCAATGGCCACATCACATATTTTTCATTTCATTGGTATGAGTTACGATTTAAAAATTACCTTCTTACAATTAGATATTTTCCATATGGACATCTAGTCTACACTCTTCGGGGGGCTTTAACTTTTGTTGGTTAGGATAGGTTTTATGACTCATTCGTCACTCTAGTGGACATGAGCCCGACTCTACTCTGGGAGTCTTAAATTTTGCCTACCCTAAATTTTTATTCACCTAGAGCAGGGGTCTTTAACGAGTAACTGACATCGTACAGGCTCGGGGCCATCGGTTAACGTCCCTTCCGAAGGACGTGCTTAAGTTTATTTTACCTCCCAGATAAAATGAACTAAGGACCTCGGTCGGGTTTCGAACCCACATTGTTGAGCTCAGAAGTCAAGCACGCATACCACTGAGCTACCGGCGCCCTCTTAACTTTTGTTGTATTGATCTTATCTCAAATCTGAGGACTTATATCGATTGAAAATTTTATAAGGAATAATTTTGGTAAGAGTTAATGTTTCAATAGGAGTAATCGTTTTCGGGTAAATCAAGGAGACGCCTAAAAATATTTGTTTCAAAACTACATTTCAAGATAGTTTTCGGCATGTATCTCGCAAACCGAACGACCTGTGAAAAATGTTATTTCATATATATTATATACTTTAATATTCCCTATAACTATTGAAAATATTTTTGATTAGGTCATAAATATAAGCTGTATCTTGTAAAACGTAGTTAGGTCTCGGGGGAGTGCAGTGAGGTTAGTGCAGTTTTTATTCCAAGCCCTTGTCTAATCAACCCCTTTCCTTTGACAGATTTGGTTTAAAACCAATAGATGTCGTCCTTATGAGGTTCTGGATATATAAAATTTGGTGTGAATACATTCATTCTACCGGGAATTATCGTTTTCAAATATACACACAGATGGACAGGACATTTCACTTCCTCGGCTATACGAAGTAAGAGAGGAACTTGTGTAATCGGTCAGAAATTCAATGTTAAATTTTCAACGGAATTTCATGTTTTCCGATTTTAACAAAAAAAAAAAGAACTTCTGACAGTATTTTTATGAACACGATAACTCCAGAAGGATTGAAGTATAAAATTTTATATGTATATACATGACCACAAGGACAGACACCTATTGATTATCAGTCAAATCGGCTATAGAAAAATAGGGGATCAGGGGAAGCTTAACACAAAAACTCTAATAACTGCTGAGGGAGTGTCACCACTGGGTGATTTCTCCCCTCTTGACATTGCCATTATCTCTCTCTTAGCACATTTCCTTGTTGTATTCATTTTTTATACAGTTGTAAATATCTATTTGTAAAATAAATAAAATAATAACTACTGATTTAATATGAGAGTTCTGAAGTCCCTAAGTTAATTGGTCGATTGATTTTGGAGGGAGAGCAGCATTGATTCATCGATGACGCCTTTTTATCAATTTTTGGAAAAAATTAAATTCCGGTGAAAACTTCAAATCGAACATTCTGATGGAGTACTGCCTACAAAAAATTGATGGAGGAAATTATTCATCATACTGAATCTTACACCTCTGATGGCCAGTTTTCGGTAGTAGAAAGGTACTCTAGTTAACCATTCGCGCTCTCATAGTGAGCTTAATGGAGCAGAAGAAATATTTTCCGGAAAAGAAGATAGTCGAGAACTTCTAATATATAGAGGAACTTTTTTAGACATCCAATAAACCACCAAAGATACTTCTTGCCTCAAGTTTGAAGGGGTTACCATTTTCTTACAAATAGTGTTGCCACCATGTTCCGGGAGCCACGCCCTGCAGCACCTCGACCCTGACCGAGTGGGTCATCTTGATATTCTTCTGTTCGTGCGGTTTGACTGGAGAGGAGTGAACCCGGTTGCTCTTTGGCTGAATCCCGATAGCCCATTTGTTTCTCCTAGAATCTCTCTCGAGGTTACTTAGGTACCTGACTATAGCAGTTAGACACGCACAGACAGACATCAACGTGAAAATGGTGAAAACGTGTTCAGGGGACCTTGAAGGGTGAAAATTGTTGAAAACTCGATCCCGGATTATCGCACGATTACAATACCTTCTTATACTATAGGATTAAGAAAGTAAAAATATGTGATGTAGGGCTTTAACTACGAGGTCATATCGCCTACTACCAGGGCGCTCCTTCGTCACTCTGGTGGACATGAGCCCGACTCTATTGTGGGAGTCCTAAATTTTGCCTACCCTAAATTTTTATTCACCCAGAGCAGGGGTCTTTAAAAATAACCTGTAATCGTACAGGCTCGGGACCATCACTTAACGTCCCATCCGAAGAACGGCGTGCTTAAGTTATTTTACCTTCCTGATAAAATAAACTAGGGCCTCGCCCGGGTTTCGAACCCACGATCTTGAGCTCAGAAGGCAAGCACGCATACCACTGAGCTACCGGCACCCTCATAAATAAATATATTTTGTTTTTTGTGACTCATGTAAGAGCTGTGACAATAACAATCGAATTTATATCTGTTATTGTATAAAAAAGTCGTATTCAGATAAGTGGCCCCTCTCACTTGAGAAAATAACTTCTGTGACTCCTGTCACTCCGGGTAGTGCCGCCTTTATATGAGCTGATGAATTTTGCCAACTCTTTGAGGCAGAGTCATTGACCTTCACAAGAATTTGACCTATTTTTTAATAATTAATAAACATATTTCCACCCACTCCAGTAGATTGATTAATAGATATAGATAATTTTTTTTTTTTTTTTATCCCACTCTATCATTCTATTTTACTGATTGATCACCGGAAAATGAAAAAAAACAAAAAAAAAAACAGTCTGTCAGTTGGTCTGAGAATACGGTAGCTCCCGATCGAATGAATATATCAACACGAAATTTTATATGTGCTACCAGAAGCCAATAAGAGGGGATTACCCATACCTATTGATTTTCAGCAAAATCGGCTGAAGGGATAAGGGGAAAGGCTAATCACAAAAACTCTAATAACTACCTTTCTAATGAATGTATCAACAAAAAATTTCACATGTCAATTCAAAACGCCGTAAGGACGACACCTATTGACTTTCTGCGATTCGGAAGGAAAAGGGGAGAATCAGAGGACTTGGGCTCGACTCAAAATTTCTAATAACTGCCGATGTAATGAATGTACGGTTATGAAATTTTATATTTAAACTCAAACCCCTCAAGGACTACATATCGCATCCCCGCTTCAGAAGTGACATAACTCAAATTTCGTCAATTTTTGGATTATGTCTCAAATAAGGTAAGAAAAATGATCTCTTTATTCAGGAAAAACGACACTTCTCGGGTTCCAATAGATTAGAAACTTGAAAGAAAAACGTATGAGCCCTCATTACTTCAAAATAGTTATTTCAAATTACATATAATTTTTCCATGTCGTTTTACAGGCATTCATGATTTTTGATTTGTGTCACTTCTGAAGCGGGGGTGCGATATATTAATTTTCCGCGAAATCGCCTGAAGGGAAGGGGGAGGGGGACAGAGGAGGGGCTCGACTTAAAACACCTTAATAACTGCCGATATAATAAAAGTATCGACATGAAATTTTATATTTAAATTCAAAACCCCATAAGGACAACATCTATTAATTTTCCCTCAAAATTGGCTGAAGGGAAGAGGAGGACCAGAGAGGGGGTCGACTCAAGAACCCTAATTACTACCGATGTAATGAATGTATCGACAAAATTGAGAATGAGGATTCACAAACCCTTATGTAAATCTATCGATATTTAATTCAAACGATCGATTCGAATTGGAAAGAGAGGAAAAACTTAAATGATTATTTCGTACTGGGGAAGTACATTACTGTTTAGATTGACTCACCTCTATCTGTCATCCCAGAATGCAGTGCACGATATACCTCAAAAATACATCTTGAGAACATTTCGTGGCCTCTGGATAACGGAACTCAATGGGTCTAACGTAATCCACTGATCTAAACATGTTCTGAGCATAAAATGAATTAGTACACGTTTTTTTGACGATGATTACTTTAGTAACAGGTTCTCTTCTCCCTGTATAGGGGAAGTTATGTAATAGATCAGAAATTTGACTGGAGATTCCAAAAATATAAATTCCTGTTTATAGTTAGTTATTATGACTCATGGCCGGGATTTAACAACGAGGTTATATCGCCTTCTACCAGAGCCCTCTTTCGTCACTCTGGTGAACTACTATGGGAGACCTAAATTTTGCCTACCCTAACGTACCCATTTTGCTTAGTACCTGACATCATACCATCGTTTAACGTCCCATCCGAAGGACGACGTGCTCAAGCTTTTTTTACCTCTAAGTTTTTTCTATCCCGCGACCTTGAGCTCATTAAGCATGCACGCATACCACTGAGCTACCGGCACCTTCTTACTGTTTATATGTATGTGAACACAATTACTCCCGGTAGAATTAATGTATCGACAGGAACAATTTTATATGCGTATCCAGAACCCAATAAGGACATCTATTAGTTTTCAGCGAAATCGGCCAAAGGGGAGGGATGTAATGATTATATCGACACACAATTTAGTATGAAGATTCAGAAGCCCCTAAGTAAGTCAAGTATTGATTTCTAGCCCAAATGATCAATTGGTTTTAGTGGGAGAGCGAAAACATAGTTGATGTTCGTTCTGGGGAAGTACTTTGCCAGGTGACCCACCGACGACTTTTTTCACTGTTATTGAGATTATTGTACAAAATTCAGATTATTTTTTTTTGTTTTGTTTTTTAGGGGTTCCAGATCAAATAAACCTGTTTCAAACCTGCCTGTCAACTTTTCTAAAAAAATCAACTCAAAAACTGTTTCGTGATCACAAAATATGCCAACAATGAAAGTAAAATACTCTTCGCAAAGTGTTCTAAAAACATGATATTTTTCGTGTGTAATACTATAATTTCTACTTTCTTATACCTCAGTATAAGCAAGTATTGTAATCGTCTTCAAAAAATAGAAATCGAGTTTTCTCAAGAGACACATCCACAAGGAGATTTTCCACTTTAGGATGAAACACCAGAGAAAAATGGTACAACCCACACGTCTTTCGTTGCTGTTGTTGTACCTTTGAGTATGTTATTCCTTTCTACTAGAAAGTATTTTAATAGTGAATAGATCCGAGATCGAGTTTTCGCCAAATTTTCACATTCCGAGGTTTCCTGAACCCGATTTTACCATATTCGCGACGATCTCTGTCTGTATTCTCTCAGTGTTTACATGATTGGAACTTTGCGAGTACTCATACTCAGAAGTAATTAAAGCAATGAATGAGATGTCACAAGACCTAACTTAGATCTGATTCGATTTTGGCCAACATTGGATGAAAATTGAGACAACTTTAATTAGAGGCCTAACAACATTTTACAAGATGCTCCTTATATTTATGATCTAATCGAAAATTTTAAAAATAAAAATTGTAGATAAAATTGAAAGCACATTTAATACAAAATAAGATTTTTCGAAGGCCTCCCAGTTCACGAGATACATGCTAAAAACCCTCTTAAAATAATGTTAAGAAGGATAAGTGTTTGCTGTGACGTTTTCTCCATTTATGCTTAGACCTATCGAAAAATTGGTACTTATCGAAATTTCCAACCATCAATCAGCCCTAGAATCTGGATAGTACCAATACGGCTAAAGTTATAGTCCCAAAAAATGTGTAATAAATATGTAGGAAATATGTAGCTTAAAATAAATGTATCACATTTTTAAATATATTTTTAACCCCCTCCCCTCCCCCATGCACATTGATTTTTTAATCAAAATATGATTTTTAACCAAAACGGTTTTGGAGGAAGAGAAAAAACTCGGTTAATTCGTGAACAATTTTTTTTTTAAATAATTGACGAGTTAATGAATATAGGTTTACTGCGTTACTTAATATTTGCAAACCCCCCCCCCCCCCCCCTCTCCCCATCACAAAGTTCGAACACCCCTCCCCACCCCCCTTTAGAAGCCTTACATGATTCATGGACGGTCCCTAATCTCTTTGAGTCTTTGAGTAAAATCATTCCATCAATTCACATCTCCACTAAAACCCATTTTAATCAAATCTTTCTTTGTTTAGCAGATAACTAATATCTCTGCCTATTGAGGGCGCCGGTAGCTCAGTGGTATTCGTGCTTGCTTACTGAGCTAAAGATAGCGGGTTCGTAACCCGGCCGAGGCCCTTAGTTTATTTTATAAACTTAGGCACGCCGTTCTTCGGATGGGACGTTAAGCAATGGTCTCGAGCCTGTACAATATCAGGTACTCGTTAAAGACGCCTATCCTAGGTGAATAAAAATATAGGATAGGCAAAATTTGGGACTCCCATAGTAGTCGGGCTCTTGTCCAGAATAGTGACGGAAGAGAGCTCTGATAGTAGGCGATATGACCTCATAGTTAATGCCTGGACATGGGTCATAATAACAAACTAACTAATCTGCCTTTTATAGAGCTGACTGAATACAATGGTGAGATGTAGCCTCTTCAAGAAGCGTACAGGTATCTATTAGAGAACCCAATTCGTTCTAACACTATTGCTTTGCGTGGGATTATATAAATGATGAAATATTCATGATTACTCTGATTATGGATTAAGTATTACCTATGGAGTCCACAGTTATATGGTAAATTAGTCAATGATATGTTAAGTTGGGTATTACAACCAAAAGGGTGCCTGAGCTCTGCCGGGTGGTCTCTTCGTCTGTTGTCCTCAAACTGGAAGAACGTCTGTTCATATTAAAAAATATATAGATAGACGGGTTAGTCGGAAAAAAGAAAAACCAGTGGGCAATAGATCTCCCATCTACAGCCAAAATGCACACAAAAGAGACATAAAACATTGGTGTAGCCTGCCGTACCTGGGGCCTATTTCGGTTGCAATGGGAGAGGTACTCAGCCGTCATAACATCGGAGCTTCCTTCAGGAGTAGCCGAAGTTTGGCACAGGTCCTTTCTAAACTGAAGGATTCCATAGCGCCTAGTGAGAACTCAGGGGTTTACAAAATATCCTGCGGGGCCTGTGGAATTTCATATGTTGGGCAAACAGGTAGATCTTTTAAAACCCGGGAAGACTCACGGTTTTTGCAACACATTGTGTCGGAACACCATGCACAGCATATAGAGCACAGGGTCCAAATTCTCCACAGGGCTGGAAAAAGCAAAAAGCTGAATTCTCTT
The DNA here is from genome assembly GCA_963662175.1 of Aradus depressus. NCBI lineage: Eukaryota > Metazoa > Arthropoda > Insecta > Hemiptera > Aradidae > Aradus > Aradus depressus. The sequence goes on from OY759214.1 coordinate 78,804,862, forward strand.
GAATCTATGGAAATCAAGAGAAATTTTCATCAAAGTTCCCAAAATCTTAATACCAGATTCGAGATTCCATTCTCTCCCCTCCACCTCTCTCTGATACCCCTGGACCAGTCCAAGACGTGTAGTGGCAATCAGAAACCGGTGGGGACCACTACCTTTGTAAAGTGGTAAGTTTTGTTGTATACCTAAGAAAGTTCATTTTTTAAATTTTTTTCAGTTTTTGTTATATTTGTTGAATTATTTAACTTGATATTCTAATGACTAAACTGTGACTTCAAATCTTTGATTTGTTAATTGATATATATATATATATATATATATATATATATATATATATATATATATATATATAATTTTTTATGTTGTTTTTGTATGCACATATTTTATTTTAAATGTTTTCCTGTCTATTGTAGTTAGCACTGAAGATGGTCTTATAGGACCGAAAGCTGGCTATGCGAATAAAACTTGAGAGTGGACAACAACTCTGTGTCTTTCATTAAATACAGCTCACAACAACCTCCAAGAAATTCCTCATATCTGTTCATATTATTAATTTGGGCCAATCCCTGGTGGGTGTTCGAATAAAGGACACTGAATACCGAAAGGGTAACCATCAAATATTATTTTATGAGGAATTTGAAGTATCTTCAATAAAATATATATTTATGATATATTTTTGACAGATATACTATTCTTCTGTTTATTTTTTGGTTTCACAACATATTAGTATTATATATAAGTACTCCCATTATTCGTATCCATACAGTGCTGCCATTAAATCCATTATCCGTTATTATGATTCATTCCATTCACTTAACTACAAGTTCATATCGCCTACTACCAGAGCTCTCTTTCGTCACTCTGGTGGACATGAGCCCGACTCTATAGTAGGAGTCCTAAATTTTGCCAACCCTAAATTTTTATTTATCTAGGATAGGGGGCCTTTAACGTGGACCTGACATCATACGAGCTCGAGACCATCGCTTAATGTCCCATCAGACTCTTAAGAGATAGCTGTTTATGTATCTAATTTATAAGCTATTTTAAATTGATGCCATGTTTTGGTTTGACAGAAATAAATATTATTATTATTATCAAAAATATCTAACACATTATCCATCAGTATAAGTTATGATGTTGAGGGAAGTCGAGATTCTGTCGTGTAAAGAAAAAATTGAGTATTTGGCCAACGTTCTTTGGTCAAACACTGAGTTTTTTTCCTTTACACAACAGAACCCCTCGACTTCCCCCAACTTCGTTAACATGCTGTCGACTCAATCAATCATTATCATCATTAAGATGTTCGTCCCATGGTAATGCCACTTTCTTATACCCTCCATTTGAAAGGGGGAATTGAGTGGTTGGTATAAGAAAGTCTTGTTATGCCCACATCACATTTTTTTATTTATTTGTCTTCACTTTTAATTAAAAAAAACAATCAATAATACATATTACTTTAAACATTACTTATTTCCTAGAAAAATGTATTGTACAATCTTTGAAGCTTCATAACTTTGATTCTATTCGTCGTAACACAAGTCTGAAGGTATATTTACGGTTGGAAATTTAATGGAGAACATTTTCGGTAAGGATCAATTCTTCGATAGGATTAACCGTTTTTGCATAAATGATAAGAAAAACAATATTTGTACGTACGAAAACGAAAGATACATATGATCTCTTGTCATGTGACAATCGGAGATCGCATCGGAAATCTAACCCACTCATTACCATCACACTCATTTGAGCCATCTTAATAACTGAGGGGTTATTTGGGATCCTCACCCCAATCTCCCCTACCCCCTTCTGGAAGAAAAAAAATAATATATATACAGGGTGGCCCAGATAAGCGGGCCACAAGTGAAATAACTCCTAAACAGTTAGAGATATCAAAATTGTGCATAGAAACACCCCCGCCCTTCGAAGTGCTGTTTGAGCCATTAAAAGGGTCATTTATGTCTTTTCGAGGACGCCATAATATAGCTCTTGGCGAGTGCTACAACTTTAGTCCTATGCACAATTTTGTACCGCAATATACGCCAAGTGATATTCACTCAGAACGACACTGTGGGATGTGTTTAAATTATAGAAGGTAATTCTTTAGACTGTTTATCAAATGAATATTTCGAATCAGTACTATTAATATTTATATTGCTGATTGTGAATTCTTAAAACTACAGAGCAAAAAGGTTATCACTCAATTTTTTTTTTCTTTTTACTGGCTATTATATAGTTTTAATGATTGCTTCTTTAGTTTTAAAACTAGGTATTCATTTCGGATATCTTGTTACCTCCCCAGTTATATGAAGTATAGGGGAAGTTATGTAATTTCTGATCCCCTGATTCCAAAAATGAAAAAAAAAAATGTCGCTGAAAGTATCAACATGACATTTTATGTGTACCCTATAAGGACGACCTATTGATCAGCCAAGTTGGAGGAGGGGAGGAGGAGAGTAGAGGTTGAGAAGGCGGGGGTTAACTCAAAAACTAATAGCTACCGGTTGTAATGAACATATTGAGACGAAATTTCATATGTAAATTCATTAGCCCATAAGGACGACACCTTTTAATTTTCAGAGGAATCGGCAAAAGGGAAAGGGAGGCTCGACCCATTGTAACTGCAGGAAGAATGTTACGACACATTTAGTTATACTGTGAAATCAGATCAACAGTTGTCAAAATGTGTGTGAACTTGGGATCAGCAAGGAAAGATCATGGCTAAAACTCCGATTTATCAATACAAAAATGGATAAAATATACGAATATACCTATATGCAAAAATGTTTAGGAAAATATACCCAAAAAAATGTAATGTGTGGGCATTATAGGACTTTCTTATACCAATCCCTTTTTACATATCTCTCTCTCCGGACACTGTCCTCCGCCAGACCTACAGCTTAAATAATGTACAGAAAAAATGCAGGTGTGCCTCACCCACATAAGCTCACGGTTGAAGTGAAACTACTTTTCTCTTCATTAACCATGCGAATTAAATAAATAATTATATATACAGGGCAGTGCAACGAGCATTGGCCGCCCGTGTGCAAATAACGATAATGCCCCCCCCCCCCCCCTCCACAATTAAAGTACCCGAATGTTTTTATGTTTTTTTCCGTTTACATTTTGAATAAGTTAATGATTTTTATTTTCCAAATAAATACTTGAGCAAGGAAATTAATAATACATGTAACAACAACAATACACAGACTGGGGGGGGGTCAACTCAAAAACCTTAATAACTGCCGGGGTAATGAATGTATTGAGACGAAATTTCATATGTAAATTTTCAGAGGAATCGGCAGAAGGGAAAGAGAGGGGGGATGAGAGCAGGGTGGCTCGACCCAAAAACCCATTGTAACTGCAGGATGAATGTATCGACACAAAATTTAGTTTGTACTCAACTATTGATAATTAGCCCAAACGCTCCATTTTGGGGGAGAGAAAAAATGTTGTTTTTAATTTTAGTCACAATTTCTATTAACTCTGATAATTTATTAATCTGACTGGTGCCATACTATTGATAAATATGGAAAAAAATTAAATATAATGATTATTAATCATATTATAGACTATTCATTCATAATAAAAGTGCTTGATGAGTGAAATATACAAAATGCTGTCTTGGAATATTTTTTAATGGAATAAATTTTGAGTGAGAGCAAAACTGAATGCGAATAAACTAAAGGAACAACACCGGCGAATAAGCAACCAAACTTGTATCGGAAGCACGGGAAGCCGATACAAATACGAAAAGTATATAAGGGCGCAAACAGAGATGTTACTCTCCCAAATAAACTTGTGGGTGGACAATAAACCTGTGTTATTTTATTAAAATGGAACATTGAGTTTTATCAAAATGCAAGCTCTGATGGTAAATATGTATGCAAAATGTCTGTTGGTTGGCCTTCCATTCCGTTTATAGCCACCTACCAAGGTCACAATGTCATTATCAATACGTATTTAACATTCTACAACCTGCAATGCTTGCAGTAAATAACTGAATTGCTAAGTAATACTACTGCACAATATAATCGATCTAAATGACATTTTTCAGAGTATGAAAACTCCGGTGAAACTGACAGCAATGCTGCACTATCAGATATGCCATTAAGTCACATTTTCTAAAGAAGTATAATTAGGAAAAGAAGAAGAAACTTTTATGTATTCACAAATAGTGGTGAGCAAACGCAAGACCAATACCAAGACCATAACAGTCTTGGTCTTGATCTCGCACATTGGGTCTTGGTCTTGCACATTGGGTCTTGGTCTTGCAACTATAGCAGTATCTTGGTCTTGCAAAATGTGCGTATTTGATTTCCCTCCAAAGCCAATCGACCTTTTGGGCTAAAACTCAATACTTGACTTACATAGTGGCTTCTGAATCCTCGTACTAAATGTTGTGTCGTATTCATTACATCGGCAGTTAAAAGGGTAATTGAGTCGAGCCCCCTTCTCTGGTACCTCTTCCCTTCGACTGATTTCGCTGAAAATTCATAGGTGCCCTCCTTGTGGTTTTTTAAATTTATATACTAAATTTCATGTCGATACACTCAATACATCGGCAGTTATTGAGTTGAGCCCACCTCTGAACCCCTCTTCTCCTTCCGGTGATTCCGCTGAATATTAATAGATGTCGCCATAATAGGCCTTTCAATTTACATATGAAATTTCGTATCAATTCATTACAAGGACAGTTATTAGAGTTGTTTTTCGGTCGGAGGCCAATCTGGCTGTATCGATGCAGAAGAACTACAACTCCATCCAGTGGTACATTAGTGTTGATAGTTAAGCCAACTCATCGGCTAGCTTTAAGTAAATGGATTTTGTACCAATAGCAGACTGGAGCATTGTTCGATGGAGACGACATCCAAGACCAGATTGGAGAATCTTCCCATTGACGGCGCCTAGACAAAGAGATGTGGACTGTAGGTGGTCCAGGGTCCATTGTCTGAAGAAGTCCAAGCTGGCCTGTTTTTGTAATTCTCTCCGAGCACTTAGCTCACACTAACAATAGACACACTCCCACACATCATCCGGGAAAGTGAAGTCCTGCCCTCACCCTAAATCAAAACAATCCTAGGGGACAAATACAGAGAACAGGGAAGAGTAATTGCAAGACAAAACAACTCATATTTTTATACACAGTCCCAAGACTGCACATATTGAAATCGTGCAAAAATATTAATACGTTTTGAACATTTTCGCGATGATGTCTGTCTGTGATTGTGAGCGCTTCAATTGAATCAGTGAGTTCGAAAAGGGTCCAACTGTAATTTTTTAGATTTTTATTTTTTTTTTATTTTTGGCAAAACTGGGTCTTAATACATCGTTTTATTCGAGAAGGCGCCTTCTGCTATTTTAACAAATAGGAGAAACTGCGTCTTTGTTTTTCTGTTTAGTTTGAAAAGGGTCCAACTGTTACATTTATCTCCTTATCGAACTTGACAACACTGCTTTATTATCGACAGTTGTGGGTATATGAATTCTGCATTTACGACATGAAGAGCAAAAATGCATGCTTTTATTCATATCATGAAGGGACCGCTTAAAAGGACCAAACGAAGTTTGTTCTTTTCTTTTAAACTTCATTACAGAAAATATTGCAGACAATGTCAAAGAACTCTATGTATTTTCTGATGGATGTTATGCCCAAAACAAAAATCACAGTGTCATCAGGTGACCAACAAATTAAAAAAAATAGAGCAATATTTTCCAGTGCGGGGTCATTCCTTCAATCATTGTGATCGTGTGTTTGGGGTAGTAAAGAGAAAGATAAAGAAGTTTGACAGGGTATACACACCTAATGAATATGAAAAAATGATTGAAAGCAATCAAGTCAAACGCGTAGAGACCTCATCTATTCTGGACTTCAAAACCTGGTGGCCTCTCCATTTCAAAAAAAATGTCCAGTCTATCTGTTCAAGACGTAAAGGAGCAGAGAAACACAATTTTTTAATTTCTACGTACAAACATTTTATATACAGGCCAGAGGAACCAGGCATTTTGCAAGCGTCTGAATTTATAGATGGAGTCGTATCCTACAAGTTTGCGTTGAAAAAATCAAGCGCACTTCCTGAACATCCTACAGAAAAGGCCTATGCAAATGGTTCGGTACCAATAAATAATAAAAAACTTGAAGATATTAAAAAAGTCATCCAATACATTCGAGAACAGCACAAAGATTTGTAGATGGGCAAGTCACGAACAGCATGATAACGTCGAAGCTGGTGATTAAGAAAAACTATTGCTTTTTGTTTTAATGACTTACAAAGATTTGTAATGATTTTTTTAAATAAATAAACTAATGTTATCATACTTATTAGCAAGCTATTTTTTTAAAAATAAATTTTGATATAATTAAAATGTCTGTGTATATACATATTTAAATTTTGCGCCCTTTATAGAGTTTTTTTTTCTTATTGAGTTCGAAAAGGGTCCAACTACTTGAGGTATTTTCTCTTTTTGTGGAAAAACCCTGGTGAGGTACCACAATTGAAACGTTCTAGAACTTCATGTCTTATAGCAGCATCAAAAATTTCTTCAAATAAAAAAAAGAAAATTGAAAGTCACATTATATATGAAATACGATCTTTGAATGCAGCCCCGTTTGCGAGTTACATTCCGAAATCCGTCCTAAAATTACAACTCGAAACCTCTTCTTTCATCTTTTTTATATGTCTGCTAGACGTGAAAATGTTTAGCCCCATCGAAAAATTTACCTCGCCTTGAGGTGACTGCCCAACTGTAAAAATATATCTTGACAGACAACTGACTTGGAATAAACACGTTTCGCAGACTCGACAGAAAATGAAAAGGCGATTTGAACTACTCAAAAGACTACTAGACAAGCGATCTCAACTTCGCCTCAAGCACAAACTGGCTGTTTACAAGACCGTTATCAGACTTATCTGGACGTATGGCGTTCAGCTCTGGGGTTCTGCCAAGCCTTCACACACCAAAAGAATTAAAGCCATTCAAAATAAAATCCTCCGAACAATCACACAATGCCCTTACTACTTTAAAAACATGAAAAATCATGACCTGAACATACCAAATTGCACAACAATTTCATGCCACATCTTCTTTTGTGTGTTCATATTTCCTAGTTACGTATTTCATAGTTAATAATAAATGTGAAAAAATTTTTTTAAAAAGATGTTTTCAATACACTGTCTGATGAGGGCAATCTCGAAAGCCGACTAGCATATAATAATAAAATCGGAGAGAGGAAACTACATTTTTATTTTGCAACCTGTGAAATAATCACTAAATCACTATATCAGTCATTTTCACATTAACTATCTTGATGTATACATTTTTATTTTGCAACCTGTGAAATAATCACTTAATCACTATATCAGTCATTTTCACATTAACTATCTTGATGTATACATTTTTATTTTGCAACCTGTGAAATAATCACTAAATCACTATATCAGTCATTTTCACATTAACTATCTTGATGTATACATTTTTATTTCGCAACCTGTGAAATAATCACTAAATCACTATATCATTCATTTTCACATTAACTATCTTGATGTATACATTTTTATGAGGTAACCTATTACCATTTATGGTTTAACAGGTATACTAAAAATACCACTTGCCATCCATCCTGCGACCCGAGCCTAAATCGTGAGAGCACCCTGGCGGGTATCGCAGGTGACAGTTCAGTCCTTTCCTCTTCCATGAATCGACAAAGCTACAGAAGATGTGTCGTCAAACTGATATCTGTATAATCAGCCGTGATCTCGTCTGAAGTCATTCCAGACTGGTGAGGATGGTGAAATGATTAGGATGATGGTTTTATCTCAGATGATGAGGCCCCGATGAATAGAGAGAGCTCATCTCGACTGATGGATAACACAGGCCTGTAAACCTCCCAGAAGGTGCCCTTCTACTTCAAAACTCCTATCGGTATTGGTGTCTCTAGAGAGAGCTGTATCTCACGATACAGGATGAAGAGTTCTGATACATGTTGGAATTTATTTATTTATTGGTTAGAGATGTGCCGGACTTATCATGAGGGTCAAGCCTCTTAAGAAGCATGGTTTAATTGCAAAGACGGTTCTTCTTTTCTTGTGTTGTGTAACTCTATTTCACTGCATAATTATTATACTTCCCCAGTTATACGAAGTATAGGGGATGTTATGTAAACGGTCAGAAATTAGAAACTCTCGATAGAATCAGTCTATCACGAAAATTTATATGTGAATCCAAAACCCTATCAATTTTCAGCCAAATTGTTTACGAACTAAAGTATATCGAGAAATTTTTTTTTTTGTCAAAATGAAGACAGATTCGTGTTTTTCATACCAAAACCTTATATGTTGATTTTTGGCGGAATCGGGATCAAAACTTTTTTGAAGAAAAAAAATTACGAAAAATGAAATTTTCAAAAAATTTTTCGACCAAATCAAGGCCCATTGGAACAAACGGTGAGACACTTGTCTTCTTATTTTTGACCTAGAACATGCAAAAATCCGTGACCAAGACATCGTATGCTCTCCTCGTAGTAAGGAATTTTTCAATCGTAACTCAGAGCAAGGAACTTTAAAATATGGTTTATGTATTGGTAGTTTTTTTGAAAAATTAGAAAAATATATGTGACGTGGCCATTACAGGACTTTCTTATACCAACCACGCTTACAGATCACTCTTTCTCCACCTTCTCAAAATTATTTCATAACGCTGTACGAAGAGACAAAATGAAATGATTTCCAGAAGGAGAGGGGGAGAGAGAGTGATATCATATATATTTTCACCATATAGTACATCTCCTTATTTCTATGTATATAACGACTATGATGTAATAATTTATTTATTTATACATTCAATGAAGTTTTTAATATTTATTTACTTCTTACCCTAACCCACCTAATCAACTAATTTCTGGAGATGGGCCCCATTCCATTGAAAAGCCTAAGACCCCCAAAATTCCCCCAGGCTAGGAGAATACTAGCCTTATCAGTCATGAAATGTATCAATTGAGATGTTCTCTGATTAGACGGATCTAAACTTGTAAGGGGAAGGTTAGCCTCCATCTTGGATCCTATTCAATCTAGTCTCACTTTATAATGAAACAGGTTGAAAAGATTCGATTTAATCTACTGATTGACCAGGGAGGAGGACTGCCTCCTGTATCAGATATGGAACGTTTCAATTGAGATGTCCTCTTGTCAGCCCTACTATGGTGTGCCACGGCTCTGGTGGACCGTGGTTCCTCATCTCCCCATTATGGCTCTCCATTGACCTCAAATCTAAACCATCCTATCTGATGTGAGACTGCAAATCCATATATCTTATTTGCAATTCAGTCGATGAGGATGAATCAAGTGTTGTTTTTTTGACGTGAAAACGTCTATTCGCTGGTTAAGCACAATGATAGCCGGTCAAACTTTCTTGTGTTACAAAATACCTTCAGATTTCAATCGATAATAACTACGAGACTAATAATGCGATAACAACGGTTAAGGTCACAATGGATAGAGCATGTCTGTACGTGTTTGTTGTGCAGTTTTTGTTTTGCCTGTGACGTTATCGGGCTAGTTTGGGCGCCGGCGGATGATTGTTTCGAAGTAGCGTTGTGTAAAACTAGAAATTAGTGTAGCGTGATAATGCGTTTAGATAGGACGTTTATTCGGGTGTCATTGTAAAGAGCTTGAGGAGCACTACTAGGACTCAAAGTGAAACAATAAAAATATTCGCCGAAATATATGTAAAAATCGGTATTAAATTGAAAATTGCAAAAAAATTAAAGATGTCTCATATGAATCGTAAATATGCGCGGAATTATAGAAAACGCAAATCATAGGAAAGCTCGCATCAAAAGGAATTTAAAAAAACTAAAAAGTCTAGTGCCGAGTAAATGCAAGAGCTACGGCAGCATCGAAAAGAAAATGAAAAATGATTTTATCCCGACGTTTTCACGGAAAATCTACGGCGTGGACCTTGACTACGCCTTAATGTTTTTTTAGGCAATTTTGTGGCAATAAAAATAAAATACAGCTCCTATTCTACTTAATGATTCTTAGTTAGTTCCTTTATATTTTTATTGAGGTAAGGTATTAAGAATAATGAAAACTATTCTAAAACATTTATTTTTTCGTACCAAATAGTACGTATATACAAAATAAAATCAATTTTAAAAAATCTATCCCTTCTCTCACCTATCTCTAAATAAATTTTAAAAACATCAAATGGGTACATGCTTAAGAAGATAGATATATATTTAGAAAAAGGGTAATATTGAAAATGTTTCATATATTTACTCAAACTATTATTTAGTTATTTATTGTAAAACATGCCCGGATCTTAATTATGAGGTGCCCGGGCGAGCCCTTAAGATTTGTTATCTGGAAGATACGCCATCCTTCGGATGAACGTTAAGCAACGGTCCCGAGCCTGTACGATGTCAGGTACCCCCCCCCCCCCCCCCCCCCCCCCCCCCCAGGGGTGAATAAACCTGGTTAGGCAAAATTTAGGACTCAGAGTGGAGCTCATGTCCACCAGAGCGACGAAAGAGCACTCTGGTAGTAGGCGTTATAACTAGTAGATAAAGCCCGGGCATGAGTCATAATCTATATAATAAAAATGAGTGCTAAATTTTGCTAAGCGCAAAACTCGAGAACGGCTGGACCAATTCGGCTAATTTTTTTTTCCAAATATTCGTTGAAGTCCGAGGAAGGTTCTTATGAAGAGTTCTTAGCTTTTAATTCTAGGGATGGCGATCTGAGATAGATTAATCGAAGAATCGATGTTTTGGGGTCGTACAGATCGATGTGAACGATGAATCGATCACGTGAATAGATCTCAGACACCCTAAAATCATTTAATTAACGTTTCGTTTTATTCAGTTTTTAGTGCATGTTATTTTCTTGGTTGTTTTTAAATCTTCGCTTCTGGCAAGTTCCTCGATTTATCTTTGGTTGTTTGGTATGTCATCTTTGTCATTTACTTACTGTTTCGTTTTATTCAGTTTTTAGTGCGTGTTATCAGTTTTTAGTGCGTGTTATCAGTTTTTAGTGCGTGTTATCAGTTTTTAGTGCGTTTTATTTTCTTGATTGTTGATTGGCAAGTTCCTCGATTTACCTTTGGTTGTCGTCTTTGGAATTTCAGATGTAGTATTCTAAAAAGCCAAATTTAAAAAAAGGATGTGTGAAGTCTCAAAATTTGAAAGGGGGGGGGGGGGGGCTAGGCCCATTATAAAGATAGTGATAGGTCTTTAACGGATGATCCGATTGACATGGAATTTCACATGTAATATTCTTAAAGGCCAAATTGAAAAATACGGTACGTGACATCTCAACATTTTGAACGGGAGGGGGGGTTGTGGGGGTAGGCCTACATATAAAGATAGTGATAGGTCTTTAATGGATGTTCGGAATGTCATGGAATTTGACATGTAGTATGCTTAAAGGCCAAATTGAAAAATACGCTACGTGAAATCTCAAAATTTTAAACAGGAGGGGGGGTTATGGGGGGGGGGGGCCTAAGTATAAATATAGTCCAAGCTCATTAACGGTTGTTTGGATTGTCACGAAATTTGACATGTAGTATTCTTAAAGGCCAAATTGAAAAATACGGTACGTGACATTTCAAAATTTTGAACGGGATAGGGGGGGGGGGGGGGGGGGGGGTTGTGGGGGTAGGCCCACATATAAAGATAGTGATAGGTCTTTAACGAATGATCCGTATGTCATGGAATTTCACATGTAGTATTCTTAAAGCCCGAATTGAAAAATAGGGTGTGTGGCATCTCAACATTTTGAAAGGGAGGGGGGTTTTGGGGGTAGGCCTTAGCATAAAATCGTTGTACCTCATTAACGAATGGTCGGATTGTCATGGAATTTCACATGTAGTATTCTTAAAGACCGAATTAAAAACACAGGGTGTGTGGCATCTCAACATTTTGAAGAGGGGCGGGGGTCCATTAATGCTGAATGAATCTCACATGGAGCTTTCTTAAAGATGGGAAATAGCCCTAATTTTAATAGGGTGGGTTTCCTAAGCATGTATTACCTTGAAGGTGCACCGTTGCACGGTAAATAATAGCTCTCACCAGCGTTCTTAAGCACAAAATACCTAGGGCATCCGCTGTTGCAAGGCACATACCAGCTGCGGTGCCCTGCGTTCCTAACTAGGTACTATCTGTGTTGCCCAGCGGTCCTAAGAACTTAATAGCTGGTTGCACAGAGTTGCAAGGCGCATACTATCTAAGGTGCCCGGTGTTCTTAAGTAGGAACTTGCTGTGGTTCCAAGTAAAAAAAAATAAATAAATAAAAAAATCCAGTCCAATAGCTTTTGACAGAACGACGTCTGTCGGGTCAGCTAGTAACTAATACATAAGGACAATCGTTTAACGTCCCATCCGAAGGACGTAAGGTTTCACCTCCTACATGAAAAATTTAAGGGACTCGGCCGGGTTTTGAATCAGCTATCTTGAGCTCTGTATAGGTACCGGCGTCCTTAAATTATTATTTTTTCTGGATGAAAGAAATACATTTCTACAAATTAAAAATTCCATATTGCAGTCGCCATGTTTACTTTTGTTCAACTAGGGATTTTCTCTCTGGTAGTACCATATTTTTCAATATGCATTTAAGTCCCTAATCTATTTCAGCTTACGGAACATTTCCTTGTGAGATTGTCACACCGCCTCTCTCTGTTTTTTTAAGAATGGAGGAGTGAGGAGTGGTGTCTTTTACGTTTCCCATTCATTCCGTTAGCATTTCGTGACCAGCGCACTCGAGCTCTGTCTTAATGGTTTTCTGTCATGTTGAGTTCATAACCTTTCTTTAATGACTTATGTCATTTCGAAAAGGATAACTTTGAAAATATTATACCATTCAAATACTTTGTTCGTTCTTTAGCGGCGAAGAATTAAAGGAAGTTTTGCTCTCTCGCTATTCTAGCTAGTGTCTTCCTCAATTTTAGTTATTAAAATCAATTTAAATTGACATCAATTGAGTTTTTTTATACCAATCGCTTTTGTACAGATCATTTTCTCTCCCTTTCCCTCCTCTCAAAAACAATTAGAGAAATGGGAGGGAGAGAGAGTGATCGGTACACAAATGATTGGTATAAGAAAATTCTGTTATTTCTTTATTTTTTATCCCTTTTCATAAAAAAACTCCATTGCTATACGATTCAATTTAAACATTATTTTACTATCTCAAATTTAAGGACACCTGATTGGGAATTTAATAAGGGACATTTTTGGTAAGGACTAATTTTTAAACAGAACTAACGGTTTTCGCGTAAATCGAGCAAACGTCTAAAAAAATGGGTTTCAAAACGTTATTTTAGGACGGTTTTTGGTATTTATCTCGCAAACCGGGAGACCATCATTAAAATCAAATTTTATATAAAATGTGCCTTTCAGTTTTTACAACAACTTTTATTAAAAAATATTTCAATAGGATACCACATAAGAATATTTACATTAAGATAGCTTTTAATTTAGATACTTAAACAGGTATTAATTCTTAGAGACTGTCACACATGGATTAGAATTTACAATACTACTAAAAAGTAAAAATAAATGAACAAATAAATACTTGAAAATATGAGTACCAAAATAACAATTTTATACAGTAGATAGAATATATAATAAATATAGTAGATAATTTTTTAAAAATTAAATGAAAATTAAGATACTATTTTTTGATAACTTCTCCGGAAGTGTCTTTTCAAGGCGACATTTCGGAACTTTCTCACGTCCCTTCCTTCCTCAGGTCGAAATATTTTTGTTATGGTTATAGAAGATTTCCTCTAACATAAACGTTTTTAGTAGAAGTTTATATTTTCTTATTGTTTCTAATGTCTTCAAGTGGGGAAGGGTATTAAAGAGTACTTATGCACCGAGTAAAGTGGACTTAATTTTCACCTGATTACGACAAGATCTAAGTTAGCATGGGTGTCAAGTTCATTGCACTAACAAAGTTCCACATATACAGACATCATCATTGAAACATGAAATTCTGGTGAAAACTTTTTTTTTTTTTTGTCTCAATAATGTTGGTCGCAACTGTTGCCATGATGCAGCAACCAGCTACCAAAAGGACTTTATTGATAGTTGATGTCCTGATTGGCGAGAGAGAGGAAGGCTACCCAGCGGTAGCTTCTCAGGGCGAAATTTAAAAACAATGAATATTACGACTATTATCAGTGAATATTATGGGGATATTATGATTTTGTTTCAGGAAGTGGGCGGTTGCAATTTGGGATTATAGTAAGTCACGGTTCCACCTCCTCTTCTATCTCCTGGGAGGATTGTGTGGCAAGTATGGTGAAAAAAGTGAGTGAATGTATGGATTTGGGTATGAGCGCAATTTGCTATGGAAACGTCTGTAAAGGTCCTGAATTGTGTCGTGTACTGTGTTTATCACGAGGTCATTGTGGAGTGTTCTGTTACTTACGTATGGTGGGCATTGTGTAATGTTTTTGACTGGAAAACCTGGATACTTTTCAGGATAGAAATTTTAGCCAAACCGTAGATTTGTGAGCCATACATTCAGAGTGGTTTTAATAGAAATGTGTAGCTGTGTTACGCTTTTGTGTTAAGGGTAATTTTGAATGACTGTACAGAAGAGAATAAAGCATTTTAAATTGTTTGTTTAGTGTATTACGTATGAGGCTTGTATGAGGGTTCCATGTCAGTTTTCTGTACAGAGTAAGTCCCAAATATCTTACTGTGTTAGTCTGAGGGAGGGGCTTGTTGTAGATAAAAACGGCGGTACATGTATCTCGTCTTAGTGTAAATGTTATATGTTGTGATTTGTCCGTGTTGAGTTTAATTTTCTCGTATTTTCGCACGATTAAACTAAAGGTATAAGAAAGTAAAAAATTTGCTTTTTTTAATATGTTATATATATCTAAACACCCTACTAGTTCGGGATGCTGCATATGCAGTCAAGTCATTCACTAATCTTATTTTATCTAATTAAATTAATAGTTTAATTAATTATATTTCTACCTAATGACCTAATAGAGTGGTGATAGCAAATGGTAGACAATAAGTAAGTACTAAGTCAAACAGTTGTCAGGGAAGAGGACAATAGATCTTAGTGGTAGTGAGGGGGGTTAGCTGACGATAGGGCAGACTGGGGGAGACAGAGGGAGGGATGTCGTGTCACGTGACTTCACACTTGACCAGATGTGGATAGCCGTGGTCTATCAGGTTGGAACTAATCCATGGCCTCGTTCTCAGATAACTAGGTTTCGGAAGTGACGTCAGTGTTCTCATCTAAAAGGGAAATATCTAATAGGACAGACATCCCCAGAAATGTGCCATTTAGATAGTATGTGCCGATCCAATGATCCTCCTTTCAGAGTTTCTCCATAGATATCCTCTGTCCAATCTATCTTTTGTTTAATCATTATTGTTATTATGTTTTCTTTCTCTTTTCTATGTTTCGCGCATTGTGACCTGATGAAAGGACGTAACTAAAGTTCCGAAATGTCGTCGCGAAAAACACTTCCTTAGTTATAACAAATGATTATCTTAATTTTAATTTAATTAAAAACGTATCTACTGTATTAATTAATATTATTATTTTTGTACTCGAGGCCCTTAGTTTATTTTATCTGGGAGGTAAAATAAACTTAAGCACGCCGTCCTTCGGATGGGACGTTAAGCGATGGTCCCGAGCCTGTACGATGTCAGGTACTCGTTAAAGACCCCTACCCTAGATTAATAAAAATTTAGGGTAGGCAAAATTTAGGACTCCCACAGTAGAGTCGGGCTCATGTCCACCAGAGTGACGAAAGAGCGCTCTGGTAGTAGGCGATATGACCTCGTAGTTAAAGCCCGGGCATGAGTCATAAAACCTAACCTAACCTACTCATATTTTCAAGTATTTATTTATTCATTTAATTTTATTTTTTTAATAGTATTGTTTTTTATCTAATTTATAATCTATCTTAATATTTGCATTCTTATGACGTATCTTATTACCATTTTATGGTTTAACAGAAATAAATATTATTATTATTATTTCTTAGCCGAATTGAGACATGAGAGGAGGCAGATAGTCGCTCCAGGGTTCTCACAGCTATCGATGTGTCGTACGTTTTCACACAAGAAACTACTCTCTGGAGCTGAAGCGTCCACAGAAACCGCCTGGGAGAGTATGACAATTTCAACTTTTTCAAGGTCATAACTTCCAAAGTTTACGATGTACTGTCATCTGGCCTACAACCAGAGCGAGCGCACTTTCATCACTCTGGTAGACATCAACCCGACCATGGGAATCCTAAATGTTGCCCACCTACGTTTATTCACCTAGGGTTGAGGTCTCTGACGAGTATCTGACATCCCATCATCCCTAAACGTCCCATCCGAAGGACGGCGTGCTCAAGGTTTTTTCATTTTCTCTTATAAAAGCTAAGGCCTTTGGCCGCGTTGCGAACCCGCGATCTTGTACTTAATAGACTATACGCCATCTCTGAGCTACCGCTGCCCTCTGCTATCATTTATAAAATAATATAGTGTAATACATTTTAATATTCAATGCATACCCCATCCGATGCAGGAATATAAGAAAGGATAGTGTAAATTATATTAACACTTAATTTTTTATTTGTACTCAGAACCCTCTAAGAACGACACCTATTAATTTGCAGCCAAATCAGTCAATGAGAAGGGAGGATGCTTAACACAATAACTGCCATAGTAGGTAATGAATGTACTGACACGAAATTTCATAATTAAATTTAAAAATCCATAAAGATGACCTATTAATTTTCCGCGAAATCGGCCGAAGATAAGAGAGGGATCAGAGAAAGCTGCACTCAAATATTCTAATAACTGCCAATCTAATGAATGCATCCACACAAAATTAAGTAAGCGGATTTAGAAGCCAGTTTGTAAGTCAAATATTAAGTTTTAGCTCAAACGGTCGATTTGCTTTGTTAGAAGAGCGAAAAGTTAATTGATTAATTTGTGCTGGGGACGTTGACGATGTTTCAGTGACGACTTTTCCATTTCCCAACCAAATGAAAAAATTGAAACCTCTCCTAATTCTACAAGGGAAGAAAACTCAAATTTTAGTTGTGAAATTCACATAGCCTCGGACTCTAATATCTTACAAATCGCATTTCCACATAATAAATAGGTATATAAATGGATAATAATTACACCCGCATTTGTTTGAAATGGTTTTAACATGCCTTTCAAACTGAAAGATTGACACAACCTGACGGAAGAAAATTTTAAATTTTAGTCAAGCTGGTTTCGCCAATGTTACAAATCAATTTTAAAATATAGGTTCTAGTTCTTCACCTATCAATCAATATACCTCCGAAGATATGGGACTTTGTATGCCCAATGTGTTACAGCCCCTGTAAAGAAGATCTAAATCACTTCCTCATTACCTGACCCAAATATGATGATTTAAAAAATAAAATATTTTAAACAATATGGATACTTCATTTGTGTTGGAATTATTAAATGGTAAAGATTGGCAACTACTGGTAAATTATTGCAAAAAGGCTTACGTTTTCAGAAACTGTGAATTAAATAAATCAATAAATAGCAACAAAGATATATTTATTATTTTATTTTTATTTGTATTTTAGGAAGAAAAATTTGTTTTAATAAGTTTATAAGAAATAAGATTATAAGTTTATAAGATGATATTATTTATGTAAATCACAGCATCGACTGCAGAGACCATTAGCGCCAACACAACCATTATTATAATAGTGACATCATGCGGATAAGGCTATCTTTCTGGATATTAGCTATTCCTCCGTGAATGGCACCATATAATTTTCTGCTGATATAGTCCAGTGTTTCGCAAGAATTGCAGTAGCAGAGATAGGCCGAGCTATCCTTTAGCACTGCTCGAGCATCGTGAGGAAGTCCATCTCTTTCTCTGTAGTGTTTGAGAGCTTCACAGGACTGAAGAATTTGGAAAACAGTCAGTTCCTCCTTGCACAGTGGACATCTCGATGGGCGTCTCCGCAACAAAATGTGGACATGAGTTAGCCAAGTGTGTCCGATTCTCAGCCTCGCCAGGACCATTCTTTCTTTCCGGGAATGAGTGTATTGAAATGAAGTACTATATTAAAGTATCTATTAATTTTCCGCAAAATCAGCCGAAGGGAAGGGTAGAATCAGGGGAGGGGGTCTCAATCTTAATGACTACCGATGTAATGAATATATCGGACATGAAGTTTAATATAAGGATTCAGAAGCCAATATGTAAGTCGACTTTTGTTTTTTAGCGTAAACGGTAGATTGATTTTGGAGGGAGAGCAAAAACATCTTTAATTATAGCTGGGGAAGTACATTAGTAAAGTTCCGGTGAAGTTTCTGACCGATTCAATAACTTCCCCTAAATCAATTTCACTAAAATTATAAGTTATACTTAATTTAATTATAATACAAATTCATTGATGTTCTACCAAAATGATAATGAAATTTCCGGTTACATTGATAGGAGTCTACTATGGTAACTTATCAACAGAGAACATTGATGACTTGTCCACTTTGAGGCCAAGTGCCATTATCCTAAGTCAATGGAGGGGAAGAGACGTTTGCCTGGGGTGCCTCAAGACAGTTCTCCATTAACGGCTTCGTATTTTAATACTAATAAATATATTCTGAAGCTTTATTTTAATCTATCACTATTTTCAAGGAGAGCAAAAAACAATTACAATATTAAAAATTTTCTATACAATAATCCCTGAAAAAATATTTTTTAATCTAATTTATATTCAGGGCATACGAATACTAAAAATATTAGTTTTCATTTATAATATATTTATCACAGTATCACTTCTCCCATTTATTTTTTAATATACAAAATAAGTCAAATTCAACCCAAAAAAAAGGTAACAAAACACCAATTTCATTGCAACACAAGCATAAATTGAATTCGTTCAAAAATGATAAAGAAAGTGTAACCATGGTCGGGCGACGTTATATTATAGACGGCATAAAAGAAAGGAGCCCGACCATAGTTTTTACAAATTTTCTACATACATTTTTAATAAATCTAAGGTTAAGCTTGTGTTGCAGTGAATTGTTCCAACGGTCCTTATCACGAATTTGTTTTTTTGTTACCTGACACCACTATTATAGACATTTTCACTTTTTAATGCTTTTTGGGTTATATTTGTTACCTATATTTATTTTTAAATAATTCATTTTATTTTTCAATCACTTTTTCCACTTCTTTAAATGTATTAAAGAATCCATTATCTACATTATGGATTTTCTACGACTATTCTCAGTCTATTGTAAGCATATACAAAAAAAAGCTACAAACAAAGTAAACTTGATAACTGGCCATTCCAAGTCAAATTGATCAATTTAAAAAAAAAGTAGGTTACTATCTCTAATTTACTTAATTAAATGTAAAATAAATGTATACTTTTCTTATAAATTTGTAGAGATCCCAGATTGATGAACAAATCAGCATCATTAAATCAACTGAGCAATTAATTAAGGAGACAAAAATGTACCTACTGAGAATTGGGAGTGTGGGGCCGCAGCGTTCTTGTGGGGTGCTGCGGCCAATGTCTGTCCCATCATCTAAACTAATGGGTTCCTAGACGGCAACTGCGGCGCCGCGCGTGTGCAACGGACCTAGGAGCTCGTTATTTTATATTTTAACAAAAACTTGATATAGTTAAATATAGACTAAATCAATTATGTTTATGAGTCTGTTCGAGATTTTAAAGAAAAAAGTAGAAACTGAATTATGATTCAGAAACTAAAAAACTAATGACTATTTTTGTATTCAAATAAAAAAAAAAATTGTCAGGGAATCGCCGGTAATGTACTTACTCCAGAAAGTGTTAATAAAAAAAGGATTTCTGAATGCTCATATACATTTTGTGTCGATAGATTCATTACATCGGCAGTTAATAGAGTTTGTGTGTTAAGCCCCCCCTAATCCTCCGTTTCCATTTAGCCGATTTCGCTGAAAATTGATATGGCTCGTCCTTATAGGTTTTTGAATTTAAATATAAAATTTCATGTTAATACATTCATTCAATCGGGAGTTATGTTCACAGACTCACGGACAGGACTTTTTTTTTTCATTTCTGGAATCAGGAGGTCGGAAACCATAAAATTCCGTTGCAAACTCAACATCAAATTTCTGACCGATTACTTGAGATATTTCTATATATATATATATATATATAATAGAAAGTTCTTCAAGGGTGTTTTTTGTACATTTAAAACTAAACGAAATCGTTAAATACATTAGAGAAATCTAAAAAAAAGATTATAAACAAAATAAAATATTGAGTAGAAAAAAACGAACGGACAGGTCATCAATTTTCCCCTGAGCGTATTGCCAGTTAAAACCCTATCATTAAGTTTGAACGTTTGAACTCATTTTAAAAGACTTCAATGAATTCTTAACTTTTTTTTTTAGTCTTAAATCGTATACAAGTAGAATGTTCTTGACTTATGTTAGGATCGTATCCAGGGCAAAGAGAGGTCAACTAGGTGTTGAGTCTTGACTAGTTTAGTTTAGATATACTGTGAAATCAGATCAACACTTGTCAAAATTTGTGTGAACTTGGGATCAGCAAGAAAAGCTCATGGCTAAAACTCGGATTTATCAACAGAAAAATGGATAAAATATACGAATATATATGCAAAAATGTTTAGGAAACCCAAAAAAATGTAATGTGTGGCCATAATAGGACTTTATTATACCAATCCCTTTTTACATCTCTCTCTCTCCGGACAATGTCCTCCGCCAGACCTACAGCTTAAATAATGTACAAAAAAAATGCAGGTGTGCCTCACCCATTTGATTAATTCGTTCCTTTTTTTTTTTTTTCTTATTTTTCAAATTATTAAATTATTATTATCAAAAGGAGGGGTGTTATAAGTTTGCAGCCTTTGTCTGTGTGCGTGTGTGTCTGTCTGTGGCATCGCAGCTCCATCGGCTGAACCGATTTCAAAGCGGTTTTTTCGTATCAAAAGCTGGTATTTGTGCGAGATGGTTCTTAGCCATGTTTGGTGGAAATCGGGTATACCGTTTCCAAGATCTTCAGGTTTCATCAGAGCCTGTGTAGGGATCACGGCTTCAATTACAGATAGAGACTTGGAGTTTGAGCTCAAATGTTTATAAGGCCAAGCCCCCCCCCCCCCCCCCCCCCCCCCCCCCCCAAAAAAAAGCCTTCCCATCAAAGTTTCAGAAAAGAAAATGAATGAACAAAACAATTTTTTTTGTCGGTTTTTTTTTTTATTTTAAATCTAATTTAGAATTTACCCTTACGTTAAATAGTTCATATATATTCAAAGGCATTAGGTCTTTTTGTGCTTATAAGTAGTTTTCTTGATATTTTAATGACCTCTAGAATACACTCACGAAATATTGGATAATATTTTAGTATGACCCTGCATGAAACGGAATGACACAATATTGCTCTCAAGGAACCAACTCAGCGAGCGACATTAGCATTATTGATGGAGTCTTTTTGGAATCTCTCCTCTCTATAACTGTCATGTATTAACGGCTTAAGTCCGCCCTTGTTGTATTCCCTCAAACCAGGAGAGGTGACAGAACTCAATTTGAATTTTATATTAGGGATGACCTAATCTGAACAGCTTTCACCCGAAAATCATCACCTCCACAAGAATCTATCCTATCCTGTTATTTATGACTCAACCCCAACAACTCTATAATTAGAGATTATAAATAATTTTAAACTCACCAGCATAACAACATAATCTTCAAAATTATTTTTATTTTAAACAGGATGAAATTTGACCTGGCTAAAGTTAAACCTGGTGTAAATAAAATAATAGAGGACACTTGATGGTGTTCAGTTGCGTTCTACTTTTTTTTTTTAAATACGGGCTCTGAGCCGTTAAGTAACATGTCTATTTCAACATAAACAATTTTCGATAATAATAATAATAATTACTTACATATTATGTAAGTTGAAGTAAGAATTATTTAACTATAGTAAATAAAAAAACTAATTAATATTGCTATTGAACATAAAACAATTCAAACTACTCAAGTCTTCTTTTCTTTTTCACTTTCAACGGTAGCGTGTTAGCCCACTTAGCTCAAGATTACTGGTTCGAAACCTGGTCGAGGGCCTTATGTTTTTTATCTGGGAGACCAAAAAACCTTGAGCACGCCGTCCTTCGGATAGGACGTTAAGCCCTACCCAAGGTAACTAAACATATGTAGACAAAATTTAGAATTCCCACTGTAAAGTCCCACTGTCCACCAGAGCGACGAAAGAGCTCTCTGGTAGTAGGCGATATGACCTAGTAGTTAAAGCCAGGCATGAGTCACAATAACTATATTTTTTCACAACTTTATTTTTATCCCAATTTATATTTTATATTCTTTACAAAAAAGCAAATAAACATTTCCCATTATCCGCATCTATAACTTATTAAGGGCGCCGGTAGCTCAGTGGTATGCGTGCTTGACTTCTGAGCTCAAGATCGTGGGTTCGATACCCGACCGAGGTCCTTAGTTTATTTTATATGGGAGGTAAAATAAACTTAAGCACGCCGTCCTTCGGATGGGACGTTAAGCGATGGTCCCGAGCCTGTACGATGTCAGGTACTCGTTAAAGACCCCTGCCCTAGGTGAATAAAAATTTAGGGTAGACAAAATAGGGACTCCCATAGTAGAGTCGGGCTCATGTCCACCAGAGTGACGAAAGAGCGATATGACCTCGTAGTTAAAGCCCGGGCATGAGTCATAAAACCTAACCTAACCTATAACTTATTTGCTGATCTTTATTGTAATAATTTTTCCTTGATAATAATAACCCGTTAAAGACAGCACCTACTAATTTTCCGCGAAATTGGCAGAAGAGAAGTGGGGGATCAGAGAAGGGAAAGCTCACCAAAAACCCTTATAACTGCCGATTTAATGAATGTATCGATACAAAATTTAGTATGAGGAGGATTCAGAATCCCCTATGTAATTCAACGATACATTTTTATCCCAAACGGTCGATTGGTTGGGGAAGTACATAGCCGGTGATTCAACGACTTTTTATCATCATTAAGAATTGCCCATATCTGATCTAAACTGTAAAATGTATATTATTGTTTGTAAATAAGGAATACAAAATATTCCCTTTGCAAATCAAACAATGAAAAATATGATATAATAATAATAAAAAATTCACAAGTCCCAATTAAAAACCTTTGTTACTCAAACCAATCACAGTAATATTAAAGTTAAGAATTATGTGTAATTTTTTTGTGTTTTTTTTTTATAATTAAAAAATTCAAATGATTAAAGTTTCCTCCTAAAAGTTTAAACACAGACGTCGACTCGTAAAATATGCTCAATATAAAAAAAATAAATATTACGATAAAGATCAGCAAATAAGTTATAAATACTGATGGATGGGAATTTTTTTCGCTAGGTTGTAAAGACCAACAAATAAATTGGGAGAAAAATAAAGGAGAGAAAAAATATAATATTATTAATTTAGAATAATTTTACGCAACCTAAAAATGATATTTCGATGATTATAGCAATTGTTAGATGTACATGAGGGATTATTGGCGAGATGGGGTTCTGGCTGTGTCCCAAACAGCAGCTGGCCAGTTCCGCATACGGAGTAAGGGTTGAAACCATCCGTTAATAATCATCTTCATAGTCTGTTTACCTCAAACATATACAACTCTCACACTTTCCTAACATCAAAGATAAATTTTCATTTCAACATTGATTATAAGTAGGATCGAAATAGATTAAGGTTAGGTTTAGGTTAGGTTAGGTTTTATGACTTATGCCCGGGCTTTAACAACGAGGTCATATCGCCTACTACCAGAGCGCTCTTTCGTCACTCTGGTGGACATGAGCCCGACTCTACTGTGGGAGTCCTAAATTTTGCCTACCCTAAATTTTTATTCATCTGGGGTAGGGGTCTTTAACGAGTACCTGACATCGTACAGGCTCGGGATCATCGCTTAACGTCCCATCCGAAGGACGGCGTGCTTAAGTTTATTTTACCTCCCAGATAAAATAAACTAAGGGCCTCGGTCGGGTTACGAACCCACGACCTTGAGCTCAGAAGTCATGCACGCATACCACCGGCGCCCTCTCTCTAGATTAAGGTTCAAAATTATTAAAATTGAAAAATGGGTCTATGCGATTTTTGTATTTAAATTTTTCATATTATTAAAAAAAAAAATTATAAAAAATAGCCATCAATCTATCTTTAATTTAAATCCTTGCCTCTGGGAACTCAAAGAGAGGCCACATGGAGAATCTGTACAACAGACTTGATTGGAAGAATAATTATTTGTTTTCGCTAAAATTTAAGTAAGGCAAAGAAAATTAAAAAAAAAACTATTAATGTGATTGGTTTGAATAAAGAAGGTTTCTAATTGGGACTTGGGAATTTTTTATAATCATATTTTTCATTCCGTCATTAGCAAAATGAATATTTTTAATCCCATATTTACAAAAAAATAATAGTTAATGTGTCTCATACCCGGGCTTTAACTATGAGGTCATATCGCCTACTACCAGATGTATTCACTTAGGGTAGGGGCTTTAAAGAGTATCTAAATAGAAATGTATGTATGACATATATAAAGACTACTGAACCCCCGATTTCGCGGAAAATCAATAGGTGTTGTATTTTTGGGTTTTAGAATTTAAATATAAACTTTCATGTCGAAACGTCCATTACATCAGCAGTTAAGGGGTTTTTGAGTTGAACCCACCCCCTGATCCTCCCCCTTCCCTTCTTTCGATTCAGTTGAAAATTAATAGGTGTTGTCTTATTGGGTTTTTTAATTTAAATATAAACTTTCATGTCGATACGTTCATTACCTCAGCAGTAATTGTGGTTTTTGAGTTGAACCCACCCCCTGATCCTCCCACTTCCCTTCTTTCGATTCAGTTGAAAATTAATAGGTGTTGTCTCATTGGGTTTTGGAATTTAAATATAAACTTTCATGTCGATACGTTCATTACATCAGCAGTTATTGGGGTTTTTGAGTTGAACCCACCCCCTGATCCTCCCACTTCCCATCTTTCGATTCAGTTGAAAATTAATAACTGTTTTCATTATCAGGTTTTGAATATACATATGAAATCTCGTGTCGATAGATTCGTTACAATGGCAGTTATTAGTGTTTTTGTGTTAATCCCTCACTTCCCTTTGCTCGTCTGCAAATCAATGTGTTGGTCGTCCTGACACATAGAAAATTTCGGGAGTTATCGTGTTCACCGACACACACACAGACTTTTTTTTTTCATTTTTGCAATTTCTGACTGATTACATAACTTCTCTTATACTTTTTTTTTTCATAGGTTGTCAAATAAAATGTAGTCTGACCTCTCACAGATTTTTATTAGTAGTAGCTAGCCGGCTTTCGAGGTTTCCCTCATCATCATTCAGTCTACAAAAGAAACCATCCTTAATATAATATAAAGGCAACAAAAATAAATATATTAAATTGTAAAAAGTTAAAAAAATTATTTTAAATTAAATTTAAAAAATTTCAGTTAAATTTTACAATTTAATATATTTATTTTTGTTGCCTTTATATTATATTAAGGATGGTTTCTTTTGTAGACTGCCTGATGATGAGGGAAACCTCGAAATATTAGCTACTGCTAATAAAAATCTGTGAGAGGTCAGACTACATTTTATTTTACAACCTGTGAAATAATCACTTCTCACTACATCAGCCATCTTCATATTATTCTCTTATACTTCGTATAGCGGGGAAGTAAACATTTCAAAGGGTCTCCTCAATGTTTTATTATTTTAAAAAATGACTATAGCTGTAAGCAGCATTTAGAAAACCAGTTTTGGTTAAACTGGAGTAACGGAGGACCTAATGTAAATGTAAAACTATTTTATGACTGATAGTAAAATAAACCAAATTTTACCTAATACACAAGGAACCAACCTTTGGGTATACATATCTTACCGAAAAATGACAGTTTTTTGTGTGAATCGAACCCACAATTCAAAAAGGAAGCCACCACATTTCAACATTTCCCCTCGTTCCCGCTCTCTAGATTTCTATACATCGCAATCATCACTTCCCCCAGTCTAGTAAACTGTTGAGGTTGATTTTTTTAGAATATTTTTTTCCGACTATATTTTCCCCTCATTCTAGTCCCCCTCCCCACTTCACAAAGTCCTTGACTTTTAAAGGACACAAAAAAAGTAAGACAGCTAATAAAATATAATCCCCTCTTATGGTCAAAATACATAAATTGTTTTATTTTCTTCAACTTCTCTTTTCTTTTTTTTTTTTTTCAAATGTTGAGTGTCCGTGAGATGATTTATTGTATAACAGAAAAACCTTCAATATATTCTCCCAGCCGATTTGTTGTAAACACATTTAGGAAACGAGCTCATTTAAAACGTTGTTATTTAAATTAAATAGATTTCCCGAAAGAGAAATAAATTTAGTTTCGGAACAAAAATAATCTTTAAGGATAAGTTTTATTGACGAGAGACCTGGCCAGAGCATTTTTATATATTTCTTCTTCTACTTTTCAATTTCTGAAACTTTTATAGCCCAAAATGTTTTTTTTTAATTTCTTTTTATAGAAACATATATTTCGTTTGAATGATACCCGCTACAAAGAAGTTAGTTACTGTGACTCATACTCGGAACTACAAGGTCATATCGCCGACTACCAAAGCGACGAATGAACCCGACTCTTCTGTGGGAGTCCTATTGTTGCCTACCCCTTTCGTCCAAATCTTGTAAACCCATGTCACGGTTTTAGCTGAATTTTTTTTCAGTGATAGTACTCTATGAAAAATGGTGTTTCCTAAAATTTTAGTATCCCCCGACCCCCCTCCTTTACAAGCTATGATTTTTTAAATTTCTGAAATTGGGCGATTTTAAGCTATTTTCGATAATAAGCCATTCGCATCTTATAGGTCTCAATCTCTTCGTCTTTTATTCAACTTTCATTTACAGCCAGATTTAGAATCTAATATTCAATATTGACCAAATGCGACACAAAAACGTACAATATTTTTTTGATAAAAAAAAGCCTAGTTTAAAATTACCCCCAAATCTGTTTTTTTTTTTCTTTTCATAAAGTTTCCAAATTTTTAAACCGCGTTTAAAGATTCCTGTTTTGTCAAAAAACGCGGTTTTCACTTCTCCATAACTTTTTTTTAACCTCACCAAATTGCACCAAATTTTGGGGAATTGTGATGACCCTAAAAAATCCACAAAATATTTTTCTTGGGAAAAGACTTTAAGTCTGTCAACGAATTTTATTAATATACTCGATATTAACATTTCTATGTTATTTTTCAAGTATTTATTTCATTAACGCAATTTCAGTTTTTTCTTTATTAACACAAAAACGAGATAAAAGTATGAAAAGTCATATGGTACTTTTTGGTTCTTTATAAAAAAGCAAAGGAAATGAGCCGAAGTAGAGGTCAATCTGATCTCAATAACTGAAGTTATTGTCATTTTAAGTTGAAGTAAATAAAAAAAATATATTAAAAAATAGGGTGTGAATTTTCGTGTAACTATTTTTCATTAATTTTTTTAAGAGACCTCAAGTAAAACATAAAGTTAACCATACGTTAATGAATTTTTAAATCAATCATAATTTTTAATTAAACATATATTTATTGTGATAGTGATTTTTATTCCCATATAAATTGTATTAATATATTATGATTATTTGATATTTTCTTTATTTATTATGTATAATTTCAATTTATATTTTCATTGTTATTCATTTAGTTATTTTAAAGATAATGAAAGCTTTCGATTTTATTTTTATAAATATTGTGATGTCATAAGTAATCATTTTATTTAATACACAAACATTATTTTACGCATGTCACATATAAATTAGTTAGTTATTGTGACCATTACGCCTACTACCAGAGCGCTCTTGCGTCGCTCCGGTGTACATTGCTCGACTCTAATTGGAGTCCTAAATTTTGCCTATCCTGGTTTATTTACCTAGGATAGGGATCTTTAACGGACTTTTTACCTGACAGATAAAAGGATCTAAGGGCCTCGGCTGTGTTTCAAACCCACGACTTCGAGTTCCGCAGGCAAGCACACTATCTCTGAGCTATCGGGCGCCGCTACGAAGCATTTTTTCTGGGATATAGCTCATAAATCGTAAGAATGTTACAAAATATATAATTGGAAAGGTTTTCCTATTCAATATTTTGTAACCGTCAAGTAAGATGTTTATATATATAATCAAAAAATATCAGCATAAGCTTAAGCATAGTCGCAAACAGACAGTTTAAGGTTCAAAACCTTTTTCCGAATATTTACCGGTGGCATTCATTTCCATGAAAAAAAAAAAAAACGTTAAGAATAAAACTCAAAATTAGGAATGCAGCAGAATTTCTTATATTTTAGATTCGATCTTTCTCAAGAATTCTTATTAATTAGTCGAATTGTGGTATAGTATTTATAAAAAAGCACAACACTTTTTTATAAAAGCAATAAATAGAGACAAAACTTTAAAATCACTATCGTCTATTATGCAAATTTTATTTTATTTAAACTTTTTACTTCGATGTTGAGTTTCGACCGGAATTTCATGTTTCCTGAATCAAAATAATGAGAAAAAAAATCCTGGTTGTTTGTGAACATAGAACGACTATATTGACACGAAATTTCATATGTAAATCCTGAACACCATAAAGACGACACCTATTGATGTTTAGCCAAATTGGACAAAAAGAAGAGGGATTATGGAGGCGGATTAACACAAAAACTCTAATAACTACCGATGTAATGAACGTATTTACATACAATTTCATATGTACATTCAAAACACCATAAGGAGGACATATAATATTTTTTCCGCGAAATCGGCAAAAGGGAAAGGTGACCAAAGGGAGGGCATAACTCAAAAACTCTATTAATTAGCGTGATAATGAATGTTTCGACACGATAGACAGTATGTGTATTCAAAAGTCCCTGAGTACACCTACTAATTTTCAAACGAATCGATAGGGTGGTTTCAGAGGGAGAGCGATAACTTAATTAATTCGCAATGGGAAGTACATTGAAGGTGATTAACCGACGACTTTTCATACAATCATTAAGTACTTCAATCGTTGTGTAAATTACTCTTCAGCTTAATCTCGAAGGTTCGTTTTCCGGTGACCGCTGTAGACTGCCGGCATTTCAACTCTCAATATACATTTCCGCGCCAAAACAATAAGAAACTAATATAGCTTTCATCAGCACAACGAAAAAGGTATCTCTGTATAGAATTATTTTATCGACATAAAACCGATAGGTACCATAATCGTTACATTCTAAACAAAATAAAAAAATATTTGCGAAGAAAATCCAAAAAAATATATATCTTACGTTGAGTTTCAGCAGTAACAATATTTACCTCTCATACAGGGACCTTGCAATAATTATTAATTAATAACAAATATGGAAACATTAGATTAAGCGGCACTGCAGAAATTGGCAAAAACTCACTTCCTCCAAAGTCCGAAACCTGCGAGATTTATCCAGAGTACAAATAATTTATCTATAATTCGTACATGCGAAAAATAAATTTCTTATATTTAGAATTTTAATAATATATAATATATATTTTTACCATATATCCCAATGGAAGAATAGATTCGGCGCCATAACAAATATAAATAATCACTACCGCACTTTAAGAAGCATACTTTTTTCTCGTATAAAAAAAATATATTTTACGTATTTTTCTTGAACAAAGAACCGAGCACAGCCTGACCCCGACCACGTCCTCCACGGAAGTAAAGTAGATTCAAAGATGCCCAATGTGAGTGCACTCTAGCGGTCGTCAGACCAAACTATAACACACTCCCTATTATTCCGCGTAACTAAATCAAAAAAGGTTTTCAATTTTTTAATTCAAACAAGGGGCATACATATTTTTCCTTTATTTCATCAGCTCAACAAAATGTATGTTATACATTGGTGGGGGTAACATGGGGAATTATATTAGGGAATGTCTCTAAGTAGAGACAAGAATATCTTGTCTTATACTGCTTGATTCTTCTTCCGCCAACAGCCAACGAATCGGCTAAACACTGGGTAGCCGATTTCCAGTCCCAGGTATTATGCGGTCCCGCGAATCAACTCCACCCTGGCCTGGTCGTACAGCGGGCATTCAAGAACTACATGTTCAGCAGTCTCGATGCCGCCACACGAACAGTTCGGGTTGTTCTTCCTCTTAAAGAAGAAGAGCTTGGAGTTAAAATCTTCGTGACAATAACATTCTTATATGTAAAATAAATAATGAATGCTGAATATATTTAGTATACAAATTACTATACCAAAAAAAAAATGCATGGATGACGTTGACAAAAGTAAGTGATTCGAGCCAGAATACCAATGTCTCCTGTTAAGTTCCTGCTCAGAACTCGCTGACATTACATTACTAACCGTGATTTCCCAATTTACTTAATTCATTTTCCCCTCTTACAATCGTAAATTTTAAAAATAAAATAAAAAACGTTTCATCAAAATATGTTGATAATTCGATGGGGGTGGGGGAACAAATATGAAGCAGCCAACACATTATTTTTTTTTCTGTACACAATACTTTTTTTATTTCCCCATATACATAACATCGGGTTTTGGTAATTACACCACGATCTGTACCATGAGTATTAAATACAATTCTCAAAGATATATTTTTGAGTCTTGACAAATTGAAGCTTCTGAACTAACATTTGATTAACTTAAAATAAAATTTAAAGATAAATTATATCTAAAACCCAATCATAAGAAAGAATTATTCCTTACATTTAAAAAAAAAAGTATAATTACTTGTAGAATTTTAAATAGTGGTATAATATAGAATAATACTTTATGATATTATAAATGCAAGCTATCTATTATGAGTAACAGTAGACAAAAAAAAGTAACAATCAGAAAGAATTAACCAACGATGTAATAGGCAGGAGAGATGAGGCTTGTGGTCGGTAAAAACAAACTTAGAATTTCTGGCAAGCTTTGGGCACTGAGTGTGCCTTCTTTAGGGGCTGTATTGACATATATACATTATTAGTGAGGTTATAGATGTAACAATAAAACTAAATGTGACTAAGCGAATATAACTATAAAGTTTCTCTTCTCTTTTGTTTGAATTAACAAACATTGTAGAGAAGAAATATAGAAAAACTTAAATTAAAAAAAAACCCGACCCAAAAAATAATTTCTTAATGAAGGGATTAGGGGTGAGGGTCTTGGCCTTATAAACATTAAACATATAAACTCCGTCTCTAGCTGTAATAGAGGCAGAGATCCCTACACAGGCTCCGATGAAACCTGAATATCTTGGAAACGGCATACCCGATTTCCACCAAACATGGCTAAGAACCATCTCGCAAATACCAGTTTGAAACAAAAAAATTGCTTTGAAATCGGTTCAGCCGTCTTGGAACTACGATGCCACAGACAGACACACAGACAAAGGCTTCAAACTTATAACACCCCTCCTTTTGCGTCGGTGGTTAAAACTATTTATTTACAGTATAACGAAATTATATTCGCTCATGATGTAGGTTGTTGTTTAGTCACATTTAGTTTTATTGTTATACGAGTATATTTACGTAATTGTAGCTTATATAATCTTACTGATAATGTATATATGTCAATAGTACAGGCCCTGTAGAAGCACACTCAGTGCCGAAGGCTTGTGGCAGAAATTCCAGAAGATTGTTTTTATCGACCATAAGCCTCATCACTCCTTCGAAAAAAAAAGTAAGATAATATTTTTATGTTATACCTGAAAGTGGTTGCACAGGTTGCAAATACAAAACGTAGTCTGACCTCTCACAAATTTTATTATTTTGTGCTAGCCGGCTTTCCAGATTGCCCAAATTATCAGGCTCTCTACAAAAAATCTATCGAAATTCAAAACCCCATAAGGTCAACAACTAAATTTTTTTTAGCCAAATCGGCCGAAGAGAACAGGGGTTTAACACAAAAACACTAATAGCTGCCGATGTAACGAATATATCCACAAACAATTTAGTATGAGAAAACGTAAGTCTCTATGTAAGTCAACTATTGATTATCGTGCTAGGGAAGTACATTGCCAGTGATTCACCACTTTTATTATAGCCGTATGTGCTATGTAGCTGAATGAAAAAATATAATAATAAATGTTATGAAATTACAATTGTTTTACGAGAACGTGACACAAAACTAAAATTAACTAGAGAGATAGAGTAACTACTGACAATAATAAAACATTTTTTATTAAAATCAATTATTTAAGTGATATACCAAGAACAAAAAAATATAACAATAACTTAACTCATATGTGTATAAACGTAATATATTTGCAAACGCGTACACTTTAAAAATAGGAATGCATTTATAAAAGTAATTTTATAAAAAATATCTACAAAATATCACAATATATTTACAAAATTTAACTATAAATAGCTCTTACTTAATTTACATAGTAAACAATCCTCGTATATTTCGTCAGTAGTAATAGAACGCTGAAGTCGGTTGGTAAATTATGTACAATTTCATTATGGCTAGTACTTCTGTCAACTATATAATATAAACCTTTACATTATATCTGAAGTATATAATATGTACATCAGACACTCTTCCTGGCAGAGCGCCACATGAGTCTTATCTTAACAGGGAAAACATTTAAAATGATCCCAACAAAAGAGAGAAAAAAAATTAAAAATTTGAAGTTAATCAATGCTAATTGTTGACAAAATATCCAACGCAGACGACTGCTATTCTGTCAATAGATTCTGGTCCAATATAAACAGGATCCAACCAATCTAATTCGAAAGCCTCTTATTGTCAAGATTCCCTTCCACCTTCAAATAAATGCCCCACAGTCCCACCCCGTCCCTTCGGCTCAAGCACTACCCCCTTGCTGTCTTGCATGGCGCAGAAGGAAAACCCAGATAGTCGGAGGTCCATCCGGCATTGCTTTAAATAGTCTTCTCATTGTCCTGTACTCGGGGAGACGAAAGGGGTGACCCAACCAACCCAGCCGCTGATGTTGGATAAAGGAGGAGAGTCGCCGAACTCTGCACCCCCTCGACCTTCACTTTCGAATCTAGGTGACATGTTATCTCGGTGTTCAGGATCCAAGTCTCTGAGCCATCTGAGACAACAGGCCTGATGAGTCATATATTTCAACTTTGGTGGTAGGGCTGATCAAGCCTGAAAGTATTCTTCTCCCTCTCATCTAGCCATCCTTTATGACGGAGCCGAGGAAGGATCAACTGCTTACCACCTGGAACGTGTGGCCGCCCAACATGTAGCTTTGCTGGAGCGTGATATTCATATTATTTGTCTAAAAGTTTAGTCTTCTGCTCGTTGACGTTCATCTCCGTTTCAAACTTGCTGCTCCAAGGCCCCCAGTGTCCTCCCTACAATGTCCAGATCATCTACGTACGCCAGGCCTTTGACATACTGTTAAAGATGATTTCAAGCCAGCAGAGGCGAATATATCTTCAGGAAAACAATAAACCTCTTCATCTCATCCTAATAACACTCCATGCCGTCTAAATAGGTGACCTCGGAAAAAAAAAACTAATAGAAGCATGAAAAACTATGGAAACTTTCGTTTCTTTGAAATCTTAGAGACGCTAGTACCGTCCTATTTCTTGCATGAACAGACCCCATACATTTTTGTTTTTTAGGTAAGCAACCAAAAGCTACTGTTTATTTACAACATCATATTGATAAAGAAACATTGCAATCTCATTCATAGATTCCTTTGCAGTGAAAATGTACCGAACCCATTGCGATAACTGACTTTGGCTTATGACGAGCCCACTTCTAACAAACCGTCCAAACATGTAGAGAGCCCATTGTCAGCAGCATCGCA
Source organism: Aradus depressus (assembly GCA_963662175.1). Taxonomy (NCBI): domain Eukaryota; kingdom Metazoa; phylum Arthropoda; class Insecta; order Hemiptera; family Aradidae; genus Aradus; species Aradus depressus. The sequence goes on from OY759214.1 coordinate 78,838,674, forward strand.
GCTCATTCCTGGCCACTTATATTGAAGAATGCCAAACCCATTTGTCCACAGAACATTTCTTGAAATGCACACCACTATAGATGTCTTCTAAGACAGGTGGATACAGATTCTGCAGCTGGGCTCACTCCGTTGTGTATTTATATTAATACAAGTACAGTGAAACCTCTCTACAACGGACACGGAAGGAGGGGTTTTAAAGACAATTTTGTGTCGTTTCGAAGCAGGCCAGCCATCCGTTGGAAGCTATCAAGTTCTCTGCTGTTATTTCTTGAACAACCTCTTGAGCGTTTTCTTGTCACATCGGCCCAGAAAGAGGCATGTTTTTTTAACCTAACTCGATTGAACCATTCCAAAACCAATTTGTCAATAACATCTCCCGGACCATTTTTATTTAAACGGCACATAATCTTATTTTCCCGATGAATTTTCAATATTTCGTTGTTTTTTTAAAATAATTTCGGACACTTGAGTTTTCCCAATTTTAAATGTTTCGGCTAAAGCCCGAACCGAACCGCCTTTATCATGGCATTGAATAAGTTCCAATTTTTATTTTAAAAAAGGGACCTCCGTTTTTCCGGGTGCGACAGTTCGACGTAAAAGATGATAAAGCACTAAACTCAAAAGAAAAAAAGAAGGTTTGAAAGATTCAAACCAAGGGAAGAAATGTTTGAGAGGGAAGAGGAAGAGAACTTCCGCAAAAAAAGGAAGCAATTTGAAAAGAGGAGGAAGATTCGCGGTATCTCTATTGTTTCTCAGTAGAAAATATACACATACCATACTATACCTACCTTCCTAAAACTAATTTATGTATATTATAAAAAAACAACGATAATTTTTTGATATGTACTTATAATTTTGTCCGTTCTTGAGGGCTGATTTACTCTGATGGGGACTCACGGTAGTGTCCGCGCCCGGTATGGAGGGATTCCGTTAAAGAGGGGTTAAAATGCATTCAAATCATACCTATTTTGCCAGGGCTATGCCAAAGTTGTGCGTTAAGAGAGGTGTCCGCTCTAGAAAGGTTTCACTGTATTTAGATCACGGTATTTTTTTTTTTAGCAGCTATGAATCAAATAACGTTGCAGTCTAACGATACCTGATAATATTAGCCATGTGCGAAGAGCAAAATCTTGCAGAGATGTCTAATGGTTTCCAAAAAATAAAGTTCTACGTGGTACAATAGAGTGAAGGATATATCGTTCTATGCTTCTGGAAAATAAAGGGAGCTACTAATCCTCGCATAGACCGATTACAGTACTTATATTTTCTATAACGTCACACGCAAATAGAACTGACTAGCCGTTACAATGTACAAATAAACCTTGAAAACAAACCCAATAATGTGGAGTCAACGTCCATTTTACAGTGAACTGTACCTAACAAAATGCGTTCTGAGGACTTCAATAACACTACTCGACGCCATATTCATATTAGTGGCTATGAATTTTTTTCGTTATTTATGGAGATTTTTTTATACAGCAAATCAAAGAAAACAATGTTATTAGTATTTTGCTGAATGAATTCTAGCCAAGGTAACAACTACAGGCACAGAATAATATTAAATCTAATAAATGACACTCTTATTACATATGTAAACATAAAACTATTTATTATTATAGTTGAGTAAGAGTTCATAAAATTGGAAGCATTATTATTAACAATTAAATGAAACATTTAAGGTTAAATTACATTTAAAAAAAGTTAAACTAATATTAAAGAATTATTGTTAACAAACATACCAATCTGACAATTCAAAAAAAAAAAAACATTATTAAATTTTTATATGACTAAAATTATCTTATTTAGTATAAACTGTAATATGGTACGTTGGACCTAGCTCATGCGAAATTGTTCCTAATTGAAATTATTGACTATTCCAGGTAGTACTTTTTGGTTTAGATTTTGCCTGTTCCTTTCAAAATGCCGAACTATCGCGGACGAATAAAAAAAGGTAATAAGCTTGTATAAGGTGAGAAGAGCCGAAAATAAGAAAGAAACTAACTTTAATAATAGAAAAATAAAATGTATGTGCAAAACATGACGAAAATCTTGATCTGCCATGGAGTGCCATGTATACCCCGAACATCTTCGAAATAGTCTTCCAAATAGATATATTAGCGTAAGAATTACCCTAACAGAATGTTTCTCGCCAATCATCATGCTTTGGAGGAGGCGGCTCATGCCCCATTTCAACATCTAAACAGGTCTCCTATCTATAAATTTCTTAGGGTTCCCATAAATGAACTCTTAAATTAAATTTTGTTTTAACATTGCATTTAATATCTCACATAGGGGTTCCTAGTTAGGTGACAGTTCTTATGATGTGTATTGTTGTTTCATGACATCAACTAAGTCTAGTATAAACAAAAAAAGTAAAATAAAAAAATTTTAAAAACCCCCGACACAATTTTTTTTTTAAATAAAACCTTGGTGGGGAGGGCTTATATTGGGAGGGGGGGGGGGGGGGGGGGAGAGAGGACTTGAAGGGCTCAGGGGGGAGGGGCTTGGTCTTATAAACATTTGAGCTCAAACACCAAGTCTCTAGCTGTAATAGAGACCGAAATCTCTACACAGGCTCTGATGAAACCTGAAGATCTTGGAAACGGCATACCTGATTTCCACCAAACATGGCTAAGAACCATCTCACAAATACCAGCTTTTGAACAAAAAAAAAAAAGCTTTGAAATCGGTTCAGCAGTTTTGGAGCTACGATGCCACAGACAGACACACAGACAAAGGCTTCAAACTTATAACACCCCTCCTTTTGCGTCGGGGGTTAAAACTATTTATTTACATTATAACGAAATTATATTCGCTCATGATGTAGGTTGTTGCTTAGTCACATTTAGTTTTATTGTTATACGAGTATATTTACGTAATTGTAGCTTATATAATCTTACTGATAATGTATATATGTCAATAGTACAGGCCCTGTAGAAGCACACTCAGTGCAGTCTTCTACTATGTTTAGTTTTTTTTGGAGGCAGTGAGTGGACAAGTAGATGCTGTAAGGTGATCTTAGAGTGGCAGATCCAGCAGGTGTCCAGTAATGAAGATGTGATGATTTGCAGGGAATTTTATTCAAAAAATGATTTTTATATTGTAAAATGATTATTTCATTTTCTAGTTAGTTGTTATGACTCATGCTAGGGCTTTAACTATGAGGTCATATCGCCTACTACCGGAGGGTCTTTCGTCATTCCGGTGGACATAAGCCCGACTCAGATCATGTCATCATACTTCTCGAAGTAATTTGGTCTAAGCAAAATAGTCGAAAACAATTTCAGTACTCTCTAAATTTACTAAATAATTCCTCCTTCATGTTCAAGAACAAACACGAAACAAACTGTCATTCGGATTATGGAGATTGAGTGTGTGGACACGATTTTCGATCCCGTTCATTCAGGGGATCCCTTAGTGCTATAAGTGACACTTGAATGTTAGTGAAAACCAAATAACAAATAATTATTATAATCCCTCAAGAGCCACTTGAAAGATAAGGATTATTGGTAAAAACAGGCATCAGTCCTTTATTTTAATTTTCATATAAATCTTCTAAAGGACTAGACTTCCGAATTTACAACATGACGATTTGCAATACGCCCTATCAATCATAAGTTCGAGGTTTAATTTAAGAACTTTCATTTTCACTTTTTTATACCTATAGTATAATGAAGTATTGTAATCGTGCGAAAATTCGAGATCAAGTTTTCAATGGATTTTCACGTTTCAATGTCCCCGAATACGTTTTGACCATGTTCACGATATCTGTATATGTGTATGGGAAGTTGTAAGCGCTCTAACGCAGAAACGATTCTAGCTATGAACTTGAAATTTGAAATAAAGAAGTCACATATGCTAACTTAGATCTGATTAAATTTTGACCAAAAATGGAAGAAAATTGAGACCACTTTACTTCGGGTCCTAACTACATTTTACAAGACACCGCTTATATTTATGACCTAATCAAAAATATTTTCAAGTAAAAATTGACGAGTAAAAATTCGAGTAAAAATCAAGACACATACTATATTAAATAGATTTTTGGTTGTCCAATTTATGAGATACATACCGAAAACAGTCCTGAAATGTCGTTTTGAAAAGCATATTTTTAAATGTTTTTTATGTATTTAAATACAAACACTAGCCCCTAATAAAAAATAATAATTGTGAAATACAAATGTCGATGTATTTTGTAAACAACATTATCCAGAGATGTATGGATATCCAGATAAAGCTAAAATATTATATTTTAATTTGTTTTACTAGTTTAATCCAAACTCGTGGATAATTCGCGAGTTATCGGGATAACCCTAGCTTTATCTATACTTCGGACTTTACCCATAATACATACATTAACATCCTCCAACATACAGAACTGCACAATACTGTCATAAACGTCACCGCTCTCTACAGTCCACAATGGGATAACACTATTCTGGTACAAATCTGGGACAGACCATAATCATGTGCTTCGAAGTCTCAAACTCGTCATATCTACACATCGAGGTACGAACAAGACCTACTCTACGCAAAATACCATCGGCAAATACTTGCTTCCACCGACAAACTGACACGGACATTTTTTGTCCAAAAAACAATGGCTTCGGCTGTATTCGGGGGTTGATACGATAAGAGCCCTTCATCGAAGTTAAATTCCAGCCAGTCGGACCACTCTTCTCTATAGGAGGAGGCCATTTCTGACCAGGTGCCAAGAAACAAAGAACCAGAACCTCCTGCACTTGGGCCATTCCCACGTGACCTCACTACCTTCACAAGACATTTGCACCTTCTATGTTTTGATTTTCTAAACTACTAATTTTATTCTACACCTGGAAAGGACTAAAATCACCACAACTTCTCAAAGTTAAAAAGCTAGTAACTGTTACATATTATTTTCATTTTTCAGCACTATAGAATCTTCTCTTCTGAATTTTGCAGCACTATAGCTAATCGTTCGAAAAAAATCGAATGTTCCAATCAACAGACACTCCAATTTGAACCCGAGCGAATCGGACAAGGTATTTAATTCATTACCTTTACCCATAATATTTATTTATTAAGCCCTCGCGAAATTTAGCCTTATACTTATGCAAAAAAATTCATAGTTCTCGCATCGGAATTTATCGGCGATATATGAAACTATTTTGGAAGGGTGCTAAAATACTTTTGAAGTAGTTAGGTATAAAAATTGAAACGTAAAATGAAAGTCGCCAACAATGAAAACACGTATTTATGAGTACAGAACCAACTACCATATTACCACTTCTTTATATTTTATTTTATTTATTTTTCTATATTAGTTACCTCCGGTGTATTTATCAACTGCTGCATCATTTTCTATCCGAAGGGCTTATTTTCAAAAAAAATGTCTTGATATGAAAATAAGCTCTTTTTTATTATTTAATTTTTCTCTTACACAACCATTCTAGCTGTGGCCCATTTATTACATATAGCCATAATTAGAAAATGTTGCATCGGATACATGAAATACACCCTTCATCGTAACTATAGTATACGTTCTTCCAATAGCGCAATCAATCTAAAAACATGAATACAAAAAAGAGAGTCACAGCTAAGAACTGTAAATATCGCTTGAAAAATACAACGCGAAGTTAATATCACTTTAAAGACTATTTGTATAATTTGGTCTTTTAATAAAAAGACAAAAAAAAGAAAAAAAAAGTGGGACCCTTCTATGTTATGTTTTAACCTCAAAGGGTTCCAGGTTTAGTTTAATGAGAATTACAAAACAGGAAAATCGTTTGGGGAAAATATAGACTCTTGGGGCCAGGGAGAACTGTTGTTGGCTCTGCATGACTGGCCGGGTGACGTGGTACAGACATTCTTAGAAACCTCTATGAACTGGTCAGGTTTCATCAGATCTGGTGTCTCTCTCATATTTTCACCACTATTTAGTCTACTGGCGTAACTTAAAACTATAGTATTACGACTTTTTCGGGGTTTACGACCGAATGGATGTGTGCTTGTTGCTGGTAGCGGGACTGAAGAAGACACTTCACTGTTCCCGGTAGAGTGATGACCGTTGTCCAGACCAATTCTATCCGTTGGATAACTTCTATGGGGTGAAAGATTCTCGTAGTTGACAAATTCAAAACTGATTTTTTCGTCAATTTCATCAAATTTGATACTTGGAGGATCGTCATCAGTTGAAGCAGCACCGAACTGACCATCTGCTGTAAAATAATTGAAGGAAATTTAAATAAATAATGAATATAATAAATCGGAATAATGAATATAAAAACCTTTTCTGCAAGTGTAAATAATATATATCCATGTCAATTCAGCAAATAAGCTCTAGCCCACTCTCTTCAAATAAGCTCATTTATAGAGACCCACCAACAAACCAATCATAACGTTTTGTTACACAACTTCTTACAAGAGGAAGGGTTTATAGCCATTTAAATTTTTTGCATATGAAAGAAAATGTTTCACATTTAATGTAACTTCTCAGTCATCTATAGCTCATTAGAAGAGGAGTTATCAACTTTCATATGCTAATTTTTATTTTTTTTATATACAAACAGATATTTACAATACATATATGTATACATCGAGGAAACAGGGCGTTTCAGGTTTAAAGGGCAAAACGACCAGATCATACAGAACCCAAAATACATGTTTTAAGACTAAAAATTCTCAAAAACAACGTTTTTTAAACACACTGCTAAATATCCGAATTAAAACTCATGAAACAAAAAAAACTCTGCAGTTAAAAATTGTAGAAAAAAGTTCTGCAGTTAAAAATTGTAGAGAAATAAATTTGCAAAAAGACTGATCTATATATATAAGATTTGGAGACGCTTCTCAAAATTTTTCTTGCGGAAAAAGAGGTCGAATTAAAGGCTTCATAAAAACAAGAAAATGTATGTAGAGTCAGTAATACTGAATGGCATGGTATACACCTAGGGATCTAAGCATTCAACGCTAGACTGCCTACTTGTGACTTCTCGTTCTCCTCGAGACAATCGCATAACGTCCCCTCCAAAAGACAGCGTATTCAAGGTTTTTTTTTGCTTCCAGATAAAAAGAGAGAGCCCGTGAGAGAGGTGAAAGCAAACTTTCGATACTTTTCACAATAGACAAGCCCGCTACCTCTGAGCGAGAGGCATCCACCACCCCTTCCACAGTTCATCAAATCAACTATTTAAATGATGTGGTCAATTATAATAATTTCTCCTAATTTATAAATTCTTGGGACATTCCTCAATAACATTGAATTCTGTATGCCTTTCATATTTGACTAAAAAAAAAAAAATAGTTAATTTTGCTTAGTAAATGTAATTTTTTTTATTTCACTAATTCATTTAATTTTATTATTAAAAAATCCTGAAATTTTTTTGTTGATGATTCAATGGCATAGAAAATGAAAATGAAATAAAAAGAATATTATTCTGGGACCGAACTCCCCTAAGAATAAATACATATTGAGTCAAAAATATAAGGAAACAATGAAATAAAGTATCAGTATGCGTATAAAAGAATAAATACACAAATAAATAAGTTAGTGCTACAATGGAGAAAAACTAGACAATAATAAATATACATAAATAAAAAAATTGAACATGAACAACATAATTATAAAGAAATAAACGAAAATAAATGTATTTATGCACATAGGAGAATGTATATAATAAAGAATCATAGCATATGAATCGTAAATAGCATTTAATTTATAAGTCCTCCATTAAATTAAGTTATAACATTCCTTTCGTGTTTGCAGCTGTTTTCAAACATGAACCTGATCCAAACAGAACCGAACAATGATGTATCCTCTAAATGGTGACTTTCATTAGGATAATATGTTCTCTCTTTTCGTAATTATCATTCTACTAGGACCGAGACCAGGTACTTTAAGAGCCGAAAGATACTAACAGGTTTTTGGTACTATGGCACATGAAAACATGTTACTAGGTCAAAATCGAATTGAATGAATTATTTATATCTATCGGAGAAACGCGGACATATTGTAGAAACTTGATAAATAAATAAACTTATTTTCTGAAATATTGTCTATTCCACAATCTTAGTCAGGTTGTTTATATTAAGGAAAAATCTCAGACAACTTTCACAATTCTTAAGAAAAGGATATAATTGGACAACATTGTAATAAAGAACAAAAGTGGAGTATATAGTCTACAGTGAGAAAGTGCAACCAATTGTATATTGGACAGACTGGCCCATGTTTTAAAGACTGAATTAAGGAACTGAGGTGAGGCAACTGGTCCACTTTCGCGACCCACTTGTCACCTAGCCGAAGGCAACAAATACCTCAATTTTTGCTGAAAAGCCGATTACTTCATAGTTGGAAGAATTGAAAATAAATAAAGCAATATAAAAGTTAAACAAGTTCTTTCTTTTTATTTATTTTATTAGCTATCGACATAAATCGCAGAAATGTATTGATATAAATTAGTTTATCTTGTAAGAATTTAATAATATTATATATAATTTTAGTTACTGTTATTGAAAATAGGAAGAAAATATTTCAAATAACAAACGAATAACCGTAAATTTCAAAAAGAAGTTTTATTTATTTATCTATCTACAAATCTTATATATTTATATGAATGTATGAAATACGAAATGTTTATCAATCAGTACATTAGATGTAAATAGCCTTATGTTGGTTGATGTTTTCAACTAAGAGTTACAATTAATGTAACATTTGACATAATTTCGATATTGATGTATATCGATATAGAGCACCAATAAAAAAATCTCGACATAGAATAAATATCTATACTTTAAAAAGACGATTATTTTTCCCTTTCCAAAATACTGATATTCCAATGTTTAGACGTAACTGTTTAACCACTAAGGTACCAAATTTAAATACGTATAGTTAAAATACTAACTGTCTGTAGACGAACTTCGTGAAGGTCCCCAATGTTGTTCTATCAGCTCGTTCGAAAAACCATTGCCCATTACCTGAAAAGAAACTAAACACATTAGCTTGCATAATACTAAATTTTGCAATAAAAACATCAGTTTATTTGTATCTGAAATAAAAAATTAACAATTTCAAATTTCATCAAGGGGAACATATTATTCCTGTCCCTATCTGAGTTGTCACAGTATAAAAAATGTTTTAAGACTGTCTGGTGATGAGGACAACCTCGAAAGCCGGCTAACGTGTTATAATATAATCTGTGAGAGGTAATGCATTTTACTTCCCCAGTCAAAGTATAGAAGAAGTTATGTAATCTGTCAGAAATTCGATGCGGAGTTTTCAACGGAATTTTATTTTTTCCAACCTCTTGATTCCTAATCTGCGAACACAATAACTTCACACAGAATGAATTTATCGACACGAAATTTTACATTCAAATTTAAAACTCCATAAGGATGGCCTGACTCAAATACCCTTATAACTGCCGATGTATCGAATGTGTCAACACAATATTTTGTCTGAGGACTCTAGCCACTATGCGAATCAAATGATGAGTTTTAGCCCAAAAAGTCGATTGGGTTTGGAGGGAGAGTGAAAACGTAATTGATTAATTCGTGCTGGGAAGTACTTTGGAGTAAAATATGGCCTGAATTGTGCGGATGCTTTTGTAAAAAAACGCTAATGCAATCAGAAATGATAACAACATATTTAGCACATTCATTGAAAAGATACTACTACAACAATGAAAATTGAAGAATTGTCAAAAATAAGTTTGTTTTATTTATTAATTGAAGAATTGTCTTAAATCACACCAATAGTTTATTATTATTGAGCGTGAAATTTTCTGATCTATGTTTATGAGAAACTTCTTGCTCAGAATTGAATTGTTAAGATCCCAAACGGAGCTCGGTAAAATTGATTTTTATGAAACATTTGTTTTTTGTTAGGTAAGAAGGTTGTAGAGCTGAAGAGTGTCCCTGGCTAGCTGAAGGAGACCTCAAGGATCGTAACGATTCATATTCATATGTTCCTTGCATTCACTATATGTATACGAAAACTTTCATCTTTCTTGTTAACAATATTTAAGACAATTCTTCAGGTGTAATTGCCTCTATTCCTGAATTCGATTTTTCGATTTCTACTCTAAAAGAACTGGATCAGATGACCTCCCTCAATAAACTTTAAAAAAAATAGTAGTTCGACAAAATGTATACATAATTAAGCAAAATGTTAGTTCTAGCAAGACCGGACTTTCACAGAATGGACTCAGTGTGAGCTCCTCTGTTCATGTATAGAATAACGGATTTGTAACATTTCATTCAAGATACGTACCTCTCTAAGGTCAGAAAATAGTCTAGCATCTTTTTGTACTCGGGTAAACTGTCTTTCTAAATTCCGCATGAACTGACCCCTTCCAATTCCGTTCACAGGAACATCATCATTTTCGAACTGGAAAAACGTAATTTAAAAATATTAAATTAAAAGATACAAACTACTGAAACAGATCAACTAAAATGAGAATGATACATTCATTTTGTTCAAATGAAAATGTGGAATTCTGTTTTTAAATTAACATTTTTAATGACTAATATTTTTTACAATTCATTTGAATTCATTTTCCACCGCGCAGTATCAAAAAACTAGTTTTCATGAAAACCAAAATATTTTAGTGCATAGTAGTCGAGTAGGATACCTAATTGAAGGGATCTGAAAAATATATGACGATAATATTTTTACAAAATTTTAAATTTGAAACCTCTCAGTAATCATTGCTGTTGATGCAAAAAAAATTAAATTAATAATGAAACTTTATATTAAACGAGAGAACATCAAAAATAGATCATGAACACATTTTTGTCAGATTTAAAAAAAAAACAAAAAAACAGTACGAATCGGTTGATAGAGAGACTATGAACCTGTAGAACGTTTCCAATGGTCATAAGTATAGAAAACTATCAAGATTCGCATAATGCAAGAAAATTAGCGCGAAATTGTACATTTGGAATTGCTCTGATACGAACTCCGAAAATTCGCATTCGCGCCGCACATTATGAAAATAAACTTTTTAGAATTCTCAAGTGATTCTAACTCTCGTAATGGTCTACCTGAAAAAAGACTGTGAGGTTAACCGAATAGTTTTCAAACAGTTTTACAAGTGCATAACCTACAAATTAACTCCATTAAAAATGTTTAGCAATATTTAACACTTAACGTTCACGACGGACCTAGGTGGGGTGGGATAGCACTTTTGCCTACCAACCGAGAGTTTCGAGCATCCGAATCATCAATGTAAGATTAAATTTAATATTATTTGTGTCGTCATTTGGAGCAGAATGACAAGTTGATATCCCGTCGCTATTAACCAAAACAGCTTAAGTGACAAAAAAAATAAATAGAATTATATAAATTCGAAATTGACCTACAAAACCCCTGAGCACACATGACTGATTGTGCTTATTTACAACAAGTACAAACCATAAATAAATTTGTTGAGACTTTAATTTTAATATTGAACAATCATGTCTTACTGTTAGACAAAAAAAACATTTTACAAATATACATTCCTCATTTAAAATAATCCATATACACTCACTGCATCCATTAGTCGTTACAGCTCGAATTGTACACCTAATTTATTAATTTCAAGAAAACAATAATTATAAAATGAAAAAATATAAGCCAGCACATCAATAACTAAGTTCTAAGCCTAAAAACAATAAACGACAAGTATTATCTGGTTCTGATTGGTCGAATGAGTGATGAAACTAGCTGAGTCTATATCTACGCATCGAAACATATTTTACATAGAAAAATAACATTATATAGACCTTAGAAAATATTGTAGAATATGTATAAAATTAAATTCTAGGAGAAATCAGTAAAACATTTATTACATATTCCAGTTCAGTATCCATAATATTTATAGCTGTTTCAGAAACTACTTTTCTATCTAACTTATAGATAGCTATACATACAAGATTATCCTCAAGAGCAGGTAAACTGTCCTTGGATTAAAAGGTCTTTTTTTCTCTTCCGCCCTTTGGAAGAGTTAGCAGAGAAATGGATAAACTTCATAATAGAGAATTAACGTTAATGTTTTTCTCATATTGAGAAAATATTTTTTTGAGTAAATCAAGAGCTGAGGCTTATGGTGTGACAAATAAGTACAATGATTTGAATAAAGTGAGCACTTCTATTGGAAAGAAATAATTAGTGACGAAAGAAGATTATCGTATATAAAACGATATTGTACAATTCTTTAATTAATTAATAAAATTTAGGGTAAGATGGAAGATGTTTCATACCACATTATTATCATAGTTGAAGGAAACCATACTTGAGGCCTTTCATAAAATTATAAAACGTCTAAAAGTATTTATGATTTCCATTTTTCAAGAATTATTTTCCATTCGTTTTGTAACTTGAAATTATAGCAAAAAAAAACTGCAGAATTTCATATTCTGAACTTAAAAAATTACGGAATACATATAAACAATAATAAATACCTCTCCATATGAGTGGATGTCATAGATAGAGTCCGGAAATGGATTAGGATTTGGTACATTTACATGTTTTTCATTCATCTCCATAAGATTTTGAATAGAATCATTTGATTGTCCTACGTCCATTCGGGATACGGAATTTATTGTTTCAAATACATCTTCAACCGTTTGCCAAGAGTTTTGGGACGTTCTAACAGGAGACGTATTAGTATCCCAAACGCTGAAATAAAATTTAAATCAATACATATCAAGAATTAAATAATCATTTTAAAAAACATAGTGATACATACTCCATTGTGCATTAAAATAATTAAAATGAGAGAACAGTTGAACTCATAACAAATATACGACAAAATATGGGACAGGTTTCATCGGGAAACACACAGATAACCTAACATCTCGAACAGCTGACAGACCTGAGACATATGACAAATAACCTGACTCTTATTAGTTTAAATAATGGGCAACATTTTTACATTTTAATTCTTTAAATGTGGTTATATGTTTTAAATGAATCTTTTAATTTACTCTAATGGGTGACAGGGCTACGTTTGATTTTTTAAATCAATACAAGACTATATCAAATAAACTGAAAAAGTACGTTTGCTTAACTTAATTATTTTAAAGATTACAATTTATTTCTTATATTCAGTTTGATAATTTTTTTATTTTATTAGGAGATTTTTGAGGAAGACCAATGCTACTGAACCTAGTGACCAATTTGGTGAGGTTTGTTTAATTCAGATTTTCTAAATTAGTTTTACTATATATTCATACGTGTGATACTTTTATGTGTTACAAATAGTAAGTGAATATTTATTTCAGCTTTTCTAGCTGCTCAGTGCGAACGAAGTGATTTACCTCAATATGCGAGCCTTAGTTGGCTTGCTGTGGCAAGATGCGAGTCTTCTTTGCATCATTCAAATGAAGAAGCCGTAGCACTAGTCAAAGCTGGTCGTCTTAGTCTAGAAGCAGAAAAAAGAAATATTATTGGCTGTGATGAACACCTAAAGGTATATTGTTGTATTCATATTTTTTTTGTTTTATATCTCGTGGCAGTTTTTAAATGTTCTTCTCTTCTATGCTTAAGTAGTAATTAGTTTTTGTCTGAAAAGGCTGGAACATCATGTTTGAAGCAAGCAGAGAGTCTTTGGAGCAAGGAAAACCCCTTAGTGGCAGCTCTTTGTCTGGAAACAGGGAATACTATGAAAGAATTTTCGTCCCAGCATTCTGTTACTTACTTTTGTAAAGCTTGTAATTTATTTGAAAATTCCCCACCTCTCCATCTGCGGGCCCTTGGTAAACTTGCCTCTGCGAAAATATCCATAGGTATTTCCACTTTTTATTACCAAGACAACAAATTATTACAACTTTTATTTATTTTCTTGCTAAAAACAAAATATTATTACAGGTGATTACCATGGAGCTTTGTCGATATTCAGCCAAATGCTAAATGTTATTGACAAAATTTCCTCAGTTTCATTCGGTGTATATAGTGATATTCTAGTCAGGTATGTATGAACATGTCCTGAATATTCATTGCACATTGAATCTGTTGCTTGTGCTACATATTTTTGTAGCTTTAAGAAGGCAATTTGACATATTTATATAAAAATTAACTTGAGAATACAAAAGTTTATGTCCTGGTTATGGTTGCAAATCAAATTACAGTTTCAAAATGTTACCGGATATTAACTGTGAGTTTTGAATACGGGTGTTCTTATTTATACACTGTGTGCTTTTATGAAAGCAGTTTCTTGGTGTAATTACTTCCCTATAGTCCCCCCTAATGTATTTATACATGTGATCTTGTCGTTGTATACTGTTATAAATTCAAGGATAATAGTTGAGTATTATAATAACAAAAACATTTTATTTGTACCTAAAACAAACAAATTAATAGTATTGTTTGTTTTTCGATTTAATTTATTATGTTGTAAACCATAAATCTGAACCTCAGAGCAAATTTTGGTATTGTCACATTTCGCTAGTTTTTCAGGGCAGCATTTTATAAGATATGCTCTCTTATATCCTCGCTGTAGTATTCGAGAAAAATGTTGGAATCGACTAAGATTGTTTTACATATCATACAAAATGTTATATGTAAATTCAAAACCCCATAAGGACGACACTTTGGACTCAATTCGAAAAACCCAATAACTGCCGATGTATTGCATGTTTCGACAGAAATTTCATCTTTTTATTCAAAACCTCATGAGGATAGTATCTGTAAAATTTCAGCAAAATCTGCCGTGTAGCAATGATGATTATTGTTACTTGTAAAATATAATTCTTCTTGATTCTATTTCTTATATGGTTCTTGGGTCTGCCAAAATTCAACAGTTTTAAAAAACTAAGATGACATGAGGTTGCAAAATATCAACGTTTTTTATTTCTCAACTTATACTTTCTATTTAAATATGTATGTTCATCTATCCCTTACATTTACTCACTAATAATAAAAAAACGTTATCCTAACAAAATATCCTATTAATTTTTAATTAATATATATTTAACCTATTCAATTAACAGTCGACAAACTCTCTGAACTCATAGACGGTCCTTTATGAGTAGGTTAGGTTTTATTTTAATTAATTATTTAAATATTTATCCAAAATGAAATAAAAAAATCTCAAACTAATACTAATTATATTTATTGTAAACTCTTTTAAAATTTCCATGGAACTCGACTCTCATGTCTATCCTCTAGCTGGAGTTTCCTTCAACCAACACATCCGTCGTTCCTTAACAATGTGTTTCCTATTCCTTCTTTTTACATCCCGCCCTATCTAGGAAACATAGCACTCGGCTTCTAAAAATGTTGGGTTTCTTATCCGCTACAACATACTCAACGTTTTATTTCAAATTAGGCTAGTAAAAAAAAAAAGTTTTACATTATTTTAAAATATAAGACCTACAGCAAATTATTTAACCACATTTCCATATCTAATTATTCATCGTTATAATAAAAAGAAAATTTCTTAATCCCTCCCTTCCTTGGAATGAAGACTTAAATACATACAGTAGACTCTCCCTTATCCGGCGCGAGCAAAATAATATCAAATTGGTTAAACTAAAATTAACATTCAATTATTAGATCATCAATCATATGAGCCACATGTATTTACGAGCACATAATAATTCCGTAACTCACGAATCTTTTATGTATTTAATGAAGGGAACGCTAATACAATATTTTATTACTTCACTAATATTCTATAAATAAGTTATAATAAATACGTACAATGTTCAGTATGTACTGTGGCGTTCAAAAGTATTTGCACAAGCAATATTTTACTCATAATCATAGTAAGGGACAACTAAAAAAATCATATAACTAGGTACACAAAAACGTTATTTATTTAAGCATATATTTACGTTGTAAATTGTAATTATTGTAGGTATTTAAAATTAAAATAAAGTTCTTTAAAAAAATGATTCTATATGCTTCTTATTCTTTCTTACTTTTCTTTGGTTGCGTGGGTCCGCCAAGACTAACAGTTATGAAAAATCAAAATGACAAAGAAGTGCAAAATACATGGAATAAAATTACGCCATTCTTATTTGATGATATATATATATATTCGTGAATAAAAAACATTCGTGACAAACTTGAAAATTATTGCTCAGAATCCTTGAAACAAACTCAATATATATATTATATACTCTCAAGCTCTATCTTTATAATTGTTTATTGGATCACGGTACCTTATTATCTTTGTTCGATGCTGGTTGCGATGGCTATTGAGTTCTGGCGTTCTGCAATGATCAGTCTCTGCTGTCTGTCTCTAATGTTGATAAGAGCTCCAACACATCTCCCTCTTTGGTCTGGTGCTGAGTCCTGGATCTGGACAGTTGGCTGGAACAAGAGCTGAAGGGGACCTTCCTCCTCTGGAACAGTTGATGAAGTAGGGTGATCCACCCTCTGCGGAGGTCTCTGACGAAGTGGGCTGATCTAGGTGGGGTTCGCTCACAACCATGTTCCCGCCCCCCGGGACTCTTCTGGGTGCCTATTGGTGGTTCAATCCCCCACCCTTGAATTCTCCTTACGGTTGGGGGTCTTCCAAGACTTCCTGTCTTCCAATCCAATTATTTTCACTTCACTGTTCTTAATTATTTTAAAGCAATTAATGCCCCTAATTTTGGGTATTACAACGTAAAACCCGTTAATGCGAAATAATAAAACATATTTTTACAATTTTTTTTTTGAAAATGTATTTGCACATAATATAAAACTTGAAATAAAAATTATTATAAAATCAATAAAACAACCTATAATAATTTTAATACTTGGTACAAAGTCCATTGGCGTCTATCACAGCCTGAAACCTCCTTGGCATGGAATTAACTAAATTTTTTATGAAGTTAACGTCAACTTTATTCCACTCGTCCAATAAAATTTCTTTTAAATTATTTTTTCCCTTAATTTTATGTTTTCGAATGTTAAGGTCTAAATAGTTCCAAACATGTTCTATAATATTTAAGTCTGGAGATTGGGGAGGGGTTAGTAGCATCCTGGGCGCATTATAAAGAAGTCATTCTCTGGTTTTATTGGCCTTGTGTTTTGGATCATTGTCCTGTTGGAATATAAAGATATTTTCCATATGCAATTTGATGGCACTAGCTCGGAGATTATGGCGCAAAATGTTGACGTATGTATCAGAAGTCATGACAGATTCAATTGGGACAAGATTGCCTACCCCATTGTAAGCCACACACCCCCACACCATCACATGACCTCCACCATGTTCTACCGTAGGTGTGACATTAAGGCGTTTAAGCTCTTTATTTGGTTTTCGCCAGATATATTTCTTTCACTTCCAAAAACGTTAAATTTGCTCTCATCACTAAAGAGGACGCTTTGCCAAAATTCTATTGGCTTGCTGAGATGGGTTTTTGCAAATTCCAATCTTTTTTTCTGTTGACCTCAGAAATAAAGGGATTTTTCTTTGGAATCCTTCCATGAAAATCAGCTTCATAGAGGACTCTTTTTACTGTTGATTCACTCACACGTTTATCAGAAGTCCAATCCACCTTATTGACTAATTGCCAACCACTTGTGGATGGATGTGCCTTTACTTCCCGTATGATATCCCTGCACTTCCGTTGTGTCAGAGCCCTTGGTCGTCTTGTTCGTTGCTTATTTAATCTATTTCCTGTCTCCTGGAACCTTTTTATGACATAACGGACTGTAGAAAAATTTAAATTTAAAATATTCCCAATTTCATGGTAGATGTTGCCTTGGTTTCTCAAAATAATATTTCCCCTTACTGCCTGGGATACCTCACGTTTCTTCGGTGCCATGTTGACTGAGACTGGATTAAAATAGTAGAGTATTGTGAAGAATGTTAATCCCTAATTAAGTGAGAAAGGAAATGTAAATAAAAAGTGTAAACACACTTAGGTATAGAATTACTGTACTAATTAAAATAACCAGTATATTATGTGCAAATACTTATGAACGGAGCTTTTTCAAAAAAAATTGTTGAAAAATATGTTTTCTTATTTTGCATTAACGGTTTTTACGTAAATATATGCATAAATAAATAACGTTTTTGTGTACCTAGTTATATGATTTTTTAAAATTATCCCTTACTATGAATATGAGTAAAATATTGCTTGTGCAAATACTTTTGAACGCCACAGTACATATTTTTGTTTTGCTATTCCTCCAAAACCAGTTATCGGTTTGGACTAATAATCAATAGTTGACTAACATAGTGGCTCCTAAATCCTCATACTAAATGGTGTGTCGATAAAGTCATTACACGGACAGTTATTAGGGTTATGGAGCTGAACTGCATTCTCTAAACCTTCATTCTTCTCGGCCGATTCTGCTGAAATTTCACTGGTTTTGTCATCATGGTTGACTTTTAATATAAAATTTCATGTTGATATATGCATCACATGAATCGAATGATCGTGGAAAATAATAATAAATTTATTTCCGTTAGTCCAATACATGGTAATAGGATACGTCAAAAGAATTTATACATTAAGATAGCTTATAAATTAGATTTATAACTACTTGCGTCTAATACACCTATGATTAGTAGTAATAACTAAACTATTAAAAAAAAGTAAAATGAAATTAATAAAAACTGAACAAATAAACACTTTAAAATATATGAGTGTATAAACAAATTAATACAAGTAATAATCATCAATAATAAGTAGAGAGATTTTTCAATTTAATAAAAATTAAGATAACTATTTTTCAAAAAAACTCTTCGGAAGTGTCTTTATCCCAACGATGTTTTGGGACGTGCTTACGTCCCATCATCAGGTCCCAAAGTGCGAGATATAGAATAAACAAAAAAAATGTAACTATAACAATATATGAAAAAAAAAAAAATATATATATATATATATAGATTAATCAATTATAAATGAATATATAATATAGAAAAGTCTAAATAAATGAATAAATAAAACAATAACTTACATTCAACTGACCTTTAAGGTGTGGAGGAACTCAGGAGGAAATTAATAAGTGGGGTTTTGAATGTAAATATAAATTGACAGTTATTGGGATTTTTAAGTTGAGTTGAAGGCTCCTCATAATCCCAAAATCAAAAGGTGTCCTTAGATGGTTCTGGATACACATATAAAAGATCGTGCAGAACATACATTCTATCGAGAGTTATTGTAATCACAGACACACAAAACGTTTTCCCATTTTTGAAATCTGGAGCTGCGAAAAATGAAATTCCGCATCGAATTTCTGACCGATTTTATAACTTCCTGTCAATTTCGTACAGCGGGTAGAATAAAAACAAAGTGGCCTTAATACCATAAGAGTATAGCTCTGAGATCCAGGTACGTAATATTGATCTGTGTTCATTTGTTTTGTTGTAGATGCGAAATCTCTAGGGTACTTTTAATTCTTTTGCTTCAACCTACTCCTCAAAAAATTTCTTCCGAACTCGCCAAATTCGTTGAGAAATACACATGGATCGGCGAACCTGATCCTAAAACAAGTAACGAATTTAAATGTTGAAATGATGAAATTAGAAATTATCTCAAGTGCTTAAATAATAAATAAATGTATTTTACTTTTCAGTCTCATGGTTGGGTGAAGAGCTGTTTTTTCTTCTTCAGTCACTAGTAATGTCTTGTCAGTGCCAGGACCTGGAAGCTGTCCACGATTTGGAGAGTGATTTGTGGAAATACTTTAGCAGCGAACAGAACTGTTTACTCCAGATTATTATACAGAATATCAACAACACAGACAAATAGTATTTACTGGCGCAAATGGAGGAAAAATGAGAAAACAAATTTGTAAATATGTAATGTGATAATTTTTAATGTTTTTATTAATATATTTACATTCGAACATTGTTTTAATAAATATTTTTAAAAAATCTGTTTATTTTCCCTATATGTATTTTTATGTATAAGGATGGCTAATGCATTTGTAAAACTATTATAATTGAAGCACAGTAGTTTTATTATTTTCCCTTGGGAAAAGATGTGTAAACATGACAAAGTTAAAAGTCGAATTTTCTTCATATATACTCCTAACCACCAAAATGGGACCAGGTATGGAAGATGTCTCCAAAGTTTTTGGTGTGTGCGAAGACGCCGGTAGCTTGGGGGTAGCGTACTTGCCTATTTAGCTGAAGATCGTGGGTTCGAAACCTGGCCGAGGCCAATCGGTGAGCAAGCTGTCCTTCGGATGAGATTTTTTGGAATGGGGTTCCAAGCCTGTGCGATGACACGTACTTGTTAAAGACCCCTACGTTAGATGAATAGAAATTTCGGGTAGGCAAAAAGTATGAATTCAATACTAGAGTTGGGCTCATATCTACCAGCGCGACGAAAGTGCGCTCTGGTCATAGGCGATATTCGTAGTTAAAGCCCGGGCATTAGTCACTATAACTAATTTGGTGAGGACCTTTACTTGCTCAGCGATATCCAAAAAAGACGCTCTAGCGGTTTGGAAAATACTCCACCTCCAATGCTTTTTTTTTTTACACAACTTTAGCACACTTTTAGATAAATATTACAAAAAACAATTTGCGAGTTATCGTGTCCATGACAATCAGCTTCTAAGTTGAGGAACGCGGACATATTGTGGAAACTTGTGATAAATAAATAAAACAAACTTATTTTTGAAATATTGTCTATTCCACTAAAGATATATATACAACTACCGGTTTCGGCCTTACACCATCGTCAGGTCATAACTAGACCTGACGATGGTGTAAGGCCGAAACCGGTAGTTATATATATATCTTTAGTGGAATAGACAATATTTCAAAAATAAGTTTGTTTTATTTATTTAATCAGGAATCAGGTCAGAAAAATGAAATTACGGTGAAAAAACAACATCGAGTTTTTGGTTGATTAAATAACTTTCCTTAATTAAACTGCACACAGCTCGTTAGACATTTGGCTTAAAATTCTAAATATAATTTTTAAAAATGAACACGTGATTTCCGTAATTTCTCTCTAAAAAGTGATCCATCGATAACTCAAAATATCTATTACATCCTGAGAAAAAAGCAATTTTATAATTGGATACACAAAGATCTGGAGAAATTGTCAAATCACAAATTCTCCATGAATCAGGTAAATATTGTTCCAAAAAAACATTCCTCTTGTGATATTGAAACACACATTTCCATGAAATTTCACAAAACTCTAGAAAATAGGTGCCATTTTAAAGAAATGTATGTTGATTTGTCATGGAACACATCTATATGAGAATGTGGTTGAAAAAAACTATAACTGTTATACATTATAAATTCTTTATTTATATATTATTCTCTACTAATAATAATTACATAGATATTTATGTATAATGAAGTCAAATATTCGTTCATTTTCCATTCACCAAAAAATGGAATTAGAATACACACTTCATTTTCACAAGAACTTGAGTTCTTGTTGGCGCAAAGAACAAACAATATTATTTGTTAGTATTCATAATAAATTAAAATACGAGTATTTACATAATGTTGGAGAAAATCGCAAAGTGCATAACTCAATTTCATTGAAAAGAGAGATGGATGTCAACTGGTGTTGACCCGTGAAACGTACATCTATGACACTCGCTATCCAACGATAGAAGCATAGTGACGTATATAGGCGAATGTATTCTGAATTAGATATTTCAATACATTTTATTATATTCTGTAAAAATAAAACCGAGTGACGCACCTTGCGAATTGCTCTCATCATAAGGTTTCTTTAATAATAATCTTTAAACTTATTAATACTTTTTTTTTACAATATCTTTAATTTACCAATAAAGTTATATAAAAAAATACAATTAAAAAATTTTTGAATTCGAGTACAAAAATAAAAACTCTTCCATTGCAATAAATTAAACAATTACCTCAAATGGACGGATGAAAATACCTAATTGAGAATTTTATAGTCTTTAAATAATAACAAGTCTACTGAAAACGATATATTGAATCGAGTAGAATGAATATATTGTGGAGAACATAAATAGACTAGGTATCACAAAAGACAAAAAGCAAATACTGATTAGATTTTTTCATTTTAGGGTTCTGTACCACAAATGGGGGGAAAAAAACGGAACCCCTAAGAAAAGCCAGGGTTTTACCTAGAAAGCTAAAATTTCAGAAGTAGGTAAAAATATATATAAAATACCCTCAATATTTCCGAAAAAAAAATGCGAATATTATTAGTAATTAACTAAGCGCTGAAAAAATTTAATAAAACTGTAAATCGTCTTTAAAAAAAACATATATTTATGAAAAAATAGAGAACAATGCGAAGGTTTTCCAAAAAATAGAAAGAAAACTGAGCTTATAAATTATTCAAATAACCAATACTTTTTTTTATAATAAAAATGAAATTGTATAAAGTACAATGTACATAACAGTAAAAATAATACTGCAAAAGTATATTTTTTAAATATATTTGTTACATTTATAAATTAACAAAAACTTTACGAAATATCGATGGCTGGCTTGTAAAATGTTCTCAATTTTTAAAAACTGAGTTTTAATTGTTTCAATATTGCTACTGATGACTTAGTTGATCCGGAGGCTGACCAATAATCGAGTGCAGCCAGGTAAAATGTTATTATCTATCTACGACAATTAGGAAGATCACTCATTTTTTTGACTTCAAGGAGTTTTACAAAACAACCATCGATATATACTTCTTTTTCAGTACAATGTTCGTTTTTACTGATAGTATAGACAATATTCAAATGACAATAAGTTGAATAAATTAAAGAAAAACTGTTTCGCAGTAGATGGTAGTCCTTACTGCCTAACTTACTAGCAGGTGTACGGGAGATCTTACAACACAAACCAACCAATATGGTTTGTCAAAAGACAGTTATAAAAGATGAGATTCTCGTTAATAAATACTATATTAATACTTTTAATACATTTTCCAAAAAAGGAGAAAAAAGTTTCCCAGAGCCACAATTTTTCGGAAATTTTAAAACTCTACTCTTACTAAATTTCGAGTCAAAAGACTGAATCAGATATACAATGAGGCTTATTATTACTTCCTGTGAATTGGGAAAATAGTACAAGAAATTAATTTTCTGTCATGAAGTATTAAGTTTAATCAACAGATCTGAGGGTACCTACAATAACTATAGGGTCAATAATAAGCAAAATTCTGAGATTCGCAGAGTGATATGATAATAAACAAAGTATTGAGAAGAAAAACATTAATAGAAAAGTATATACATAGCATTATTCATCACAAATACAAAAATATATCAAGGACCCACAACTCTAGCTCTAACTGTTAGAAGTGTACAGTGTTTCTCAAACCGGGCTCCGCTGGTAGGTTAGCGGTGTGGATTTTTCACTCAAAAATATAAAAAAATATAAAATAAATATATATATATAATATAAATATATATATATAGGTTAGGTTTTATGACTCATGCCCGGGCTTTAACTACGAGGTCATATCGCCTACTACCAGAGCGCTCTTTCGTCACTCTGGTGGACATGAGCCCGACTCTACTGTGGGAGTCCTAAATTTTGCCTACCCTAAATTTTTATTCATCTAGGGTAGGGATCTTTAACGAGTACCTGACATCGTACAGGCTCGGGACCATCGCTCAATGTCCCATCCGAAGGACGACGTGCTTAAGTTTATTTTACCTCCCAGATAAAATAAACTAAGGGCCTCGGTCGGGTTACCAACCCACGACCTTGAGCTCAGAAATCAAGCACGCATACCACTGAGCTACCGGCGCCCTCTATATATATATATATATATATATATATATATATATATATATATATATATATATATATCGCTTTTAAAATAACATAGAAGAAAGATTTGTTTTTGAACAATATATTGAATATTTATATTTGAGTTAGTTTTAGAATGAATTTAACAACTAACTCAACAATTAAAATAACTCCGGAATGCATAAAGAATAATTAATATTATTTTCAAAGAAATTGTAAATAATAATCCATCTGAACTCTTAAAGTAGAGAAATGAACCGGTAATGTGATGGCAACAAACACATCCAAGGTTTTGGAAATCAATTTTTTTTTACTATGTTCAATGAAAATTTAAACCGAACCACTCATTTTCATGTTTCAAATTATTTTAAATTCTAAATTTCCAAATGTTTGCTATTCTCAGTGAACTTTGTGCGATTAATGTAAACTATTTAAAAGGGTAAAAAAAAAGCATGTAGAATTGAAAATTTAATCCGCGAAAATTGAGTGTGTGTATATGCCCTTTCAAATAGTTTTTAAGAAACAATTTGAGCTTATTATGAAAATGTGTTTAAAATAAATGAATATTGAACTGTCGATAAAATAAGTAACATACAAAATGTGGAATTAAGCTGTATTACTGAATAGACGGGCTAGAAGAAGTTTGGGAAACACTGCACTTATAGCCGTACTCAGCGCGAAAGCGAGCTAAGTTCGCACTGGGCATTTTTACATTAGACGACATTGTCTTAATGTACTTTATTTAACTCACTAAGCTCAAAGATGATTATGTGAGATTCTAAAACATTCATATACAAACATACAAATTTGAAATATACATAAATTTAAAAAACAAAATCAGTCTTTTTTAAATTTTATTTTATTCAATGCATAACTCGGCCAAATAAGCGCTGCAGCTCCAAATAAATATGTTATCCTTGCCCCCAGACTCCAGAATACTGAAAATGAATCATACAAGAAATTAATTTTTGAAATACGAAAAAAAATATTAGGTAAGCAAAAAAAATATATGAGAAAATTACAATGAAGAAATCACAGCAAGCGTCCCTCGGGGGGGGGGGGGGGGGGGGGGGGGGGCATAAATGCGCCCGAGCTCAGGCATTGTGTTCAAGAAGGAACTTTTGTGGTCTCAGACACATTTACTATTCAAATGATAGAATTAGTATATTATAGTGCTGGCCCTTTTCAATTTACAATAACTTCAATGTTGTTTAACAAAACAAGTATTATTTTATATCAATATAAACCACAATTCGTCCTCTTTCTATTCTACAAAAATATTATACATAAACCAGTTTCGGCATTGCAGCATCGTCAGATTTAGTTATAAACTAAGACGTCTTAATTTGTTGTAATTTTACTAAATTTAGAAGTTGTATGCGTTCCTAAACTTAGAAGTTGTATATACTATTTTGAGTTAATACTACAGTATTATTGATAATACCCATTTTCAATTTATAAATCTTTCATTATTTGAAGAAACAAGGGTTATTGTATGTCAATATAAACCAAAATTAGTCCTTTTTCATGTTCTGTCGTCAAACTTCATTACAACCTAAGCTTTAATCTTTAAAACATGTTCAGAAAATATGGGGGTCAGTAACATAGTATTTGGTGTTAATACTACAATACTGGCCTCCATTTTGACGCTCCCTTTGATCGTTTTACAAAATCAGTACAGTTTCTTCTGTCGTATATATGTGAAGATACATTTCACAAATCCGAAGAATCTGTACTGCCTCCTTAAAAGAACCGATGGGAGGATCAACATTTTATTATTTTGGATACCTCCACAAATCATGGAAATTTGTAAGTTCATATGGAGAAGATAAGTGACAAAAGAACGATTAGATTATTTTCTTCAATTTACTAAAACAACTGTGGAGCTACATATTCGTAACAGTCACTTTTAATAATTAACTTTTTGAAAAATAACTTTTTATAAATGTTTCTTTTAGAAGAATAGATCACTTGAAAAGTATATCGTTCTATTTGAGAAAACAATGTTATAGTTGTCACAAGAAGGATCTTCCTATTTACATCCCACCAAAATCCGGTTTCGATCCACTTAGCCCTCTGATCGGAATTGTGGCAAACAGACAAACATCGGGACCTCAAGAAATTAAATTATGAAATTACGGAAAGTGAATTTTGGCCTAAGTTAGTACTGTTCCCCAAATGTGAAGTTAGAATAGTAGAAGAGTAGTCTAAGTTAGATGGTATGAACTCGCAGACCCAAGAACCTTATCCAAAAGGACTCTTGTAAAAACTTTGTTTTACAAAATTCCACAAAGTAGACTAAAAGAAACGTCCATTACTGGCTTGCCTGGGTTTAGAATACTGTATCAATAGCAAAAGGGTATTTAATAACTAAAATACGAACCAATAGAAGCCAATATGGGGCCTAGAGCCCTGGCCAGAGCTCCCAGGGACCTGAACACTCCCAGGATCACACCTTTGTTATCATCCCCACCAAACTTGGAGGCTAGAGTCGTCAGGCAGGGCACCACGATAGAGGTGGCTAAAACACCGAAACAAAAATATTGTCACTCTAAATATTCCAACTTATGAGTCTACAAATGACTTAATAAACAATCCACACTACAGTGAGGAACTCTTTTTTCACTATTTTCCAATTGTACACACTTAATGACCTGGCAAGTTCAAAAGAAAACTTGACAAACACAAATATTGATAGAAAACTCACAACTGTCTTATGTACATTTTGTACAAATTTTTAATATTAAAAAGTTAATTTACAACCAAATATGAGAAAACTGGCTCAAATAAACACTATTGATATATAATCCAAGGGATAAGTTCCGCCAGTAAATATATTACTTTTGACTGTTTCCACCGAAAGGAATGACAGCTATTGATATCTTAACTTTGTAACTGGTCACTGTACACTAACTTAATACATACAAAAGTTGACTGACTGACATTCCGTACCCGATATAAATAGAATTTCTAAAGCGTACAACATTCCGTGAATCCCTATTGGTCAAATTTACAATGTTCTGGAACTAACCAGGCAAGATTGAAGTAACTTAAAAACATAAAGAAAACTACTTTTAACGTAGTTATAACTTACTAATGAAGTTATTTGAATGAAAGTAAACAGATGAACATACAAGAAAACTCAAAAAATCTATTATCAAAGGAAAATAGTATGTTTGACTATTAAAATTACAATATGGAACTTGTCCCAGACGATTCCAAATCAACAATGAACGTATGAAATGGCCTAATGACGAACATAAATGATTTTCAATTCAATATGTCATTATATGTTACTTACAATATGTTATTAAAACAAAAATCTATATATCTTTTATAGCAGTTAGGTAAATATTTGGGGAGCCCTAGAAAGTAGCTAGAAAAATCGATAAACTTACAGACAGCATACAGGAAAAGTCCAAAGTAGAGTAGTATTTCAGTTGAGGCCATCCCTACAGCCAGATATGAAGGAACAATAAGCAGTAACCCCTTAAAAATAAAAAAATTACATGTTAGTATTCAAACCATGAAAATCAAATTAACAAAATTCTAGTGAATTGAGGGATTTTTTTTTTTTTTTTTTTTTTACAAAACAGATAATTACAACTGTATAAAGAATATAATATATAGGTGTATATTATACAACAAGCAGATGTGCAAAGGGAGAAAAAATGGCAATGTCAAAATATCACCCAGTGGTGACACTTCCTAGCCACTGTGCTGCACTATTTTATGGGCTTAACACTGTCACTGCCTGATCTGAGAAGGTTTCTGGGTTCATCTTTGTAAATTTAGTGAAATCCCATATAAAATTTCGGACATTATATGCCCTCTCTAACTTTTCCTCTTAGGCCGATTTAGCTCAAAATCAATAGAGAATGTTGCTCAGGGTGATCTGAACAACACAAATAAAATTCCGTATTAATAAATTCATTCCATAGCGAGATATCGTGCCCAAAGTCACACAGACAGACATTTTTTAAATTATTTTTGGAGTTAGGAGGTCGAAAACATGAACTTTCAATGAAAACTAAAGTTTTTGACTGTTTACTTAACTACATACAACTAAAGAAATAATCCTCATCCATGAATAGTCGCCAGTTATTAGTAATTTTTGAATACAACAGGACAGTTGGTAAAGTGCGCAAAGCTTTACGTTCCTGTTAATTTTCCACCTCTTCGGTCGCTTTGTTGAAGAATCAATAAGTATATAGTTGTCTAACTTTCAGATCATTGTAGCCCAATATACAATTTCGAATCGATATATTCCTCCCACCTTGTCCACAGGCATGCAGATCATTTTTGATTCGATGGATCAGAAAACATTTCAGTAAAAATCAATACAATTTTTCGATAGATAGAAGTGAAACTAGAAACTAAATAGATAAGATAGTTATAAAATGAATATTCAACTCACAATAACAGCAGTTGATTTGACTTTTTTACTGGCAATTTTCCGAACCCAACCTCCCTGGAGTAGAGCCATGGTGAGGCCTATCCAGAAGAACATCATCCCCTGTTTCATTGGGCTGAAGTGGAAGAAGTGGTGAGTGAGGAAGGTAAGGGTGAACTCGAGACCAGAGTAGAGAAACAGGTAGCTGAAGTAGACCAGGCCCAGCTGACTCAGTCCGGATCTACCTGAGGACGACATCAAGGGGAAGTTAGACTATAAGGATATCAGAATCACATATCAAGAATGCAAGTTTAATCATATTGAGTTAGCAGGCGATGCCATCCCCTCAGTGAGGAGATGATCTTCCTACTTCCTGGAGGAGGTTAGGCCTCAGGGGAGGATCGATTAATTGCTTTACAAGAACCGATCAAAAATTCCTCTCTGTCTTTCACCAACTCACTATATCAGTTTGTTAGACTATCTTTGTGCCGGCATTAAATATATCTGCCTTCTGACTAAGGACAAAACCAAATTAAAATCGCAATATCTGTCTCTATCAGAGACTCCCTCGCTGGGATTTGTGACCGATGGTTGCAGGAACGGAGCCGCTAAACAATCTATAATAATATAATTCTATCTATTAACAAATAAAACGGTGCCCTGCAACAATTGGACTTCATACTTGTAAGTAAAAATAAGTGCCATAGCAATCAACAAATAACAATAATAATTAATAAGGATGTGATTGTATACCTGACTCTGAAATATTTTTTACAGCAGAAAACTTGAATAGGTCCACTACATTAACATACGATATTGCTTGAGATAAGCTTCCTGCTACTGACTTTGATCTCTTCTCCTACAGAACATACAATATTAACTGACAAACATACACAATTAATAGTATACAGTTCATTTACTTATATTAATGAATCAATCTTATTACATTATTAGAAAACACAATTACCTTAGGAAGTGTTTCTTCAAAAAAGAATATCACGAACAGTATGTCAATGATAGACAAAAACATAGCAAAAAGAGCCGGCATGACAAACCATTGCGAGTTCACGTCGTCAGATGCCAACCTCGCAAAATACGCCCCAATAACAGGCCCTAATACAAATCCAATTGAAAAAGCTATGCCAACCAGCGCCTGTAAGAATAGTAAAATTTTAGTTAATACCAGTAAAATATTGTAATATGGATTGTTAACCAGACATTAAATTCAATATTAGAAGAAAGAAGTGCAAACATCATTGTTCTGGAGCCCAGTTGAGAAACGCATATTTTAGAAACTTATAATAAATAAATAAAACAAACTTAATTTTTTTTAAATACTGTATATTACAGAAGAATTACGTTATCCCATTATTCATAAACTACCGGTTTCGGCACTGCACCGTCGTCGGGTTCATTTTTCTCTGTATAACTCAGAAGCTGACGATGGTGCAATGACGAAAACGGTAGTTTATGTATAAATTTCTAATTGATAAACAGTATTTTAAAAAAAAAATGAAGTTTGTTTTATGTATATATCAACAAAAACCTTAACAATATGGATACCAATCTGTGATCGTCCCCTGCCCGTCCCACTGCTTTCTTCTCCTCCCGCCAGGAGCCGTCAAATCGGCTGAACATTGAGTAGCTGGTCTCCGCCACCAGCTGTCGAAGATCCAGTCCCAGATAAGGTTCTTTCCCACGAATTAACTACACCCTTGCTTGGTCGTACAGCAAATGTTCAAAGACCTCATGTTCTGCAGTCACGAGGTCGCCGCAAGAACTCTTAATAAGAAGAGCTCAAAGGACATAAAATCACCGTGACCTGTTAAGGCTCGGGGCATACCCGGACGTCCGGGAAGTATGCATATGTCGTTCAGTCATCCCAACTTCGTGATCAACTATTTTCCACTAATCATTCCTGAAATATGTCCTTAAAACGCTCTGATCTGGACTGTCCGTGCATCTCTTCTACCAGGGCTAGGCATAAGGGCGCTCATCAATATCTGCACCTAAAGGCTAATTGCGCAAAAGAACGTGGCGACAGCCTCATCCAAGAAAAATCCTACCAGCAGTTGTAGCACAGCCGTAGAGTTGAATATGCCCTAAAGACCAACCCTAAAAAGGCCTTGCACCAGAATCAGGAGCTGCACTTCCGTGGGGCGATGCCACCAACCGGCAGCAGTAGAGACCCATACGGAACCACATCCTAATGTAGTAGTGGTAAAGTAATTCAATTTGATTGGGGAGCCAGGGTTATGGCGCCAAATATAATATATATATATATATATATATATATATATATATATATATATATATATATATGTATAGCAAATAACTAATTACCATTCCTGCTGCCCTCGAAGCAGTTGTAGAGACATCAGTTATAATGGCCATTGATAAACTCACATTTCCTTTGCTTAGTCCGCCCACAACTCTTGCTATCACAAAAATCATAAAATTCGATGAATATACCCAGAGCACATAAGAAAATGTGATGCCAACCTGAAAATAAGTACACAAATGTTATTTTTAGTAACTCTTATTACAAGTAATGCAACTATAACCCATTTACCAAGCAAATTAGAAGGACAGGTTTTCTTCCAAATCTATCTGATAATCCTCCAGCCAGAGGAGATACGACAAACTGGAGAAATGAAAACAATGATCCCAGAAAACCTACAACAAAAATATGAATATTTTTTAAGACGAAATAAACAATAAGTTGAACGGTAAGCATATAATATACTCTCATTACCTCCAAACAGAACAGAATTGAATTTCTCAGGTGCTCCGACAAAGCTTTGAAAATTGTTGATAATTGTTGAAAAATAATTGTAAAGACCATCAGGAGGGTCATTTTTACTATAATAATCCATTAATGAAGGCAAAAGAGGTAAAATAATTGTAAATGCCAACAAGTCTACTAATAAGGAAGTAAAAACTATACACAAAACTTTCCAATTTGTTTCCACTGTGTTTTTAGACCTGTAAGTTTCTTTGATAGTCCTCATTATCTATTTTGAAGCACAACTTTTAAAAATTTATTCTCACCGAAGTTGGTAAAAAAGAGAAAGTATGTTATCTACTAAAACTTTCACTAAACTTAATAGATACTAAACCGACAACTTCGTTCATAATTAGCACCGTTTGACACAATAATTCATTGCATATTTTGTATATATATAAATATATTTAAATGTCTTTCAACTAATATTATGTTTGTATTTTAAACTAAGAATATTTATAACTTAATCCGCTTTAATGTTACAAACTCGATTTAACTAATATATTAAATATCGATAGTTTTTTTCTATTAAGTAAGTGTTGATAAAATACAGGAAATTTTGGTTACACATCTTGGTGTGTCAGCTTTGAATACGTCATGTGCATATATTATTCTGATAAACATATTGCTGAATTATTCATAAGTTACTTATCATGGAATTTCATCTTTTAAAAAACCGGATGAACTATTGCAATAAAATAGCTTAGTAAACTTTAAACATTTCTTGTTTATCATGGAATGATAAAAAATAGGTACAGATCTTAGTGCTTATTCAGCTTCAAACTTCATCGCACCAGTTAACTTAAAATATAGGTAAAGTGATTTGTTGCCTCTGGTAATATAATTCAACCACATTTAGTTTTAAATAGGTATATACATTCTCATGTTGATTGCGAATTTCTCTTATACTTTAACTTCGGGTACATTTGAACTTTTTTATGTTTTGCACCGAATTACCGCAATATATCTACTCAATAGTATATTATTTGGCATATTTTCTGGAAGGTCTTAACAAGCAAAGACAGTTCAAAAAATAATATTCTTGAATTCAAACAAATATTTTAGAGAACAGACGTGGGAGGAATGATAAACTAAATTCCACTTGCTATCTTGGGAAGGTCACTGTTCGACAAGTTAGTCAGTAGTACTTAATACCCAAGAATAATTGGTGAAGTTATGTCTAGTTATTTGCGTAACAGGTGTTTGTAACTGGTATAGGTCTCAAGAAGTATAGTTATGCCAATGAATCTGGTCTTTGTTTGAATCTATTATAAATTCGAGTAATACACATTAAAAATTCGTATGCTTTATGCAAATATACAAATATTTATTATACTTTTGGTTTCCCTCCATTTCGTATTCTCTATTTCCCCACTCCCCAAAAGAAGTGTAAAATGTCAATCAGGAGGTTAGAATCTCCTTGTTGAGGCCAAGGAGGTTAGCTTAGAAGTATATTCGTATATACTATACATAGTACGTAGTATATTCTATCCTCCTTGGTTGAGGCCGCATTCTGATTTGGCAAGAAAACAGATACCCTTACTTTCTAATGATATTCAGATATCATTACTAAAAAATGTTGTACATTTTTTTTTATTGTAAATGACCAATTAATGAATTGTTACGGAATTTAATTAAAAACATAAGACTAAAATAATTAACATATAAACGAGTTTTTAAATCGATATGCCATCATTTACTATCGATGCATAATAGGAACTTCTCGATAGAGGTAAGTTCCTAAAGTAATCTACTATTTAAGATCATGGGCGAGCTGAAATCCGTATTTCGAAATACATTTTAAAATTTCAGAACGTTAATTAATGGTTAGTATTTTATTGCGATATTTAATTTCATCTTGTTTTCTTGCGGTTGTTGATCATCAACTAGTCGAATTATTAAGATACATATAAAGAACAAAATGTTACCTGTCGGTCTGTAACAACATCCACTGTACTCTGGTACACCCGGAAAAAAAAAAAAAAAAAAGTAGGTCTGTGGGAGGCTGCCCGGCCAGCCAAGTTGCTCTACTAGCACAAGTCATATTCAACCAAGTCTGATCCAGCACAATCAGAGACCAAGCCACATTCTATACAAGTTATCAGTATTCTTCTGTCATCGTGCGTATCCCAAATTCAAAATGTAGTCAAACCATTTTTTTCATTGCTCACAACTTAAATCAAAAGTTAACACTCAGTCAGATCTAGTTCTTTTATTGATAGGTCTCTGATTGTCTATGGAATGCTCATTACTGCCAGTGTATAAAAACCCCAGCAAAGCTCTTATATTTCTTACATCTACAATTGCATCCTTTGCCTTCTATTGTATTATCACTTTAATTCCGAAACCAAATAAGCCTAAACAAAGAAAATTTCGCCTTTGGAAAAATTCTCATGTCGTTTATTGCCACTTTTCGAAGAACACGAACTTATTTTGATTTATCAATACGGATTCCGACAAAAGCACTCAACTCTCCAACAATGTCACAGATTGGTCGATGAGATTTCGTCCGCTTTGGAAAGGAATTGTTATTGTTCCGCAGCATTTTTGTATGAATCAAGATTTCGACAGTGTCTGGCATGTCGGGCAGCCATATAAGCTGAAACATGCAATCCCTGTTGGGTATTATCGTCTCCTCCGCTCTTACCTGGATGACCACTTTTTCCATGTCAGACAGCGGAGTTTCCACTGGTGTCCCACAGGGGTTAATTCTGGGTCCGCCTATGATGCAAACACATCCAGCATCCCAACATCGCCTGAGACGGTGTTAGCATAGCAATTTTAGCTACTAATAAATCGGCTGGGGAGGCATCCGAATCTCTGCAGGAACACTTACACCGTCTAGAGGGTTGACTGCGTTTGTGGAAGGTAAAAATAAATGAAGTCAAATCCCTTCATGAGGCGGGGTGACTGCCCAAATGTATCGCTAAACAGTGTCCCTAATACAATGACAAAGACGTACGTTACTTACCTTCACAGATGAGTGATTTGGAACAAACATGTTACGCAGACTCAACGGAAAATGAAACGACCATTTGGACTGCTCAAAAAACTACAAGACAAGCGATCTCAACTTAGCCTTATCCACAACTCATTGTCTTCAAAACCGTTATGAGCCCTTTCTGGATTTATGGTGCTCAGCTAAACCCTCTGACACCAAAAGAATTCAAACCATCCCGAATAAAGTTCTTCATACAACCACACAATGCCCATACTATGTTTCAAACATGACATTACAAAGCAAACTCAACATATCATTCTAACAGCGAGTCACCCAACAAGTATACACAAATTTGCACAACAAATTTACACTTCACCCGAACACACTGGTGGAAGCAATGTACATGCGGTTCTTTACGGGCGGCCATCCACGACTGAAACGTCGTTGGCGCCGTGACCTCCTGCCTGAGGAAAACCCCTGAGGCGGTGGTGGTGGGTGTTGACTAGCCGCCTTATCCAATGACTCAAGAGTTTTGTTTTCTGTTCCACGGATCATGATTTGTTACTATGTTCATTACATAAATTCTAATAAAGTGAAAAAAAAAATATATATATAGAGAAAAATTGTATATTAGACAAAATCATGGTCTACTAAAGTTACTCTTATTCCCTACAATAATATATCTGCTAATAAAAATTTTAAATATAAAAGACCTCTTATTACAATCATTTATTTAAGAGAATTAATGATACTTAATGATAATTACAATACTGAATCATTAAATTACGAAATAAAATTAAAGCATCGACACAAATTTGTTTTGTATTTAATTTATGATATATATAGAAACTTTAATATATTTTTTTACTTGTTTTTTCTAACACGAAAAAAAAAAAAAATTATCATCAAAACATAATCTTTGAATATGTTCCTAATAAATATACATTCAAAATAAAATATTTAAAAAAATAATAACTTATGACATTCACATTATAAAAGTGTACGAAATTATTTTCTTTTTGCACACAAGTTACAGGTATTAAAGTCATTGTCGTATAATACATACAATATTTTATATGTATTGGCGACTCGTGATAATAAAGTTCCGAGACATGAAATGGCGAATCTCGAGGTTAAAATAAGAATAAAGTTTATTTAGCTCAAGTTCAAAAAATTAACAATTTCCCATATATTTAGAACTCTTCATAAGGAGTAGATAAATGTTAAATAAACCAAGTCCTCAGTTCCAGTGTTTTTTGTGGAATTAGACGATACAAAAGTTAAACAAGTTCTTTATTCTATAAAGTTATAAGTTCTAGAACATGATACAACTCTAGTCTGCATCTGCTACTCTTCTATTTCTATTTCATTTTTGTGTCACCAGGTTTAATTAATTATTTTTTTTTTTTTTAGACGCAGAAAAAAAAATTCCAAACCTGCATGACTAGCTCTTTTAATTTATGAGGCAATAAGAAACATCACATGTTTTAGCATTTTTGTAATTAATAATTTTTTTCTTATGAAAAGCATCAATTTAAAGAAAAGTGAATAAAAGCCATAACGCTTTAGCACGCGGCCTTCCATTTATTTGTATAAATTCAATTTTATATATATTATATACAGCATCACTTCACCCATTTATTTTTTACTTTCTCAAAAAATAGAAAATACAAACACGCTTCGGGAAGCACTCCCATCGTCAATAACTATAATACATGTGTTCTTTAGGTTGACTATCCCTTCTGTCAATTAGAATCTATTTATGATCTGAATTATGATAAATTCTGTTCTATAAAAGATTCTGATTGACAGGATTAGTCAACCTAAAGAACACGTGTATTATATACACTGATGGGAGTGCTTCCCGAAATGTTTGTAATTGCTATTTTTGAGAAGGCAAAAAATAAGTGGGAGTGTATAATAATATATTATCAATGAATTACGGATCTCCTTACACAACAGAAAAATTGGAATTCAATTGTATCCAATTTCTTACCCCAACGAGTCGTATCGAAGAGTTATGCTTGCCAGTAAGTGAACTGTAAGGTTATTTAATTAACTCAAGCCAGGATATAAGAGGTGGAAAATGCAGAAAAATAAAAGTTGCAGAGTGTACTGCGATATATCAGAGTATCTTAGTTGAGCGCCGAGTTCATGATTTATACTCAAAACTCTTATGGAGTTAATAAATTTCCGAATTTGAAGAGCTGCTTCTAGACATGACTTAGTTTTTGCTAACTTTAACCACGATTGCTCGGAACCTTTTCTTACAAGGCCTATACAAAAGTTACAATATATAAAAACAATGATGTTTAACTTATTCACTGCACAGGAGGAGCAGGGGGTGGAGGGGGAGGTAGCTGTTGTTGGATCTGAGGTACCTGAGGCTGGGGGGGAGGCGCCACGGAGGGGGGCTGCTGCTGTGGTGGGGCGGCCGGTGAGGCAGGCATGGCTTGTTGTTCTGCAGCCAGCCGTCGGTGAGCCTCCTGACGAGCCCGGAACTCTGCAGCCTTCAGCTGCTCCAGGTGGAACTGCTGCTTCTCCGCTATCAGCTGCTGTCTCTGGTACTCCAGTCCCTCTCTTTCTTTCTCCATCGTCGTCTCCAACTCTTCAAAGTGCCGCAGTTTGATCTCTAGTTTCTTCATTTGTGTCTCCACGAGGAGGGCCACCAATGACTTGATCTTCCTCTCCTCGACTGCCGCCAAGTGTTTCGCCTTGACCGCGGCTGCAGCCAGGGCTGCCGCAGCTGCAGACTGCAATTGTGCATCTTTCACCAGCCTGTCCCGTTCTGTCTCCTCTTTGGTCGGTGATTCGACGGACTCCTCTTCCTTCTTGTCAGTTTCCATCGGCTCCGCTGCTGGGGGATCCGCTGGTTTCGGTGCTCCCTCTTCAGTCTTTATTTCGCTTACTTCAGCAACAGGTTTAGTCTCTGCTGGCGGTGTCTCTCCTTCAGTTTCTTTCTTCTCTTTCTCTACTACTTCCTCCTCTTTCTCCGGCCCAGTCCCTGCTATCCCACTCTAGAAAAAAAAAAAAAAATTGAACACAATAAAAAAGAATGAAGACCATATCAGAACGAGAAATGCATTCAGGGGGACACTAGAAATTAAACATGAAAACAATATCTGTAGCTTGGTTACTGGGAGAAGGTTCCACCTCTCAGGTCTAAAAGTTTAATACGATATGAATTAAATGCCAGACCTTGATACGACATAAAACGTAACAATAATAATATTGGGTGGGGGAGAAGGGGGGGGGGGGGGGGGGGGGCAGTGGAATTGCATTCTATAGACTCAGTAAAAGTAACCATACCTGAAGTAAACCAGCAGCAGGATCATATTTGCCATCAGCTGTCGATGCCTCAACGTTCTTTATATGAGCGTCAAGCAAGGCAGCAGGAACTTCATCCTGAAACATATAATGTCATATACCATATTTTCTCCGTCACTCTCTTATCTTTACATGAGTGGCTGAGTGGCAGAAGCCAAGAAAACCACTTTTACTTTCCCCACTATGAATAAAGGGTAAGTTATGTAATTGGTCAAAAATTAGATGTTAGGTAGTCTTTAACAGAAAAAGTTGTCCAGCGATCACAATATACTTATTTTCTGTCAAAAGTCCTGGAACGTTTTGATCACCCCTCGTCTATAGGATTGGTGTTAGGATAATGAAGTGGCTACCTTAATGTTGGCGAACTCTATCATGGCAGCTTTGGCGGCGGAGGCAGCCACACGTGGATCCACAACTGAAGCTAGGAATGCAACAGTAGACATAATAGGGTTGCCAGCCTTGGAGAAGGGGATAGGTTGGTAGGCCAATGGACCCAGGGCTCCACCTAAAAAATAACAATAAAATACATCAATTCAGCTAATTAATTTAAATGAAATGTTTCAATAGTGCGTAAATTATTATTGTCCACGTTACATGTAGATGATGTAATCTATAAAGACAACCTGTCGAGAGGTCAGCTTTTTTAAGAAATTAGATTATGTAGATAAACAGCATAAATTCCTCTGCTAATTTTGATAACGCCATGTCATAATCCACCAATCAGGGGCGCAGCGATTCAGCAGAGATGGTAGCGACAATGTAAAGCGTTAAGGTTGACACCTTTTTCAGCCCGGAGCTAACTACAGGGGCATCCATCATCACAGGAATCACGGGTCTGTCTGTACATCAGTATGTGTGCTTTCCAGCAAGCCAATACTAGGTATGTCCGTTTACCACTAATTACGTATGTCTGCCTGAGCTCATGCACTTCCGTTTTTCTATCTATGCGTTGTTAGAGTGTCTGCATGTCTATTATACAAAGTCAATCTGTCCAGGCTGTATTCTATATGAAGTTGAAAAAACCAAAAACTGTTAATCCACCCCCTTTTGGGGTGTATCGTCTCAATTTAATGTAACTGCGTCTACTTTCAGGACAATATCTTAAGACCATACATGAATGACTCGAGGGCCCAAGGTGAGCCCCCCAGCGGGTTTGGCAATCAAATCACAATGCAGAGCAGAGTCCGTAATAAATAAAAAGTAATAAATACCAGCTTCGTGATCCTCCAGATAGGGATCCTCAATAGGGAGCCGGAGGAAGTGTAGGATGCACTCATCTTGAGTCCTGGAGCCGACATGTTCACAGACCTTGTTCCAGTCGTCCTTGTACAGCTCCAGAGCTTCCAGGAGAAGGAGAGTCTCCTGTTCGGTCCAGTCCCGGGTCACCGAGGCAGCCTGTTTGTTTTTCAGGGCGGCTGGCTTACGAGCATACCTAGTTACAGTAGACAAACAATAATTCAATTTTAATCTTCGAAGTATACATTTTACAGACTGGGTTTTTCTCAGTTTTCGTTATTTGTTGCCTTCATCTCCCCATAAACCTCTTCGCTATATAATACCCTCCCCCCCCCCCCCCCCCCCCCCCCACCCCCAAGTCCCTTGTAGACCCTGATAATGATATAAAGTACTTCAAAACGTCGACTATTGAATAGTAGTGCATTTGTTTTCTTTTGACAAAACCTCCATACTCCTAGAATTATTTTTTAAGATTATTCAATTCTGCACTTAGAAAGAAAAAGGAACAACACGTTTGTTGTCATTTCGAGAAAACAGAAAAAGAGACAACCAAACATATTCCAAAGAAGCATATGGGCATATAATAAGTCCATAACTAAAGGGTCATTCCATGTCATTTCAACCTGACAAAAAACCTCATGTCCTACAATTTTGATTAAATTTGGCACATGGCATCATTTGAGAATCATAATTAAAATTGCGAAGTTTTACTATTAACAACTGCGAAAGCAACTTACTGATCAAGCTTGAGTCCGAAGTTGGCGCCGAGGTCAGGCTCCATCTTGATCTGTGGCTTCTGTTGTCCAAGGTCGAGAAGGGTCTTAGCGGCGGAGCCCTGCTGTGTCTTGGGCGGGTTGACAGGCATTAGACCGGAGGGCGTGTCAGCCAGAACGTGGAAATGGGAGGTCGGTGGAGGGCCCATCGGGGTAGGACGGCTGTCCGCGTCCACCTTACACAATTGAGAGGAACCATATGGTTAGTAAGGTGAAATAAACATAACAACAAACATAATGTCATTAATTTGACCTGTTCCAAAGATTACTAACACAATAAATAAACCTATTGAGATTACAGGCCGGTACTTTACCGTTAATTGCCCACAATTCTTACATTGCATTATACAATGGCTTCTATATAAGGCAATAAGACGCAACATAATAATGGTCATATTTCACATATTAATTATATTTATTTATTATATGAAATGATGACCATTTTATTTATTCATTATATGTACTACGTACTCTATTATGAATACCATT
The DNA here is from genome assembly GCA_963662175.1 of Aradus depressus. Lineage (NCBI taxonomy): Eukaryota > Metazoa > Arthropoda > Insecta > Hemiptera > Aradidae > Aradus > Aradus depressus. Next base: position 78,878,242 of record OY759214.1, read on the forward strand.
TCTTTAGTTTATTTGAATTGTTATATTTTTTTGAAGTTTATCTTTAAACTCAAATATTTTCACAGTTAGAATTTTCCGTTAACACACATGGAACATCCCTTCGGGACGGGGAGTCAGTCTCCGAATTGTATAAATATGCCAAACCTAGCAAACTTAAATGTTTCTTTCGAACTTTCTGCTGACGATGGTCCAAATCGAAACCCGTACATTATATGTATATTTTTTTGTGAAATTAGACAATTTGAATAATGAACAAGTGCTCCCTTTTTATTACTTATCCACTATATTGACACAGATCGCAAACATTTATTCGGGTATAGACAAAAAAAATTTTTTTACAAAAGCCTCCAACGGAACCCGAAAAAATATAAAAACACAAATAAATATTACCTGATAGTTGATGAGACCCCATTGTTCCAGGAAGGCGTGAACTCTCATGATGGCGCACACATCGCCAGCCAGGTTTCTCCTCGAGGCTGTAGAAGTCAGATATTCCGTTGGATTTAGTCTGTACGTATCTATCATAAAGTTTCTATAGGCCAAATAAATTTCGGGAGTTTTGGATTTGTTTTTTCCATTGAAAAATTCAGGAAGTGCCCTTTTTTCAATGGTATGTACAGAATTATAGTCAAACCAGGCTGAGTAGGAGGGCACTATAATATGGTGAGTTTGTTCAGTCACATTGTCTTCCTGGCCATCTTCCTTCTGAGTCGCCTCCTGCAAATTATTCAATTGAAAAGTATTAACAGCAAAATAAATCAATTTTAAAAACTAATGAGTAAAGTGACGCAAAAAAAAAAAAAGTTTAAAATATAGTGACAAAAGGGATTGGTCACTTCATTATTATATTAATGTGATCACCTGCCTTCAGCTTTGAGCCACCCTAACGGCATCCATTCATGGTACTGTCCCTCCCGTATGAACATGTATTTCTCCACAATAGGGAGAAATTATAGATAAAACAATGTACAGCTATAAGAAATCTTAAAAATTTATGATTCAAATGTCTAAATGTCTTACGATTTTTTCTTCAACGAAATTTAGTTAGTTATTGTTATTCAGGTTCGGGCTTCAACTAGTAGGTTTATATCCCTCACCACCAGGGGCCTCTTTCGTCGCTCTGGTTAACATGAGCCCAACGATGAGGTAGGCAGTGGTCTTTAACGAGAATCTGACAGGCTCGGGTTTTTATTTATTATCCGAATATAATTGATAATTAGACGATCAAATCGAATTCAGAGTGTAATATTATTTCTATTTAAATTTTGACGTGAAACATCTTTCATTTCGGTCAATAGGGGGTCGCTTGATAAAACCGCAGGTAACGAAAACACGTAACACTAATACCACTTATACCTTTGGAACTGTACTACCCGCGCGCCTTACTTTGGTATCGTTTTATAGTAGAAAGAAGTCATTACTCGATCACGCATGTATCGCGTCCGCAGGTGGCGCCGTTGTCGCACCATGCATAACGCAATCGAAGCTAAATTCAGCCTCCTGCGCGGCGATCACAGAGGCGTAGCTCGGCAGTGCGTTTCTCGATCCGAGCGGGAGTGGTGTCTGAGAGATCTCTCTCTGCCGTAGTAGGTATAATTTAATTTGTTGCAGAAATTTGACGGTTGCTCGATAATGGCGCCCCTATTAATTTGAATGAAAAATATCTACAAAGGAGACAAGATACCGGAAGCAAAGAAAAGGGAATGCCATGAAAATATTTTACAAGAGCCCTTTAAGGAAATGATACTGTCAGGCTGTCAAGGCAAAGAAATCTTTACTACAGTCATAGAGAAAGCCAAACATAGTAATTTTAATAATAATAAAAAAAATTACCTGTGTATTATTTTCAGCAGTTTTTCCAGTTTGGCTGTCTTCATTTCGCTCAGCCTCCTCATCCAAATCAAGAACAGTTCCACTCTTCACTGGCAGACACTCGCTGTCTTTCTTGTTAGTTGAAATACCTATACACACAAATAAGTAATTTTCTCTAAATAACAAAGGCTTGATTCAATTTTATGGTAGGACTCATTTCTAAAATATTCAACACCACAATTACTAATGACAAATGTTATGTTGTCGTAAATGTGTGAATAAATAAATAAATAATTACATTGTGTTATTTTTTAGTGTTCCGTGCCAAAATTAACAAAACGGAACGAACACTTGTCGAATCAATTCGTTGTCCGTCCGTCCGTCTGTCACAGGCGATTTTCTGTGAAACTATTCGACGTAAAAAATTGAAATTTAGCACAGAGATGAAGTGAGGTGGCACAATTATAGACATGAAGCATAAAAAGTTGAATATTGATTCTGCGGGTAAATTGGGATATGGAAAAAAAAAAACATTTTTCAAGGGCATCGTGTAGGGAATTAAATGAAAGCTTATTGAAGCACGAATTCAACTATATATAATAAATAATAGTTTTCTCATTTACTTGTTTACTTAAAACATAAAAATGTTCTTTTTGTAAAGATTAGGTTAGATCGTCCTGAGGCTTACAGCGTTGTAACTATGTGATTCTCAGACCCTCAATTAACCATTTCAATCAAAAAGTGAAATTCGAATTTTTGAGGGTTACACCCTTCTTTCTCCCTTTTAGGTGAAGTTTTTCGAAAAAAAAAAAACGTTTAACAATTGCTATCCCCCACCCTTATCACCAAGAGAATCGCTCAGAAAAATCTGCAAAAAATCATGAACATTAGGAATTAGGCCAAAATTATCAGGATTGAAAAATGCTAGCGCGATCAATTCTTATAAACAATTTAATTTTTTATTTCCTTTAACTGCAGAACCATTGGTTTTAGAGAAAATGTTTTTTGACAAAAAATATTTCTCACGACGTAAGGAACAACTTATGTCCTTACACGTTTAATTTAAGTGGGGGGCTGATGGCACGGAACACTAATTATGCAAATATAGTTTGTACTTGACCGATTTTTCATCTTAGATTTGTATTACTTGGTACTTGGTAACTATAATGGATTTGGATGGTGGTCACACTATGTCGCTATCTGTGTAGGCAAAATTGTGTACTCCCATAGTAGAGACGGGCTCATGTTCACAGAGCACTCTAGTAGTAGGCGATATGACCTCGTAGTTAGGCAAGTGTCACAATAACTGAATAATAATTACCTCCAATTTTTGGCCGATTACACAACTTCCCCTATACTTCGTATAGCTTGGAAAGTAAAAAAAAAAAAAAAAAACGCTGAAAAATATTACGTTACATAATATAATACACATTTAATATTGATAACTAACTTGGTTTAGGTATTGGTACTTCTTGGATGTTGGGTTCAGGGGTTGGATCTTCCATGTCTCGGGTGAGGTCACTCTCCTCTTCTTCACTTTTGATCTTCTTCGGGCCAACTGAAGGACCTCGAACACTGCCAAATAGAAAAGAACAAGAACAAATTAGAATTTAAAAGAAAACAATGTTAATCTATATTCAGATCAACTGAATGTGAAATTAGAAATTATATCATGATCTGTTACTTCTCCAGCCATATGAGAAGTTCTTTAGTCGCTCAGAAATTCGATGTTGAGATTTCACCGAAATTTCATGTTTTTCAACCCCCTGATTGCAAAAATGAGACGAAAATTCTGCCTGACTTGCTATTGATTCGCAGACAAATCGGCCAAAGGGAAGAGCAAGATTACACAAAAACTCTAATCACTGTGGTGTAATGAATGTATTGACATGACATTTCCTAAATAAAATTCAAAACCCCATAAGGATGTCACCAATTAATTTTTCGCAAAATCGTTCGAACGGAAGGGGAGGATCAGAGAAGGGGGCTCGACTCTATATCTAATAACTGCCGATGTAATGAATGTATCGACATGAAATTTAGTATGAAGATTGTGTATGTAAGTCAACACATGAATCTTAGCACAAATGGTCGATTGGTTTTGGAAGAAGAGCGAAAATTTAATTGATCACCTATTATATTATACATCGATGCGTTCCAGGCAAAAGGCCCTATCCCTCAATTTTTGAGATTTTCATGTTTTGGCCCTATCCCACATATTGATTATCCCGCACATTTCTGTTAACTCCATTTTGTAATAATTGTTAACAAAATTTATAAAAAGGAAATTAGAAATTGGAAGGCATTTGGCATTGCAAAATGTGGTCCAGGGAAAAGGCCCTAACCCACATACTCTCACAAAACTTTAAATCATTTGAGAGACCAAAAGACCTATTGCTATAAGGTGACAAAGGCTTTAATCAACAAAGTGGTTCACTTTACTGTTATTTCTTGTAAAGAGGTGCAAGTATTGATGAAAAATAATTGTTCTATGTAACAGAAAATATTCATATATTACAATTAAACAAACAATTATATTCACATAATTACAACTAAACTAATGTGGATAGCCAACTTGGTTTGTTTAATAATGAAACAGTTTTTTCTTTCTCCTGTAAAGTTAACTTTTGTGGGTTAGGGCCTTTTGCCTGGAACGCATCGATATATATTTAAATTCAAATCCAATAAAGACGGCACCAATTAATTTTCTGGGAAATCGGTTAAAGGGAAGGAGGAACCAGAGAAAAGGGCTTGACTCAATTCCCTAATAACTGCCTATGTAATGAATGTACCGACACTAAATTTAGTATGAGGATTCAGAAGCACTATATATGTCAAATAATGAGTTTTAGTCCAAACAGTAGATTGGCTTTGGAGAGAGACCAAAACTTTTCAAGCAGGGAAAGTACATAGCTGGTGATTCACCGACGACTATTTTCTTTATTAGTTTTTCACTGCATAAACACAGATCTGAAGAATTAATTAATCATTTAATTAAATTTATTAGAATTAAGGTCCACTTTTTTCAACTTGGGACTAGACAGTAAATAAACAAGGGTAGCCTTAACTCGCTTTAATCACAACCAAACTGTCAAACCGAATGTTAACACATAAACTCTACCATGATAAGAGATACAACAAGAAATCTGATTGGACATTGGTGAACGAATACCATGATAAAAGCCTAAAATGGCCCCTAAATTGTCGAGCCCCAAATTGACTAAATAAGCTACAGATAACTAATCAGGTAACTAATTAACAATCAAATAACAAACCTTTTCCTCTTGCCGGCTTTTTGAACGGGTGAAGGAGACCGTTTTCTTTTCGGTTTCTTTTTCGATGTTGGATCCGACTGCCCCATCAAGTCGTCAACAGAAAGCCGTAACTAGAAATATATAAATAATGTAGACACTCAAAATACATCAAAACTAAATAAATACATTTAGCAAAACAGAAATATTCAACTATTTTTTGTGTGCATCTAAACATAAAAATATATTTTAAAAAAGTCCGTGGATGAACCTTCTGTTTTTATATGTCCTCAGTTACTCTTATTTTCTGGGGCTTGGCTCCTGTATTTGTATTGGGAACTGTACTATTTATCATTACAAACATTAGATTAACACAGTTATCGAAATAAAAAAGTTATCAAACAGTTATCCAAAAATACTGAAGTAAATAATTGAGTACCTACAATGTGAATAAAAAATTATCAAAAAATTAAATAAACTATATTAATTACTTACAGAATTTCTCAACTTCATTACAAACGAACAATAAACAAAAGTAAAACTTAAATGTAATAGAGCCGAGAAGAAATATAATATTTGTTGAGTTTAGACAGTGAGGAACCTAAATAGCTGATGAGGCCTTATACCTGAAGAACCCCTCTCAAACTGACTGACAGACAACTACAGGGCTACCAACATAATAACAAATCTCAATATTACCTAAATGATCCGTTCTGATTTATTGAGGCAATAGGAAGTGGGAAATAAGTAAATAATGAAACTGCTGACACAAGAATAAATAATATTCCTTATAAATCGAGACAATTGTTACGTTTTTATTTTTATTTTTTTTCATTGAATTACTACAATTTTCTGTACATTTCTGACATTAACTGTCTTCGTACTTTTCTTGTTTTAACATATTAGAAACAAATATTTCTTATTTCTAAAAGACCTTTAAAACTAGATACGACTTAATCCACCTGTTCATTGGAGATTGAAGCTCTTGGTGGAGGGCTGAGTCAACATGCTGTCCAACACAAACCATGCTGTCCCTTGGTTCGATAAGAAAGCATGTCGTCCCATCTTGATACAACTACTCCTTCCAAAGTTATGGAAGGTTGATCATTACTTCTGGACTTACTATATATTACTTCCCATTCTATATGAAGTATAAGGAAGAGACGTAGACGATCAGAAATTTGATGTTCAATTTTCACCAAAAATTCCGACCTCTGATTCAAAAAATAAAAACAAAATTGTGCCTACGTGAGCACGGTAACTCCCGATATAATGAATACATCGACATGAAATTCTATATGTAAAATCAAAACCCCATAAGAACGACGACACCTATTAATTACCCGCTGGATCGGCCGAAGGGAAGGGGGATCAGAGGTGGGGGGGCTCGACTCAAAAACCCTAATAATGAATCCAACATAACATTTATTATGAGAATTCAAAAGCTCCTATATAAGTCAACTATTGATTCTTAGACCGAACAGTCGAATGGTTTTGGAGGGAGAGTAACAACTTATTTGATTAATTCGTGCTGGGGAAGTACATTGCGGGTGATTTCCTTTCTGTAGATTAGACTGATCATATCACAGAATTTACCTTGTGTACTTTCTTCTTTCCATTTTCGTCCACCTCATAGTCTTCTTCATTCATCCATTCGTTATACACGTCCAACTCGAGGGCCCATGTAGCTGTCACCTGAACACAACATAATAAATACATAGAATTAATGGAATTCATTTTACACTATTTTTTTTTTTTTAATTTTATTGGGGAAAGAAGTGTAATACATAAAAAAAAGGGCTGGATGAGTCGCTAGATTGATTCCTTCGAAACTGAAATGAGGCCAACTTAAACTTAATTATTCGAAAAGTATCATGTTCGTCAGTGGGTCATTTAATGTATTCGTTGTTGATTTAGAATGGCCCGGGGAAACTTCCATTATGTATACTCATCATTTGTTTATTATGTCATTCAAATAATATGTTTCGTTCGTTTTGCGTTTATATGTAGTTTTCTTGATCAAAACTTAATTTTTTCAATGTCAAAAAATAATCATTTTCAAATGTCCGTCATAACATCCAATATGTCAATTATATTTTCGTCTTCGTAATAAATCAAATTTGTGATTTAACAGGAAACATGAGGTGAGCATTACACATTTTCTATTAATTTCATATCAGTATTTATCTTAATTTTGAGTTATGTTTCTTAGGACATATGAACCACCTTTTACTACGTTCTACAGTTGTATTTTTCCTCACGTGAACCTGCCCCGGACCATTCTAGATAGATCAGCAATGAATACATGAAATGACCTACTGACAAACATAAACGATTCAGTTTATAGTTGTACGTAAAAAATTCCATAATTTTCTTATCTAGCAACTTATAAACATAACTCAAAAGCTGAATGTTTTTTGTATTTATGGCACTGACTGACTATTTTAAATTATTAGTCTCAAAACTAGGATAATATGAATATAACTATGTTACCCTCCAAGGATATTGAGGCTGCGGAGGAGAGTCCGGAGGTTCGACAGGAAGGTCCGCCGGGACCCAGGAGTCGTGAGAGTCTGGGAAGTAGTACCAGTGGAGCATGGCCATCTTGTCACGCTTGAAGGTAGGTCGAGCGAACTCCTCGTCCAGAGGATCCACTATCGGGTAGATGATATGGGTAGAGGAGTCTTCGTTCTCTGTCAAAATATAACATCCAGATAGAAGGGTTGACAAACGAAAAAAAAAATTGAATAAGAGGTCAAACAACAGAAGTCACAATGGTGCCAAGCCTGCAATGTCAGACTCCTACTAGCCTAACTAGATCTGAGCAGGCAATTTAGGATTCCTACAACAGATAGAAAATGTTTTTGAATTCCCATACCACAATATAAAATTTTGAAAAAATATATTTCATACACAACAGTAGTAAGCTTTCGAAGGAATCCTACTAGGTTTTCTCAGAATAAATATTTTGTGTTTTGTCTACAGGTAGAGAATAATTTTGGTGATGGTTCTTATAATTTCCCTGTCTGTGGGCGTATTTGGATATTTCAGAATAAACCGCGATGTTCAATTGGTTTGGTCTGTAGACATACAGACAGACAGTAACACACAGCTCGCTATTAGATTACATTTCAAACTGCGGAACCCTAAAAAATGTGTTTTCTTTTAGAATGTATCAATTTCACATCATTCTTAAATAAAAATGATCTTCATTATTGTATTACCCAAGTCAACCTAAACACAATTTTATCAAATGGGGCTGTTCAACTAGGCTTTAAAGTTTACAAAACTGAAATAAACAGAATTGCCACTCACCGGCGACACTTCCTTGATGTCGCTTTATTATTTCTTTCACTTTGACGGCAACACTCTTCTCTACCTCAGATCTAACGTAGATAGAGGGCAGAATGAAACATTTAGACTGGATCAAAGCTTTCTCAACAGCCATAAACATCTCCACGTTTCTGTCCATCCTGGACGGACTCTGCAAAAAAACAATCAAGCACAACTCACAACATATCTCCGTTCTGTCAAGGATCACGGAAAAAGATCTCTTTTCGGAGGAAAATCACTAATTTTGTCGTTGTTCACAGCAGTTTAGTACACTAACAAGGAAGGTTTTCCCAAAAAGCAGCACACCGATTTTAGTGAAACTTCAAGGATGTATATGAGGGGGGGAGGGGGGAATTATGCGTGTTTTTTTTTATCGGTAATCGTTTATCGAGAGAGGGGGAGGAGTCAAAATACGGAAATAATTTACTAACTTTAAGCGAATTCCTCGGAAACAAGAAGACAGTTAATAAACAAAAAAGTATTACTGTGGACACGATAACCCACAATAAATGAACGTATCGTCACGAAATTTTATATGTATAACCAAAACTCCATAAGAACACCTATTGATTTTCAGCCAAATCGGCCAAAGGAAGGGGGGATCAGAGGTGGGCTCAATGCAAAAACCCTAATAACTGCCGATGTAATCAATTTATTGAAACGACATTTAAAAGGTTTCAGAAGCCCCTATGGTAAGTCAACAATTGATTTTTAGCCCAAACTACAGACTGGTTTTAGAGGGGGAGCGAAAAGTTAATAGATTAATTAGTTTTGGGGAAGTACATTACCGGTGATTCACCGACGACTCTTTTCGATCCCTCGTCGTTCCCGAGTAATGAGCAAACATTAGTAAATTATTTCAGAATTTAACGCGATTTTCCCCCAAGTAAACCTTGAAGATGGCTAATAAAAATAAATAAACCTGTCGTTTATATTTGCTCTATTCAAATGGGCATACTGGCACGTTGAGAAACCTCCCTTGTAAGCTAAGTATATAACAGCTATAACTAATCGAGAAAGTACTTGAGAGATCTAGGCCATAAATTACCTTTTCTCCAGCTTTACACAATGCACCGGAAGCTAAGTAATAGCTAAAAAATTCAACATGCCTTTACTTCATGTTTTTTGACGAAAAAAAAATCCTTGAGTGTGTTCGTTTGTGGAGAAGATAACTCCCGGAAAGTTTGGACATTTCGACTCGGAATTTTAAATGAAAATTCAAAAGCACGTAAGTATGACAATCCCATATTTCTTGAAAACTCGGGTAAAGGGGAAAGAGAATTTAAAAATATTGAATCAATAATGACAGATGGTATCTAATATTTATATATTAGATAATATACATATATCTAATGTCTACATTCGAAACCCGTCTGAGGCCCTTAGGTTTTTATCTGGGAAATGAAAAAAACATTAAGCACGCCGTCCTTTGGAGACGAAAAGCTATAGTCCCGAGCCTGTACGATGTTAGGTACTCGTTAAAGACTTCTAGCCTAGGTGAATAAATATTAAGGGTAGACATTTAGCACTCTCATAGCAGATTTGGGCTCATGTCCACCAGGGCGATGAAAGAGCAGTCGTCTGGTAGTAGGCGATATGACCTCGCTGTTAAAGCACGGGCATGAGTCACAATAACTATAATTCATACTAGACTTAAAAAATTTTATTTTTTATCTATTTATAAATTCTAAATTGTTTATTTATGCGAAATGATCGGTATAGTCCAAATTTTGATAGATTGCTTTGTTGACATTATATGTCAAATTTCAGACCTCTAACCGCATTAGAAATGGGAAGTAAAACCATGGCAGATTTCAGTAATGACTAAGCTAGCCAGTTTAACATATTATTAAAATAAGATAGCCAAACAGAACATCTACTTTCACAATTTACGAATAAACATATAATGTATTCAACGAATATAAAACCCCAAAGCGTAGAACACACGTTAGAAGTTAATGTATTAATCACAAAATAGGAACATGCTCATTTCACAATACAAATAGCGAATGTAAAATAACAAAAATAAAAACATCGCAAGACAAAAACAAACAATTCAAATACAAAAAGTACAGAAAAAGTTCAATGATATATAAATAATGTTGAAACGGATCCTCGAATGTCAAAAAACTTAATTTTTCAGGAAACAAAAAAATCTCAGTTTAAATTTGCATCACTAGTGATGTTACAAGATGCTTCTTATAAAAAAAATAAGAAGTTAGAAGTTCTGTTGAATTTGTTGTGTAATTAAAACCAGTTCCATGTGTAATCTCAGACTACAACATAAATTACAATCACGTTAAACATGATCGTAAAGAAATAATAACCCGTAACAGTTTATAAAATAAATAATATATTATTACAGTATTACTTCTCTCATTTATTTGTTGCCTTCTCAAAAACTAGCAATTACAAAGGGTTCGGAAATCACTAACATCATTAGTACCTGAAATGTTTTTTCAAATTCAATCAACAAAAATAACATCGATAGAATGTTTATCAGTATTTAAACATTATAATTCAGTTTAACAATTTTAAACTACAAAAATGCCAACCAACCTATAATATATGTATCCTTTAGGTTAACATGCTGGCCTTCTGAGCTCAAAATCGCGGATTCGAAACCCGACGAGGTCTTTTGATTTTTTTTTATGGGGGAGGTGATAAAAAACTTGAGCATGCCGTCCTTCGGTGGGACGTTAAGCTATGGTCCCGAGTCTGTATGATGGTCGGGTTTCTCGTTAAAGACCCCTACCCTATGTTAATAAATCTGGGAATGCAAAAATTAGGACTCCCACGGTAGAGTTGGATTCATGTCCACTGGAGCGAGAAGAGAACGTATAGTAGTAGGCGATACGACCTCGTAGTTAAAGCTCGGGCATGAGTCACAGTACCTAAATTAAATCCCATATAATTGTTAAAAACACTTACATATTTATTGAGCCGACTTCGATATCTAAACACCTAGTCAACACTGATTATTTGTTATCACGGAATCCTTATCGAATGAATCGACTTAATACATTAACAATAAAAAAATATATATACTTATATTTTACTTTTTTTGAGAAGGCAAAAAATAGTTGGGAGAATTAATGATGTAATAATATATTGTATATGAATTAAAAATCTCCTTACACAACCCAAAAAGTAAAATAAATAAATACATTAGAAATATAGAAGACATTTACTCAAAAAATATATATTTTTTGCCGTGTGGCTTTAAAGCGTGTCAATTGGTAATTTTGAACCAAAAAAATATTTTCATAAGAAATAATAATAACATTTATTTGGACCAGCAAAACAAGGTGCTATACACAAATATATAAAATAAAGGATTTAAAATAGAAAGTCCTGGTACAGTCTTTGTTTGAGTCGCCTCCCAGGAGTAGGCGCTCCTAGACTGTAATGTACAGCCCCGGAACAATACACAAGGGCTTCGTGGTGATTCTTCACTAGTTTCTCGATGTGAGCTGCAAAAAGAGGAACACCCAATTCTTCGTGGATTTTGTGATTCCTCACAAACCAGGGTGCGTTTGTTGCTATTCGGAGTACTTTATTCTGAAATGTTTGTAGTCGTTTAATGTTAGTGCTGCTGGTACCGATCCAGACTGGACAGGCGTATGTTAGAAGTGGAAGTAGGAGTGTCTTGTATAAGAGAATAGTACACGTATGTTTAAGTGGCGTGTTTCTGTTTATGAGAGGGTAGAGGGTGTTAAGTCGTGAATATGCTAGCTGTAGTTTTCTGTTAATGTGTAGTTTCCATGTGAGTCGTGTATCTAAAAGTACTCCAAGATAGCGCACACCATGGTCCTTAGGATTCCAGAGAATGGGGAGGTCATCAATTTGCAGCTGACGTTGTTCTTCTATGGAGAATCTGCGGAGAGTGAATATTTTAGCTTCAGTCTTCCCTATGTTCAGTGTTAGTCTCCATTTTGAGAACCAGAGAGAAACTTCTGTCAGGGCTTCCTGGAGCTGTTCAATGGCGACGGAGAGGACACTATGCTGACAGGCGATCATTGTGTCATCGGCATAGGTGGCTAATGTTGCCGTGGGAGTTTCGGGGATGTCGTGGGTGTACAAACTAAAAAGGAGGGGGCTCAGAATAGCACCTTGAGGGACCCCAGCTATAATCCTTCTCTTGGTGCTCAGTGCGTTACTGACTTTCACCTGGAACGTCCTGCCATGGAGAAAAGAGGATATAATACCAACGATGTATTTGGGTACCAAGCTTTTCTTTAGTTTGTACAACAGCCCCTGATGCCAAACGGTGTCAAAGGCTGCGGCTACATCCAAGAATACGGCGGTGGTGTAATTCTTCGCCTCGAAGCCGTGGACAATCATTTCGGTCACCCGTTGTAGCTGCTGGACTGCAGAGTGTTTGGCTTTGAAGCCAAACTGGTGGGACGGTATGGTGTCTTCTAGATATCCAGTAAGCCTTTTCGATATAATCTTTTCAAAAATCTTAGACAATGAATTTAGAAGGCTTATCGGCCTGTAGCTGTTGGGGTCTTGTTTCGGCTTGCCGTGCTTATGAAAGACAACAACGATAGCATTCTTCCACGTGTCAGGAAAGTATCCTCTCCTTAAACAGCCATTGAACAGCCCTGTAAGATAAGCGATGCTTCTTGGAGGCAGGTTCTTGAGGACGATGTTGGGGATGAGGTCTTCACCGGGGGCCTTCTTGTTGGGGAGTCTCCGGATGTATAGTGTAATTTCTGACGGGTTTGTGTACTGTATATGTGGTTCTGCGGTGTGGAGTGGGGTGGAAAGAAATTCGTGGACTGTGTGGAATGTTTCGTGATCTTGTGTGTCATGAGTTCTGAATTTCTGTTCAAGGTGCTGGGCCACTAGCTCACTCTTGTCCTTGTCCGTTGTTACAGTATTCTGTCCGTCTGTCAGGGGCGGGAGGCCGGGGTCTTGTCTGAGGAGGCGTCGTGTTTCCTTCCAAAGGTTGCTGTCTCCAGGCGTAAAGTCGCTGGTGTATTGTCGGTATCTGTTGATTCTGTCATTGTCCAATTCCCATCGTATAAGTCTTGTCAGTCGGTTCAGCTCTCGCTTCTCTTGTGGATCGCGTGTTCGTTGCCAGTGTTTGCGGAGTGTATTTTTGTCGTGTATCATGTTAAGTATGCGTTTAGGGGTCTTATTTTGTCGCATGTTGCGTTGGTCCTTGTAGTGATTGTATGTTGAGTTGTGTATCGAGGTGTAAATGGCTTGAGTGAAATATTTCAGTGAGTCGTCTATGTCTTCAGTATTGTAGTAATGCAAAGGGATGTCTATGTTTTTGTCCATCTCCCATCTAAACGCGTCCCAATCTATTTTCCCCTGTATCAGTCTAGGCAGATGTTCTGCCTGTTTCGGGTTCACTTTGAAGGTACACACGACTGGAAGATGGTCTGAGTCGAGTTCTGTCAGTGGTTCGTGATAAAGGGGCAAAGTAAAATTTTGTACTAGTCCAATGTCCAGGATGTCTGGGAGATATCTCTGTTGTGTAGGATAAAATGTCGGTTCGTCCGGTGCTGATATCTGTACGCCTAAATTGTTAATTATGTTTAAGAGTCTTGTCCCGTTGTTGTTTGTCCGTCTACATCCCCAAATTGTATTTTTACTATTTAGGTCACCTAGTAGTATAGTCGGCCCCCCAGTGAAAATGTGTTCAAAATCCGTCTGGTGAATTCTGATGCCTGGTCGGTGGTATGCTGAGATTATGTTAAGTGTTCTGTTGTTGTTGAGTGTGAGTGTGGCTCCAACGGCTTCCAGCTGTTGAAGTGTGGGTAAGAGAAGCTGAGAGTGTGCGAGGTTCTTTTTTATACAAACAGCGACGCCTCCAAATCTGGTTTGTCTGTCCTGTCTGTATATGGTGTATCCTTTTAGCTTGAATTTGTCGGTATTATGGAGGTGAGTTTCTGTGATACAAATGATGTCGATGTTGTAGCGAGTTAAAAAGTCCGAGAGTATCGTTCGTCTGTTTTTTATTCCGTCAGCGTTCCAGTTAAGGATGGATAAATTATGAAAAATATTTAAATTAGGGTCCACCATTGTTAAATGAAAATACTTGGGTGAGAAGATTAGATAAAAATGATTTTATGATAGGGATAAATGGTTTGAGAAAGGTGATTATTGTGTTGGTGAGGTCAGTCATGTCGTTAGCTGGTTGGTTGTCTTGGCTGCTGGGTAAGTTAGGTTGAGGTCGAGGTTGGAAGGGTCGGGGTCTGCCTTGGTCGAACCAGCTGTTCGGTCGGTCCGGGGTCTGTCTTGGGGGTTGTCCTTTGGGTGGTGCATTGGGAGGATCTTGTCGTTTAGGTTGGGCCTGTCTGCTAGTCCTGTCTACGTATGTCTTGTAGGAAGCACACCCTCTGTAGCTGGCTGGATGGTTGCCCTGGCAGTTGGCACACTTGGGAGAGTCTACCTTCTTCTGTCTGGAGGGGCATGCTGTGAAGTGGTGGTCCTCCCCGCACTTCACACATTTGGGGTCCAGTCGGCAAAAGTTTTTGGTATGACCAAAAGATTGGCAGTTTGTGCACTGCACGACTCGGTTGGAACGTCGGCGTGGCTCCACTTTGACAACTGTATAGTAGAGCCGCGTCAGTTGAAATATGGCCTCTCCAGATGGGGTGTTCTCCAGCTCAACTGCACAGAGGGGTGTGGGGCGTCTGTCGTGGTTCAGAATCCGGGTGACTTTAATAACAGGGTATGTCGGGATCAGTTCGTCTGTTATTTCTGTGTCGGTCAGTGAGTAAGGAACTCCCCGTATAATTACGGAGAGTTTCCTGTCCTCGGGGTTGACGAAGGTGTAGTATTTCACCTTATTGTCGTCATAAAATTTTGTCACTTTGCGATAGTCATCAGTCGTTGTGAGGCTGATCTTTATTTTTTTGTTGCACTGTTTTGTTTCAAACGGCGAACAAATTAAACTTTTTAACTCGGTAATGACCAGCTGATAATTATCAGCCTCACAAAGAAAGATTGGAGGGATCTTGGTCTGTCTGTTAGGGGTAGGCTGTCCGTCTGGCTTTGTCGGTTGGGTTGTCTCCTGACCGTCCTGGAGAGTGAGAAGTGGCTCGTATCTGTTCTGTGTTGGTGTTGGTGTGGGTGTGATTTGTAAAGTATATCGGTTCCTCTTCAGCTGAGGCTCCTGGGAGATGGCTCTGTTATCAGGGACTACTTGGCCGCCGTCTACTGCCATTGATATCCCAGAGTCCTCACAGCTTGAAGAGAGCTGCCTCTTAGCAGGTAAAAAAGTGGATATCATCTCACCTGTTCCGGCTACATTGTTTATTTGCTTGATATCGGCAAGGTTAGAATTTTGAATATTAAAATTATTAGACTGTTCTCGTTTCGAAACGCCGGGTTTCATTCTCACCCAAACAGAGGGAGAACTTCTGAGTGTCTTTGTCACTGTTTAGTAATATAAAAACTTATAACACCGTCACAATATTAATAATAAATGTTAACAAACTTTAACGTGTGTTTAGCACTTTATAGCCAAAACAGCTGTTCTAAAATTAAGGTCGTGACGAGTATCGAACCTAGTCCCGGAGAACTACAGACTGACGGGCTGACCACTAGACCACCGTGGCTGATTTTTCATAAGAAAAATAACAAACAATGAAAATTATGATACATGTATTTAATATTTATTTTATTCAATAATAGCCTAAGAAAATTTAAATTTGAGATTACTAGTTATTATTCTGGAGTAAACGGGAAGGAAATAAGACAGATGACATGTCCTTAATAATTATTTTTCTATTTGGTTTTCCCACAAGAGGATTCTCTAGAATATGTAGCATACTGCATCCATAAAAAGGTTTTAAAAAGTTTTCTGACATACAAGGTTACATTTCTACTTTTCCGTCGATATATAAATAAGATAAAGAAAGTTGAAAATTTTAATTCAACAATATTATCGACATGAATTATTATGATTTACTTTGCGAAAACATTAAAAGTAACCTGTGTAAAGTAGAGGTAAAAACATACTGAGGAAAGAATGGAGCCCCGGAACGGTACAATGTGCGTTCTCACCCAAATTAGTTATTTATTATGACTCATGCCCGGGCTTTTTCCTCTACGATAGGAGTCCTAAATTTTTATTCACCTAGGGCAAGGGTCTTTAACGAGTACCTGACATCGTACAGGCTCGGAACCATCGCGTCCCATCCGAAGGACGATTCCTTATTTCTTACTTAATATATAATCCACACTGTATTGAGTAGATGATAATAATAACTAATCCACACTATATAGTAGATGATAATAATAAATAATCCCCACTATATAGTAGATGATAATAATAAATAATCCACACTATATAGTATATGATAATAATAAATAATCCCCACTATATAGTAGATGATAATAATAAATAATCCACACTATATAGTATATGATAATAATAAATAATCCACACTATACAGTATATGATAATAATAAATAATCCACACTATACAGTATATGATAATAATAAATAATCCCCACTATATAGTAGATGATAATAATAAATAATCCACACTATATAGTATATGATAATAATAAATAATCCCCACTATATAGTAGATGATAATAATAAATAATCCACACTATACAGTATATGATAATAATAAATAATCCACACTATACAGTATATGATAATAATAAATAATCCACACTATATAGTATATGATAATAATAAATAATCCACACTATACAGTATATGATAATAATAAATAATCCCCACTATATAGTAGATGATAATAATAAATAATCCACACTATATAGTATATGATAATAATAAATAATCCCCACTATATAGTAGATGATAATAATAAATAATCCACACTATACAGTATATGATAATAATAAATAATCCACACTATACAGTATATGATAATAATAAATAATCCACACTATACAGTATATGATAATAATAAATAATCCCCACTATATAGTAGATGATAATAATAAATAATCCACACTATATAGTATATGATAATAATAAATAATCCACACTATACAGTATATGATAATAATAAATAATCCCCACTATATAGTAGATGATAATATTAAATAATCCACACTATATAGTATATGATAATAATAAATAATCCACACTATATAGTATATGATAATAATAAATAATCCCCACTATATAGTAGATGATAATAATAAATAATCCACACTATATAGTATATGATAATAATAAATAATCCACACTATATAGTATATGATAATAATAAATAATCCACACTATATAGTATATGATAATAATAAATAATCCACACTATATAGTATATGATAATAATAAATAATCCACACTATACAGTATATGATAATAATAAATAATCCCCACTATATAGTAGATGATAATAATAAATAATCCACACTATATAGTATATGATAATAATAAATAATCCACACTATATAGTATATGATAATAATAAATAATCCACACTATATAGTATATGATAATAATAAATAATCCCCACTATATAGTAGATGATAATAATAAATAATCCACACTATACAGTATATGATAATAATAAATAATCCACACTATATAGTATATGATAATAATAAATAATCCACACTATATAGTATATGATAATAATAAATAATCCCCTCTACTGTGACTTTATTCATTTTTTTCCAATTGCACCCTCATAATTACCCGGCCCAGTCCAAAAAAACTTATAATGTGAGGAGAAACACAAAACTGTCTTTATAGGTTAGGTTTTATGACTCATGCCCGGGCTTTAACTAAGAGGTCATATCGCTTACTACCAGAGCATTCTTTCGTCCCTCTGATGGACATGAGCCCGACTCTACTGTGGGAGTCCTAAATTTTGCCGACCCTAAATTTTTATTCACTTAGAGTAAAAGTCTTCAACGAGTACCTGACATCCTACAGGCTCGGAACCATCGCGTCCCATCCGAAGGACGGCGTGCTTAAGTTTATTTTACATCCCAGATAAAATAAACTAAGGTCCCCCTCGGCCGGGTTTCGAACCCGCGAATTAAGACCTCAGTAAGCAAGCACGCATACCACTGAGCTAGCGGCGCCTTCTCTCATACAAGTGAGTGTATTTATTTTCATATTATGTCAACAGCTCTGTAAACCTTGATTATGACTTCCTCAGTATGTTTTACCCCGACAGTACTGTAGAGCCCCAATTTAATATTCTCCATTTACACACTTTTAACACATATTTTCATATATAATAATTATTAGAGCATACTTCTCCTAATCATTTTTTACCTTAAAAAAATCAATTACAAACGTTTCGAGAAGCAGTCCCATCGTCAGTGTCTATAATACATGTGTTCTTTAGATTAACATTCTTTCTGTCAATCAAAATCTTCCTTTTTATAGGACATATTTATTGAGTCGACTTTATTTATAGGACATATTTATTAAGTCGACTTCTATATTTAAACACTTATTGTTAGTCAAAACTTTGCTGATGATGGGAGTGCTTTCCGAAATGTTTGTAATTTCTATTTTTTGAGAAGGCAAAAAATAAATGGGAGAAGTGATGATATAATAATTGTAATATATTGTATAATGTTAATATTTATTTAATTTATTGTCGAGGAATTAACCTCGTTCGCCGGGGGTTCTACAATACGTACACAGATATACAATTATCACGATTACTTAAAATGAGCAGGCAAGCCATACAGAATTTTTTTAAATACAATTTTTCAAAATTGAAACGAAAAGCAACTAAAAAAAGAAAAAATATATGACTAGGGAAGGTGGGTGTGTATCTAGCGTGCTTAGTACATACATACACTTATTATGAGTTAGTAAATGTGAGTTTGGTGACACGCCCGTACCTTACTGACCTGAAAGTCGAACCTCCGCCATCCCTGCTCAAGTTTATATTTGTAAACTGTAGCAAGGATGTGGCAAAGGGCGCCGCCTGGCTTGAAGTCGGTGAAACACCGCATCTATATCACATACAACAAATATATACAGTAAAAAAAAAACATAAAACAATATTTTGATAATTGCGTACACTGCTGTTCATACATATCAGAAAACGTTTTCTCTTTTTCTATATATCATAAACCAAAACGGTAGTATGGTTTATGATATAGACCGAAAACCTAAGTGAGTAATTCGTGCAGGGGAAGTAGACGGGTGATTCACCATCCACTTTTGATGTGTAAACATCTTAGCTCTCGGTAGGGGCTACGTCAGAGTGTAAGTCTCGTTGATGTGCATGCTGCGTAAATGTGTCAGACGGTTGCGCGGACAGCGCACACACACAACTTCTTTATCAATGATGTCAGCTATTTTTGAGCATTTCTATTGTATTTTTACATTATTGATCATATTTACCGTTGAAGTGAATTTAAAATATCAATATAACGAACTATAAAATGATCTTTCTGTAAGAAACTTTTATAGATGCTTCGATAGCTTAAATTTGTAACAATAAATAAAATTTGTGATAAAAGAAAATAATATAGCAGTGTAAATCAAAAAATATATAATTCAATAAATTACTTTATATTATATAATATTGTTATTAATACATAATAATAATAATAACTGCTGAGAATATCAATCAATAAATAATATATTTGTTGTCATATTATCAAAACTAATAATACAACCCATTTCAGGAGATACTGAACAGCGTATTTTATTTTTAAATGACAAACTTAATCTACAATTGAATACGAATCGATGCATTTCAACAACAAATTCGAAAACTTCTATCGACGCTGTATTCTCGCGGTATTTAGACACTAGAATCACAGATGTATATAAGCTATCACAAACCTATTATTTCATGAATAAAAGAAATTGAAGAACAATAAATTTGAAAGTTTAATTCCTCATACTATTTTTCTTATTGTATCATTATAAAACAAATTTTAATTATAATCAGTGAACGACAGCAAGTTTTTGAAACTAAAGCAGATGTTTACAATCAATAAACATCGTGAGTACCGCGTCACTCATACATTTGCTTTTTTATTTCTATACTTGCTTTGGGAGAAACCATACTACCTAACTAAAAGGACATACGGGAGAGTCTAATTCGTAGCCTGCAAAAGTACCTGGTATGATTTGTTATAAATACAAATGTACTTCGTACGCATCACATACTTCTTTATCAATATCTATCAGTAGCTATTGCATTTTCAAAATGTAATTAAGTATTTATTAAGAAATAGTCAACAAGTTCAAAAACAATTATTCATCTGTCTTCATTCTACCTAAGTATTCTAAATTCTATGAACGGTAGTACATCTTTTAAATATTCCACTTTGAAAATTACATTAATACTTCCATCTCAACGAATTAGGAAAATGTAAAACTTACCGGAAGCCTCGTGAGAGGAGGTTTGGAAACATTTTTACCAAAATTGTCTTCTTGGAACTGAATTAGCTGAATAACAAGAGCTGAGAGACTTTTGCTGGTAGGAGGATCGGTCTGAACATACTAAAAAAAAAAAAAACTACGTTAATTACAGAATGATTATAACAAAGATTCCTTCGATCTTGTTCCTAATTGTTGGAAGGGGCCATTCCATTCCAATTAGTATGCAAATATCGTCAAGATGCAATACATAGAACATACATTGCCAAAGTTCATTAATAACTAGGAATACCATCAGTTAACTTAATTTAGATGTTCATAAAATACAACGCAAATCAATTATCAATTAGCCTACATTGAAATACATACACCCATAAGTGATAAACAACTCAAAAATGAATCATATAAATTAAGATAAGTAGAAATTGAGAGCACCTTTTTACAATTCTTCTGAAGCCACGTTTTAATTCCATCAAACAATGCTATTGTTTCTGGACCTTCAAAAAATTTAATATTCGGGCCACCGTCTTTTTTAGGACCGAAACCCAACATTTTTTGGAAAAATACAAAGGTATAAACAATGACCGAACACTATACACAACTAACCAATATGTCCGACAAAACCGGTATTAATGTTTTTATTTGTACTTCTCAAGAACAATTATAATGTACGAAGCCAGTTTTCAAATTAAAAATGATGTTTATTGGTAAAGTAAACGAATAAAATAATGATCAAAAAAGTTTTTAACACAAAAAGCAAAATATATAGTAATTACAGTGCTGCTACCTATCGATCTGTTGTGTAACAAAAATATTGATTTTTTTGGTATTCAGAAATGGCAAAAAAAATCCCAGTTCAGGAGGTGATAGAATAAATTAACTAAACCTCATAAGTTAAATTTATTAATTATAATGCAAACATTTTTCCTACAGTGTACTCTCAAAAAGAAAGTAAGTGACGTAGAAACGATGAATGTAAAACGCGGGGAATTTAAATAGCCATGTGTGGATATAAGTGTTTTTTTTTTTTAACTTGTTGCTTTTACCTTTCTATACTAGTTTCAGGAAGTATTGTAATCGTGTCAAAAGTAGAAGTCGAGTTATCAACGGAATTTCACGTTCCAAGGTCCCCTGAACACGATTAAACCAATTTCGTGATGATGTCTGTTTGTATGTATTTTATTGCAACTTGGTGAGAGTTTTAAGGTTAAATGTCTCGGTTTTAGTTCTCAGTTCGGCCACCACGTCGCGCTCTAAATTTTATGTAATTAATAATTAAGTAATCGAATTTTAGATTTTCATATATATTTTTTTACATGTTATCTTTTTCTTTTTTTTATTACAGGTAGGGCGATGAAAGTAGACGGGTCAAAGAGTTCAAATGTTTTTTCAGAAACAAAATGGATGAGCAGATGAAACAGAAACAGGAAAATACGAAATATGTACTTCGGGTCCGGACGGGGGGCGGATTGAACATTTTCCCGGTATTTCAAGGTCGATGCTCCACAACCCCACTGCATGGGTCCACTTCAAAACTCCGAAATAATAAACATAAAAGAAGACACTGACAAGTCTACCTTTTTTTTTTTTTTTTCTTTTGGCTTTATGAACGGTGCATATTAGCCATGTCTATGTGTTATGTATAATTATTTAAGACATCCATGGCCCCGGGAGGGAGTTCTATCTACGAAATAAAACTCACTCCCGGACGGGATTCGAACCCGCAAACCATGGTGAGACCATGCGACCAAAGCCCTACGCTCTAGCCCGCACGGCCACCATGGCCCCCACAAGTCTACCTTTCACCTATGTGAAATTAGCACCCAACTTTCAAGAATCGAACTTTTTTTTTATTTCGATAGAACTTCTTTTGTACCAAAAAAAAAAATTTTTCGTTTGTTCCTCAACCAAAAAAAAAAAAAAAAAAAAAAATATATGGCGTCCCAAAGAATTTGGCTGGATATACCGTGTAATTGGAGAGAAAACGGACCTAGTCGCCATAATATTCATCAAAAATTGACCTAAACAGGAGCTGAATGACAAGAGACAAAAAATAAAGTTTATTAGGAAAAATAAGAACTCTGCTAAAACCGGAAGTGGGCTTAAAAGAAGTCAAAGACGGAGAATCTAATGTGGACATTTGTACGACCAACATTTTTGTTTGAACCTCATATAAAGTATATACGAAATGCCGAGTCCAACAGTAATTTCGTCGTTTGTACCTTCATCAGAAAACATTTATGACGTCATAACAAAACACGTTCTTTAGCATATTGGAGGTACATAAATGAACCTTCGCCCCTCCAGACAATTTTGATAAAATGCTATTATTTAATTTTAACAATCTGTAATAGCGAGTAACAAAATACAATGAGGATCGGCATGCCCAGGAGACGTATGAGGATGAAAAAATGGGAATACTTAAAAAAGTAGTAAAATCGATGTTTTGAAATTTCACGCAGTAACTGTGCCAGGGTTATAATGATTATCGAATTCAAATGTTTTTTATATTACCACATTGTAGAAGTTTGTACCACCAATATTTTTGTTTGTACCTCCACCAAAAAAAAATTGGAAAATAAAATCTTTTGAAAAGTATGAAGAAAATTACGCCAAATAGCGATCATATTAACTCAAATTGCGGTCAAATGAAAAACAATACCGTTTTGTAAACTTCTTTAATCATCAGAACTAACTAAGTGCTGGGAATACCGGAAGTTTGTACCTTGGAGGGAAATCATTCAAAAATCCAAAAATGGTCATTATTTGAACTCTCATATGATCTTCACGTAAATTCAAAACAATAAGCTCATTCGACGGAGAATTTTATGTACTTTCATTAATGGCAGAGTAAAATGTTCTGAGAAATGAGCCGTCAATGAGTTATTCACATGAATATAATCGAGCAGCTTTTTCATTAGGAGGAAGAGTTGCCAAGTTGAAACTACTCTGCACTAGGGATTTTGTAAATAGTTAGAAGCGGGTCTCATTCAGAGAGCAAGATTGAAGGGAGGATCCAGCATACAAAGCAGCAATTTCCTCCACAACTGATATGGCAATAATTCATGAAAAAGTTCATTTGTGCCTATAATGGGCTAATTGGGACCCCGATGAACAAATATTACTACATCGAAGTGATTTTTCAGAAATCATGCGAGAATTCGACTTACAATGTCGACCAACATCGTATATTTTCTCTCTCAGCTAATATTGGTAGCCGTATAGGAGGGAGCTGACCGTGTAGTAGGGAGTACTTTACTCACATCTCCATAAACAAAGATCATTCCAAACTAACGCATGCACTCATTCTACATAACCCAATCCGATTCCAATATATTTTTTTCCTCTAACTCGTCTCACCGAAAGATGACATTTGCCAAGTATTGCCCTCAAACATTTTCTTTCATTATATAAACATTTTTGAAATGTTCAATGATTTCTAGTAGGCCATTAGGTCGGTGGTAAGTAACAATAGCGAAGCTGGGTATGCCGTAATAGGTCAGAGAGATAGCAGTCAACCGAACGTTTTAAATTATCTGACAAGTGTAGGGGAGAACGGGCCTTTGAAGTTCTCCTTATCAACTTTATTAATTGAGCGTAGCTCAATCTTTAGACGACTCGTGTGTTTCGTTTGTGCCCCTCCTGCATTAAAACTGTTTATCTGATCCTGATCAATTTTTGCATATTGATGGATGTCAGTCACGTGAAGGTTGTTAAAAAATAATTTCGAAAATCGGACGTACCACGGAGGAATAATCACCGAAAATATGTTCATCCATAGACTTCAATGCGAAACGTTCAAATTCTTCTCAATCGACAATGGCATGAAGCGCGCGCATGAAATTGAGGTCATAGGTCGAGGTCATGAGTAAGATTTGTTTAAAAAAATAATATATAATATAATAATAAAAAAATAGAGGAAATAATTATATAAAATCGAAGTACCATCGAGGAATAATCACTGAAAAAAACAATGAAACTGAGACCATTGTTGGAAGACATTGTTGCGGTGCTGCGCGTGAATTAAAAGTTCTCGGCGAAGCCCTTGACAAATTTTTCGGGAGAAAAAATTATTTTGGACCATATTTTTTCGTAAATAAAGTATATTCCTTGACGATAACCACGTTTTGTCGCATGGAGGGAGCTCGCGGCGTAAGCTAAGCGAGTGACCGCTAATGAATTTAAAGTTCAAGGTATAGACAATTTGAGTCACGGCTCCGCTCAATATTTGCAATTAGCAGAATGCATTGCATACCTAGTATATACAGGTTCACAGACTACGTAATTGTGGTCAGTATTTACAAGGATTGACCATCGATATAATACTTAGGAGGAGTTCAGACTTGTGGTCGATAAAAACGATCTTGTAGAATTTCTGCCAAGCTTTTGGCTTCAGGGCCTGTATTGACAATTTACATTAGCAATATAGTTTAAATTAATTAACAATAAAAACTAAATATAACTAAACAAAACCTA
Source organism: Aradus depressus (assembly GCA_963662175.1). Lineage (NCBI taxonomy): Eukaryota > Metazoa > Arthropoda > Insecta > Hemiptera > Aradidae > Aradus > Aradus depressus. The sequence continues at coordinate 78,903,430 of OY759214.1, forward strand.
CATCATAAACGAATATACATTTAATTTTTTTTTTAAATAAAACAAAATGATTAAAATTGTGTACACTCACTTTATTTCGTCCAATTATTTATTCGTCGGTAAAAGAAAGGGGGGAAAGGGTAAACAATAAGAAATCTGCTTATCAATGAGAAAGTCATCGTTACATTTCTACTTAAGTTGAATAAATCTGTAATCTGGGCTGTTGGCATTATAATATTCGTTCATGGTATTAATTTGTCTTATCGAATACATTTTTATTCGCTTGTGATGTAGATTTTGTTTTGTTATATTTAGTTTTGTTTTCTTAATTGTAGCGTTTATAAACTTATTGCTAATGCACATGTCATAATGGCCCTAAAGAAGGCACACTCAGGCCGAAAGCTTGACTGAAATATTACTTTACGAACACAAACTTACTCTGTCATTAATATAAGATAGAGATTGTGGGTTTGAAGCGAAAAACAGTTATCATCGCCCCATCGTATTTTCTATATCATAAAATGCTATCGATATGCAAACATTATCGATATATTATTTCCCGCAGTTTCACCTTATCTGAACACAGGGATATGCTCGTTGACTGGGGGCTGTTGGGTTGGATTGTGTAATTTTTTCATTGTATTAATTCGTTCTATGTTACCAGATCTGTAACATAGAATGCCCGAGAGAAGCCTTATCGACATTTTTAGAAACATGGAGTTGAAGTTCGGCGATTATTCAACTGCTCATCCTTTGATTGAGGTAAGTACCTATTCTTTTATCATTATCATTCTCCTATTCATTCTCTTCCCAGCTCTTAAAGTTTAATTTAGTTCGCTTATATTTTAGAAATATTTGACGTCGTCGGCGAAGAATTTTTCATTTCTTCGTACAGTTGGACAACAACAGCCTGTTTCCTTGCTTTTCAAAGAAAGAGAAGTTCTGTTTAAACGGTATGTATTATTTTATTTTAGATGTTAAGAATGATTGGTCGATTTTTAGATTTATTCTTCCTTCAAGAGTTTCTTTTTGGCTTAGAAATATTTTTCAATAGGTGTGCTTACATCATAAGGATGTTTTGTACGTTTTTATTTATACTTATAAAAAAATATAAATTTATAAAAAAATGTATATTTAAATAGTAATTCTTTATTATAAAAAAATAACATTACTCACGATCTGGAAAGTAATTCACAAAAAAACAATTGTGAAACTGGTTAAAATTACATCGAGTGCTTTCACAACTTGACTTGTCACTGATAAGTAACAGTCCATCGAACAACTGACTGATTGATGCTGAATTGAGAATTTCATATAATTGTTTTTTTTTTTTGCCAAGAACATTCCATGGTTATATTTTAAATAAATGACCTCGAACCAAGTGGAAAGTCTTCAAGGGATTACTAGATCCAAATCAAACTTCAGGGATCTCGAGTCCATGCTTTCTTGATAAAACTGAATAGGTTCCTTCTGATAACTTTGAGTAGAGACTGTTTCTGACAGCCTGATACGAATGTCTCGCCCGGTGTACGGCTGGCTTACTAAAATTCATGTTAACATGTTCGTCTAGTATCTCTGACCAAAATGACTCGTCTCAAGCTGTTTCGTCTCTTCACCATCTATGGCTGAAGAAATGCGAAACCGCTGGTGTATGTCGACATCAAATAGTGTGACAAGTCATTTCACGAAAAGTCTAGTCATTTTGCTAGTCAAAAACTGGATTTTTACTTCATTTCAGATTCGCGATTTTAGCGTCATTCAGATAGCGTAACTGTCAACAGTATTAAAATTGAAACATTTCTGAATTTTCTTAGGAGGCTGTATTTATTTTTAGGGTTTGCATTGATTATACTTAATATTTTTTGTTCTACAATTATTTTTGTCCAATCTATTTATGGCGAGGCCTACACCCTTTAACATTTTGGGTAGTTTCCATTACTATGTAACTTCTATAGATTCCTAGACATAAGAAAATAAAGTAATTCCTAATTCATTTCAATATATGCCGGCCGGCGTTACGTGAAATGACATGTTACACTATTTGATTCCGACTAGATTTTGGGGAAAATAGACAATATTGCAAAAGGAAGTTTTTTTTAGTTACACATTTCATCTTAGGAATGATGTATTTTGAGAAATAATTCTTCCAAAAGGGACCGAACCTTTTTACCAATTTTACATTTTTATTACATAAACCAGCCATTACATAGCTATTTATTATCATTATTATTTTTTTTTTTTAGTTTTCTGGATTCAATTACTAAAAAAGAACAAGATTTAATTGCTTTATTACATCTAACTGTATACAGTTTTAAAGATTCAGAATATGTTATCAACAATCTATGCAAAGAATTCAGTTACTACATCAATACAGGTTTTGCATTAGATAGATGGTCTTTGTGTCAGGAAAATATAGACTCTTCAAAATGTAAACTGGGTAAGTTTTGCATCTTCTTGTTTTATTATAATTCACTTTGCTATTTTTTAAAATGAAAATGTACTTTTTCAGTTGAAATTGATGTCCGAATCGATGAGTTACCAATAATTGGACGTCTTCTTGCTCCGAGTTTGATAATGGGCTATAGTGTTCGTCTGAGACTCTTTGATGAAAATCATGTGCCTTTCTTTGTATTTTTGAAGGATCTTTTAAAAGAAGCTGGGTAAATAAAAATTTAATCTGGTTAAATTTATTCATTTTTTGATATCAATTAACAGAAATTAAAATGAGTATAGATCTTTTAACGGATGCCTCAAAAAGCATTTTGTCGAAAAAAAATTAGCAGAGAATAAATAATTTCAAAAGTATAATTACTAGATTTAAAATCAAAATATTGAAAATGCAGACCTTTTTCATGAAATTATTCAGGTTATGCTATTGAAAAAAAAAAAAAGGGAAATGAACTTTGAATGAGTCTATGAATCCATTGAATATTCCCTAAGATATTCCGTGTTGAACTTTAATCTATGATGTATGTACACTTATTATCAAAAATTGTTAAACTTCCATCATCCATAGACGTTTCGGGCCTATGCCACCGTCCATCTTCAGTGTCTTTGTGAACTGTTGTTAAAAAAATATATAAGTATGAATGTAAAGATGAATTGACACATTAGGTATATTTAAAATATTTCCAGGAAAACAATGTTCACAAACGAACTAATGTGCAATGCAGGCCCGAAAATTCGTCATGGATGATGTAAGTGTAGCCAATTTCTTGATAATAAATAAATGAGAAATAGACAAGCCACATAAATTATATACATATATTGTTATACATAGAAGTCTCCTCAACAACTTAACCCATGATACATTTGTACATAACCCATGATACATTTGTACATTTCTAGTAATAATGACTTTTAAATGAAGTGTACAATATAGTTACTTTTTTCCCCATTATATTTATTTAGACACCTTTTGAAATTCACTAATCAGCCCATAATTAGGACATTAGGCCCAGATTATATATAAAATGTGCATTTATTTTATTGAGTGTTTATATATTATATATAAACGGTTAGTTTGTATACTTTTACTTTCCCTGGCGCTACGGTCCTTATAGATCTTCCGCCATTCTTCTCTATCCTCGGCCTCCCGTCTCCATCTTCTCTCACCCATCGTTCTAAGGTCATCCTCCACGACCTCCAGCCAACGTAAGCGGGGTCTACCTCTTTTTCTTTGACCTCCCGGGTGTCCCTCCCCTAGTAGGCTAGTATATAATGAAAATACATGATGCAATATTTGTATATATAATGAAAATACATGATGCAATATTTGTATATATAATGAAAATACATGATGCAAGAAGAGCAATTGACAACGTATATATAGTGAAATTAGGAGCTGTGCTGTAAGCCTCCAAAGCTCATTGATATCTCTATGGGATAGTTTCCGGTCTAGCTCTGACCTGCTCATATTTGAAAAAAAAAAATGTTCTTAGTGGAGCTTCACCGCCATATCTTTGAAATATACGTATATTATTTACAATTTTGATTCCAAGAATGTTTTTTTTTTTGTTCTTAGGGCTCCAGACGGAATGTTAAATCTTTCAGACCATAGTTATTCTATTAGTGAAAGCTCTTTGTGTGAGTTGTATAAAACTAATTGAACTCGATGATTCGTGATTAGTGATGTTCATTACTGCTAAATGTCTTGTGCTATTTTATTTTCAGATCTACGAGGGATTGTTGAGCAACGCTACTCTCCTATGCTTGTTTTTCAAGATGCTGACTTAGAATCAGCTGTGGAAGGTGCTTTGTCTGCAGCGTGGGGACTTCGTGGAAAGGTACATATATATACATATATAAATTAGAAGAGGGCGCCGGTAGCTCCGTGCTTGCTTGCTGAGCTTAAGATCGTGGGTTCGGAACCGAGGGTACAATAAACTTAAACATGCCATCCTTCGAATGGGATGTTAAGCGATGGTCCCGATGTCAGATACTCGTTAAAGACCCCTACCCTAGGTGAATAAAAATGTAGGGTAGGGAAAATTTAGGACTCTCGGAGTAGTCGGCGTCATATCCTCTAGAGTGACGGAAGCGCGCTCCGGTAATAGGCGATATGACCTTGTAATTAAAGCCCGGGCATGAGTCATAATAACTAACTATATATTTATATTTTTCTTTCTATTAAATTTATTACATGAAAATAGGATAAGAAAATACAAGGACAAACTATTGGGAACTATGTTTCATTTTTATTAACTGTAATATTGAACTGAACATTTTATACTTTTTATAAACATGTGACTTTTATATTAACAGTGATATTGCCATCTCAACACTCTTCCTCAATATCACTGTTTGTGAAATTTATCAAACCTAATTGATTAACAAAAATTAGAAATCGTTTCTTGCTTAATGGTTTAGTTAGCACATCAGCTAACTGTTTTTCAGTACACAAATGTTCAACTTCAATCACCTTATCTTCTGCCATCTGTTTCACAAATTTAAATTTAACATCCATATGTTTTAAGCGTTTCTGATCTGGATTTTTAACAGCATATATTGTACTCTGATTATCTTCGAAAATTTTAACACTCTTGACATTAATTGATAATTCTTCTAATAATTTTTTAATCCAGCAGGCTTCAGCAGTTGCTTCACACAAAGATACGAATTCAGCTTCTGTTGTACTTAAAGCTACTGTTGCCTGTTTTTGTGATTTCCAAACTACTGTATTATTATATACTTTAAACAAATAGCCCGTCGTTGATTTCCTATCCCAGTCTCGAGCCCAATCGGCATCGGCATATCCTATCAACGGCGCACTCTTATTACACTTCGTATACACTAAAGCATAGCCTACCGTATGTTTAACATATCTCATAATTCGTCTAAGTGCTAACCACAATTCTTTGGTCGGTTTTGACTGAAATCGACTTAAGTAATAAACGGAAGTTGCTAAATCAGGTCTTGAACCAACAGTCGCATACATTAGAGATCCTATCATCGATCTACATTCTTTTTCATAATTCTGATTAATTGTACATGACTCATCCATTTTAAAATTAGCATCCATAGGAGTATCACACTCCTTACAGTCATTCATTCCAAATTTCTTTAACACACCTTTTAAATATTTAGTCTGATCAATGACAATACTATCAGACCTTTTAGTTATTGCAATGCCTAAGTATGTTAAATTTTCATGGCCCATATCTTTCATTCTAAATTTTGATGACAAAAATTCTTTTACTAAATGTATTTCTTTCAAGTTACTTCCTAAGATCAACAAATCATCAACGTACAATAATAAATACAAGTCTCCGTTTTTATACATACAATAATCATTATCTGATCTTTCGAACCCATATTCAGTAATGGTCGTATTAAAACATTCATACCAATATTTTGGTGATTTCCTTAACCCATACAATGACTTTGTTAATTTTAGCACATGCCCATTTTCAACAGTCACACCTTCAGGTGGTTTCAAGTATACTTCTTCGTCAATTCTACCGTATAAAAATGCTCCCTTTACATCCATTTGATGTATATAGTAATTTCTTTCACACGCTACCGATAACAATATTCTTAACGTTTGAAGTCTTAGTACTGGAGAATACACTTCACTAAAATTATCTTCTTGTTGAAAGCCCCTTACTACTAATCGCGCTTTGTACACCTCTTTGTCTTTCACTTCTTTCCTTGCAAATACCCATTTACAGTCTATCAACTTAACGTTTTCAGGAGCTGCAACTGTTATCCATGTCTCACTTTCTTTTAATACTTTTATTTCTTCTTTCACAGCTTCTTTCCATAGTTTTTTATCTTTTCTTTCTTCAATGTCTTCATAGTTTTTAGGTACATCAGTTAGGCTTCCCAATAGAGCATATAATGATTCATTCTGCTCTTCGTAGCTCATGTCCATTGCGAAATCCTTTTGCCATTGAGGTTTTTGAACATTCCTCTTTACTCTTCCTGAATCTTGACCTTGTATTGCTCTTTTCTGACTATTATCATCTTCAGCCTGGTCTTGATCTTTAATTATTATTTTAGGAATTACCCTAGTTTCTTTTTCTGGTTCTTTATTTTTCTCTTTAACTTCAGGTTCTTTATCGATAGATCTATCTTCATTAGCCTGTATATAAACCATCTCTTCTATAACTTTTGGTCGTTCATCGAATATTACGTTTCTTGCACTCACTATCTTATAGTTTTCATCATCCCATAGTCTATATCCTCCTTGACAGTAACCCATCATTATCATTTTCTTCCCTCTATTGTCTAGTTTCTTTCTCCATTCTTTAGGTACGTGATTATATGCAACACTACCAAAAACTCGCATGTTTGATGCATCAGGTTTTCTGCCTTCCCACATTTCACTAGCAGTTACTTCTCTTCCTGATACTGGACTTCTATTCGTTACGTAGTTTGAGTAGAGTACCGCCTCTCCCCAAAATTCCTTTCGCACGTTTGATTCAATCATTATGGTTCTCGCTTTATCCATTAATGTTCTGTTAAGTCTTTCGGCTACACCATTCATCTCAGGATTATATGCTACAGTGTGTAGTAACCTTATTCCACTCACTTCACAAAATTTCAAAAATTCACTTGACAGATATTCTCTACCATTGTCTGATTTTAATTTTAACAAATTAATATTAAAATGTCGTGTTGCATAATAATAAAATTTTTTAAATTTATCGAACATTTCCGATTTGCTTTTCATTAGGTACACGACAACAAAATGGGTGTAGTCATCTATAAATGTTATAAAATACTTATTGCCGTCCCATGTCTCGGGTGTTATTGGTCCACAAACATCTGTATGTACTAACTCTAGCGGTTTAGTCGCTCTATACCCTTTCCTGTTAAATGGTAATTTCGTCATTTTCCCTAAGGTACAGGACTCACATAACGTACTCTCAATTCGCATATTTTCAATTTCACTCATACCTTTAACCAGATTTCTTTGTACCAGTATTTTTAAATTATTTAGCCCTAAGTGACCGAACCGTCTATGCCATAAATTTATTAAATTTTGTTCATTCTTTGATGAATAATTGCAGTTTAACAAATCACAAAATGTCTCAACAATATATAGACTACCTTCTTTATCTCCTATCATTGTTAATGTATTGTTTTTAAATACTTTTACCTTACCCCTAGAAAATACTATTTGAAAACCTTTCTCTTCAATTTTAGATACAGAAAGTAAATTTTTCCTCAGTTCCGGTACATAATACACATTTGTTATCGTACACACTTGCTTTTTCCTGCCTATCATACTATACAATTTTAGATTTCCGATACCTGTTGCTTTGAGACTCATTCCGTTCTTGGCCACAGCTATTTGTCTCGGCTTTGTCAATTCAATATAGTCAACAAACCACTCTTTTGTGTTTATCAGGTGGTCAGTACACCCAGAATCCATACACCACACAACGCTTTCCTTGTTTTCATTTTCACACTTAAGCACCTCTCTTTCACATACGTATATCGCGTCATCATGTAGATCTTCCAGCATGTGAGACTCTCTTCCCTGTCCTCTTCCTCGATGCTCTTGTTGACTGCGACCTCTTCCTCGGTTGTATTGGTATCTATTTCCACCGTTGTCTCCTTGTGTATGAAAATTATCTTGTCTATATTTCGTAAAACCATAGCTTCTACCTTGTCCTTGATAATTCTGTCGTCGTTGACGACATTGCCATCTCTTATGACCTGGTTTACCACATCCGTAGCACAAGAATGCATGATCGACATCTTGATTTCCTCCCATTGATTTCTTTCGTTTTTCTTCTTCACCCAATAGTCTGTCTTTCACAAAATCCACCTTTAAACTTTCCACCGTTTCTAGTGCTGTAATCACTGCCTCGTATGATTTAGGCATTGATAGTAAAATGTAGCTTACTCTTTCTTCTTCTTTTATGTCAGCATTTGCATCTTTTAATTGACCGAATAACTCTTCTAACTTAACAAGATGATTTAATAATGGGCTGTTTTCGTTATATTTAATTTCACTCAACTTTCTTCTAATAAACAATTGTCCTCGCACACTTTTCTTCACGAAATTGTCTTCCAGATTTTTATACATTAAATAAGCACTAGCTTTATCCTTCAGATATTCCAAGTGGCTATCTGCCACGCCTCCAATAATTATGGCTTGTGCTTTTGCTTCCATTTTTGCATTTGATGCCACCGTTATATAGGTTTCATCTTCGATTGCTTTTTCTATGCCATTTTCCTTCAAAATACTTTTTATACGAAATGCCCAAGCACTAAAGTTTTCACCAGCAAACGGCGTAAGGTTGTAGTACTTTTCTTTCGTTGCCATTTATATTTTTACTTTTACTCTTACCTATTTTTAATCTTCAATGATCTTGACGAACTGGGCCCATAACCCTATTAAATTTATTACATGAAAATAGGATAAGAAAATACAAGGACAAACTATTGGGAACTATGTTTCATTTTTATTAACTGTAATATTGAACTGAACATTTTATACTTTTTATAAACATGTGACTTTTATATTAACAGTGATATTGCCATCTCAACACTTTCCGTTTCACTATATCGTTGGGTGGCTAGTTATCCGGAAAGTGGGGCAAAACCTTGCAAATCTCTAGCAGTGATGAAAGGTCTAGGGGGTTAGGGAAATAATAAGAAGTTAACCGCCATCATTTTGCATTTTCTTTCACACGACAGAACCTCGATTTCCATTAACATTAACCGCCATCAGTTTCCCATGCTTTACTGTTTTGAAGGTAAAACAACGATCAATATCAAATTCCTTATTGTTGTTTTCCTCAATGCACAGAAGCGCTTGCGCCCTCGTCTTTTTTTGTAGATACGACAAAATGAAAATATTTTCTTTAAAAAACTGATTATAAAGAGTTTTAAACACCTTAACCTAAATTGAATTTTTCAAGTGTTGGTAGCCGAAGCGAGAAAATCTAAATATATAATCAAGTATACTAAGAAGTTACTTACTCGTCACAACATCTCAAAAACTATTGATGCAGAAAATTTTAAATGTACAGGAACGTTTTTCAATGAGAACGGGATTTTACGAAATATCCCCATTAAGGGGATAAAAGGGGTGGATGATATTGGTGCCTCACAGTATATTTTGGCATTAAACACGAAGAAACAACCTCAGTCAAAAGTGTCCAAACAACTAGATTTAAATGTTGAAAATCCGATCTGCCCATCGTTTTGTGAACGCCGGGTACTATAGCTAGTGAAACATTAATTATAATTATCTAATCATTTATTGGATAATAAATGATATTTATTGATTTATAATATTTATTATATAATTTTTTTCAGGCTTTCTTCTCTCTTAGTCATGTGTACGTACAAGAACCAGTGTATGACCGATTTGTATCAATTCTAGAGACAACTGTTGAGGATTCAAATAACATCAATGGTTTTTTGGAAGCTTCTAAATATAGCAGCGAGGAAAATGTAATTATAACGGATGAGCCATCGTATGATTTGAAGGTAATTTAAAGTTATTGCAAGAAAATTATATCGAGATGTTTCATCTCTCTCACAATTGTGAGAGTAACAATGAAGGAAACAGTGATTAACAGGTCTTCCAATGAATATTCCAAATTTACAATTTACATTTTTTATTTTTTGGTATTGACAATCTAGCAAATATAGATGTTTTGAGAAGAAAAAAAACCCATCAGTATTTCAAATTTATTTGGTGATCTCCATCTGTTCTCTATCTCTCTTCTCGAAACATCTATAGACTGACCAGAGTAGGGAACTAATTCTCATTATCGCACTATCGTCATTAACACATCTTACCGACTTGGAGAAAAATGCCCACAATTTAATTTTTGTTATTTATAACTTAGCAGTATGAAAATTATAGTATTCTGTCTTCTACCCCATCCCATTAAAACTGGGGAAAAATCCATAAGCAACTTGTTTAAAAACGGAAAAATTTAGGGAATTTCTTCATGGGATATTTGTAGATCCTGTTTTTACAGGCCTGGCATTAGGAAGGGATGAATACACACCATCCTTTGGAGCATTAAGACTGTCAAATGCTTATCTTCGAATAACAAACTTGTTTTTTATAACATAAGCCACCTTATTAATCTTATGAAAACTGACATAATTGCAGAGATATTGTGAAATAATTCAAATGGACTTGAAAATAAAATAAAACTGGTTTATTTAATATGTTGTCTAATTTCACTAACTATATATACATGGGAGTACTTTCGGTATTTCTACCATCCTCAGCCAAAAGCATAAGAGATAAGACTGTCTTATCTCTTATGCTTTTGGCTGAGGATGGTAGAAATACCGAAAGTACTCCCATGTATATATAGTTAGTGAAATTAGACAACATATTAAATAAACCTGTTTTATTTTATTTTCAAGTCCATTATTAATCTTAATTATGTCATATTTCTATTTTAGGTGTTGAGACCCCACAAAGACTATCCCCATCGTATATTTGTTGGTTGGGATCCAAGGGACATCCATGAAAACAAAAAATATGAATTAAGTTTAGCCGTTTTGCCATTTCGAACAAGAGAAGAAGGAATTTCTCTTGTAAATAAATCGAAATTTGGTTGCACTGCTTCTCTTTGGACAGAAAATATTCATTGTGCTAACTACGTTTCTTCACGTATTGATGTAAGTATCAAGTTATTGTCATTAATTATTTGCAATTATATTTATACATTTTCGTTTTTCTTCACATAAATAATTTTTATCATTATTATTATTTGTCTTTTTTTTCAGGCTAATGTGATATGGATAAATTCTTACGGTCTTTTTCATCCTAGTGTCCCTGTTGAATCTCAAAAAGAGAGTCGAATTATACTCAATGGAATATCTTGTAAATACATTTAAAGTAAAATAATATAAATATTTACTTAGCAATATGGTACTAATGAAAAAAAAAAAATATATATATATATATATGTGCATATTTAAGTAGTAGTATAGAGGGGTATGTATATGTATAGAGGGTGCCAAATGCTCAGTGGTATGCATGCTTGCTTACTGAGCTCAAGATTTTGGATTCGAAAGTTTATTTTGTCTGGTCGGTAAAATAAACTTGAGGACGCCGTCCTTCGAATGAGACGTTAAGCGATGGCCACGAGCCTGTACGATGTCAGATACTCGTTAAAGACCCCTAACCTAGGTGAATAAAAATTTGGGTAGGCAAAATTTAGGACTCCCATAGTAGAGTCGGCTCATGTCCACCAGAGAAACGAAAGAGCGCTCTGATAGTAGGCGATATGACCTTGTAGTTAAAGCTCGGTCTAATAACCATAAGTTATACTACTTATCGGTAACACTATATATTTTTGCAAAGCATTTATAAATATTTTTTTTTGTTTTACTGTTTAGTGGCTAATTATTTGGAAAAAATGAGAACTATCTCAGATACAAGCGGTGATTCTTTCTCTAAAACGAGTTCTCTCAAACTAAAAGAAACTTTGAAAAACATGAATTTCCAGCCCTTATTTGTGAGGTACGATCCATCATTTCCTACATGCTCATTATAAAACTTTTAAATAGAAGTAAATTTTAAGTCATCAAAATTACTGTGCTTCATACTTATGACAAGCATTGCATCAAATGAAATGCTGTCCGATTATAAAAAATCACCCCAAAGAAAAGGAAAGGTGAAATGTTTTTCCAAAGTGGATGTTACTGGTTTTGAAATCAAACTTTTTTTTTTTTTTTTACAGGGAAAATATTCATACTGCGATAGAGATGGCACAGAGAGGAGTGAAATTGTCAAAGAAATATGATAAAGGCTTACTGTTTTCTTTTATTAATAATGTCAGGGCCAATGTTCATCTGGATCCTCTTGTTAAGTGAGTATTGGTTCCGAATTGTTCAGATAATTATAATCTCATGAAGTCAAACAATAAAATCTAAAAATATAATGAAGCACATTTGTTGATTTTGTATTGTTCGATTTCTATATGTAACAATGTTTGTTCAAATCCTTCTTCTTCTAGTAAAAGACAAAGTTTATAAAATATATTTATTAATACCTGATGTTTAATCATTGATTAATTTCATTTCAGTAAAATATTTAAAGAACCAATTTTGAACTCATTGGAACTCATATACAAGTCATCTCAGCTTGAAAATAATTCTGCTTTCCTAACACTGGACGATGTTAACGTTTGCATTTCCTGCGAACCTCTGGGTATTACTTGGGTGGTTCTCGAAGATGTTTACAACTCACTTTACGAAGATTTTATTATTTTATTGTATTTGTTAATTGTTAATGGTAATTCTATTATAGTTACCTCATTTTCTGAAGAACTTCAACAATTTGTCAATGGAATATTTAAATGTTTTAATGATAGTTTTCATTTGCCCAATGGTGTTCTCAATTATATACAAGCTCCTCTCACAGAATTTTATCCTCCCTATTATAATGAAGACTGTAATGAAAATGCACGATTAACCAATCGATACTATTTTTTAAAAAATGATGTTCATTCAAATGATTGTTTTAGAGGTCCAGTGTGTGAACATCTTCGTCATAAATGGTTTCAAACCAATTCTTCAAATGTTTTCTATTCACTAATGTCTAAAGTTATCTGGATGCTGAATATTTAAATTAATTCATGCCAGGTCATTATAGTTATATTATGTAAGGTTTGAAATTTAATTTAATTCATTTAATGTATTCTATATTTTGTAATGGATTGAAAATAGTTCTTTTAAATAAAATGAGGCATATTTCTTTATTTTGGATAAAGTTAATACCCTAACAGCAATGACGAGGGTTATTAGCATGAAGTTCTTACCATTAAATTCTAATGATACCTACTTAACATTTTTTGTAGAGTTTTTGTGAAACACTTAATAAAAAATATAAAGAATATTTTAAAAATATTGTTTATTTCACAAAATATATGGGAGTGCTTTTGGTATTGCTGCCATCTTCAGCCACGACTTAACAAATACATACTGGGTATTGAAAATATTTATTATATTATATTTGTATTTATTATATATTTATTTAAATTTTTTGACTAAAGATAAACTAATTGACAAACGACTAACTTGGAATCCTTACTTGAGACTGAAAAGACAAGAAATGAACAGAGGGTACAAACTGTTACTAAGACCCCTAGACAAAAGATCTAAATTAACTGTGAAAACAAAATGACTTATATACCCCGCATTACTCAAACCTATGTAGACTTATGGGGTTGAACTCTGGGGTTCTGCCAAGGCTTCCAATCTTCAGCGCATCCTATCAAAACATTTTCGTGCAATAGCCAATGCTCTTTTTTACGTCTTCAACAAACGTCACCGAAGTTGCTAAATCCAAGTATAAAAAATAATTTTCCCCTCTTAGTTTCTACAGTATTCCTTTTGTCCGTGCGCTCCATTGTGCCATACTTCCCCAACGACGCGTCAGTTGCCTAGAGACCTCCTTAGCAGCAGCAGTTATAGTGATTAGTTACAAGTAAGACTGCATAAACAGACATTTTTTTTTTTTTTTTTAATCAGGAAGCCGGTAAACATGAAATTCCGTTAAAAACTCCGCATCGATTTGTCATTTTTCAAGTCGTGACTGAAGATGGTAACAACACCGAAAGTACTCCCATATATTTTATGAAATAGACAATATTTTTGAAAAACATGTTTTTCTTTATATTTTTTTATTAAATTATGTATATAAAATAAATTGCATCGTTGGCTGGGCCCAGGAAATATCCCATCGATAGTATTTGTTACTCATTTTCAAAATGTTGAAGTGTTTGCTTCATGGATGCTTTACGATTCTACTATTCGTTTCAAACCCGTTTGGGGTGAGTTTTCCTGTGTGCTTGATATGAGTTAAGCTATTTTTGTTTTCCTCATAGAGCCTGGGTAGTGCAAAACTAGTCAATTGCCACCATTCTCTTGCCTGGTCATAACCAGCCTATTGGTATCGCAATATTTTTTTGAAACTAATGTTCGAGACTGAACACATTATGAATTGTTACTCCATCGGATAGCCTTTATTTCACTAAAAATGTCAATTAAAATGAGAGTGAGACTTACAAGTAATGTGTAAATATATATAACAAAATTGTATGTATGTATATGATGAGCTTAGTTATGTGCTCTTTAGAAGTTTATGTTTTTAGTTATTAGTAATATAGATCTTATATGTTTATTTTTATTTTTTGTTTAAGTTATATTTTCAAAACAAATTTCAGTTGTGATGTTACTTATTATGTTTCATGTAATCAGTAAAACCGCCTTTTGATGTAATGTATTGGTATAAGTACCTACCCTGGACAGAACATTTGGGAAATATGTGTATTATTTCAAATTTAATAAAATGAATTTTGTATTACCTAATATTTTTTAATGTTCTTTATAAAAATTGTTGTTCGTTATTTACCCTTTTTACATTTTTTTTTTCATATATGTGATGTATTTCAAATGGACGAAATTTGGGGGAAAAAATAATGTTTTGAAGAATTTTCTACATTGAGACACTCGTCTTTATGATCCTCGCTTTCGGGAAAAGAAAATGTGGTATTCGAGGGTTTAATCGTATTTTTATTTATTTAATTTTTTTCTTCATATTAAGAATGATAGTATTTTTTTGAGCCAGAAGGAACGTGCAGGGTCTTAACATTTTCTATTTTATGGTAGGGTTTCACATTTTTCTGCTCGCTTTACTGAATTTAATGGAAGTCAGAGTAGAATGACTTAAATGTGTTGTGAAAAATGTAATTACGTTAGAAGTCTTTGTAGTTTCAATAGATTTCTAGGTAGATTTTATTTCTAGATTTGCCAGGCATATAAAAGAATACACTGTGACTATCGATATTCCGAAGTTTGGCTGGAATCTTATGTGAAAAAGTCGGGACAATTTCTTGTAATAATTAAATTTATCAATAGAATTGCTTTTTTCGTATAAACCCAACAAAGTTCTGATAAAAGTTATCGATGTCAAGTCAGGTGCGGGTAGATGATCCAGTGTATTCTTTTGTATACCTAGCAAATCTAGCAATTATTTAGGGACTGTTACTGAGCTCAAGATTGCAGGTTCGAAACTCGGCCTAGGCTGTTAGGTTTTTTTTTCATCTGGGAGGAGAATAAACATTTCAAGTATAATACCGAGATAAAAAACCTGTTTCGAATCCGCGATCTTAAACTTAATAGGCTAACACGCTATCGGTGCCCTCATTGAGTGATGGGTTCACCAGAGCGACGAAAAAGCGCGATATAACTTTATAATTGAAGCTCGGGCTAAAATGACAATATCTAACTAACATGATGACTTACTTCATAATTACATTTTTTCTAACCTACTGTTAAGCTTAATTGGAGTTGAGCTTAATTGGTGACCTTAAGGTCTCCACTGTCAGTAAATAAAACTATTTTTCTAGCCACCCTCCCCCCTCTCGAAAAAATGTTTTTATACATATATTGACCACAACTAAGGACAACAATTTGTTAAGCATTGTTGTGTATACATTGTTGGTAACGTTGTAGCGTATCTGCAGAAAAAATTAATAAAAAGAATTCTGTGCTTTTTTGAACAACTCGATATTCTTATTTATCTTTAATCTTGAGTCATTAAACCTCTTCCACTTATGGTTACAATGTTATGGATTTTCATATTTCATCAATGAGCTCACCTATTGAGCTGGGTAATAATAAGGATTTTTTTTGACAAACAGTTATACATTCATTTTAGTTACAATATGTTCAATGATTACAATTAATTAGTTTTAACACTTTGTATTCTACGAGATTTTGTTTACATCCCATTGCTTATATTTCCCGCCCTTCGGTGTAACTGTTGGTTTCGTTTGTTAATACTGGAACTCGCCCAATTCTAGTCTGCCTCACCGGTTCTTTAGTGTGAATGTTTGTTGTTTTGTACTTATTTTTCTACTGCAATGAAGGAGAATAATTATTCCCCGGTAAGATTAACTATGTGTTTAGTGAGATGCAAACTAATTAGTATTTTTGTTCCTTGCCCTGAATGTAGTAAAATTATATATGTTTTCATTAATTTTGATACTGAGTAATCGAATAATTATTATACTAATAGATTACAAACCAAAATAAACATGATATTTTCACTTACAGGTGTTTGAAGTAAAGGATGGAGTTTGTGCCAAAACTGGAGTTACTTCTCAATGGTCTGGTTTAACCAGTTTAGGAGTTCATGCTTTTCGAAATCCAAATGACTGCACCGATTTAGGTATTATTGTAGATAACTTAAATAAATTAAAATTTTGATAAAGGTTTAGATATATTCTTACTTGTGTGTCTTGTATTATCCATTCCATGTCAAATCAACCAATGTTTGAATTGACGCAGATTTTCTGTGGTATGCTCTACTTAATTAGAACACAAAAAGTGAAAAACTCCAAAAAATGTTTTAGCTATTGTTTTAGAAATACATGCGATGTATTACTAAGGTGACCAAATGTACTCCTTTAAGGAGTTTTGTTATCCTTTTTCGTGAACCGTACTCCCTTTAAAAACCATACTCCAAAAATATTCCTTTGCAGTCTTTTGTACTCCATTAATTAATAAAAAACATGGGTAGAAATATTTCCAAATTTTAAACAAGTATATATTCCCCACAAAAATTTGAAGTCATTAATTGCATTTGCAATATGTTGCCCTGGCACAAATACTGCTGAGGAGAGGGTATTTTCCCTTGCAAGTGATTACTGGACACTAGCTGCAGTTTTAACAGTAAAGTTTAACATGCGGGACGCAAGTTGTTCTGATATAAGTGCGCTCTTAGGAGAAAATTCAAAACTATCGAAAAAAATTCATTCAAAAGGAAAATATGATTTCAAGAATTAAAATAGTGTAGGTATTAAAAAATAATTAAATTTCTATTAATTTTTATAATCTTAAAAATATATAGCCAAATGGTTGCGATGTTTTTTTTTCACAACCCCAAACACCATATTCAATGAAATTCCATCCGTACTCCTTTTGTATCAAAATAGTTGGTCACCTTACCATTATAGATAGTATACAATAATAAGTAGAACTTGCGACAGAAATTTAAAACAATAGAGATCTAGGTTCTAACATAGTTCGATTTGACATGGATGCATATAATGTTTTGTTGAGAGTAATATGTCTTTTTATATTCTAGATCGTCCAAGTGAATTTGCCCCATGTGAAGGGAATGTTCATATGATAAAACAGACAAATATTATTCTGAACGAACCAGAATTGAGAAAGCTTGTTAACGAATCTAATTCAACATTTGTCGCATCCAGAACTATGACTGGTGGGACAAATATAAAGCTCAAAATTTTAGAACTAAGTAGAGAGCACAGGTATTTATGAAACCTAATTTTTCTTATATAATTTTACTTTGTTTAAACTTCATCGTAAGTTTTCAAAGCTTATACTTATTGTTCCATATTTTTGTAGATCATCTATCAGACAGTGTATTGAAAATTTGCAGCGTTTAGATGTGAGAGGGACCGTGACCTCTGAAGAATCAGAAAGGCATAATGTCTGGATTGATATTCTTGACAACATTGAACTGATCTGGCATCTATGTGAATTGTTACACCTGGAAGTTGTACATTGTAATTGATATTTATTTACATTAGGATAATTATTTCTATTTGTCATATAGTGAACCTTTCCTATCATCTCTCTATATGCTATGTTATTCATTTCATTAATATTTTCCATAGTTTTACCCTGACAATGCGTACGTCGATGCTGGTTGATTCCGCCCTTGATTGTTTACGTTCTTATAACATTTCTGTACATAGTTGAAGGTCAAGACTCATTAAACAATATTGTTACTTAATGGAGAGTCGGTTTATTGTCTCTCTCCTTTTTCACATTAAAATTAGCTAGTCAGTTATTATGACTCATGCCCGTGCTTTAGCTACAAGGTCATATCACCTACTACCAGAATGCTCTTTCGGTCACTCTGATGGACATGAGCCCCACTCTACTATGGGATTCGTAAATTTTGTCTATTATTATTCGCCTAGGGAGGGTCTTTAACGAGTACCTGACATCGTACAGGCTCGGGACCATCGCTTAACGTCCCATCCGAAGGACCGCGTGCTTAAATTTATGTTACCTCCCAGTTAAAATAAACTAAGGGCCTCGGCCGGGTTTCGAACCCACGATCTTGAGCTCATTAAGCAAGCACGCATACCTCTGAGCTATCGGCGCCCACGAATTAGCCTGTGCTTCCCCAACTAAAGCGATTACTTTCCCTAATTAATGTAGTGCAATAAAGTTCCCTTTCCGCAGGTCATAATGAGCGGAATATGTTGAAAAATACATGAATAATACAAATATTATTGTTAATATTTGTTAGATGAGGGGGGGGAATTGAAGAAGATACAAAATAAAAAAAAACATCCTTCTGATCTGACGATTTCTATTAATTCTTATGAAGTCCTTTGTCTTTTGTCGACTAATTTTTCACTGTTTCGTTATTTTTTACTTAGAAGTTTTTGAGAGCCCAGTGACACCCCTATGGGAAAGTTCTATGCAGCTTTTACTTCCTCACATTTTATGATTGTTATAATGATTGGTGTAGCGGAGGTGGTGCTGCCGAAGCTGGTGGAGTGGGTGCGGTTCCATTGGTCTGACTACGATCTGCGAGCGGCCAAGGTGCTCGAGAGTCACATGAAGGGGGCGGAGCAGCGCTACGATGACTACTGGGACCTGGTGACAGGATTGTTGCTAGAGGGGAGGTTTGAAGCCACCCGAGCACTTCTCAGGCTTCACTCGGAGGCGGACAGTCCCGCCTTCAGAGAGGCCGACAGTCTGCTCCGGGAGATACCAGTATACAAGGTATTGAAACATACGTTATTTCGGGGATAACTTGGAAGAAATTAGTAAAGATGACACGAAAAATGTTTTCTTATTTTATTTATTTCATGTAGACATTCGAGTTTTCTACAGAAGATTTATCATAACTTCAAGAGGAACCATAAAACCATCAATATGTTTAATTTTCTGTTCAGTCTATTTGAATATTTCTTTGATTCAACAAATAGTTTTAATAAATTCTCATTTTTTTTAAATGCCTTCATTCTGAATCCAAAATAATTATTTTCTGATAATTAATTACTCATACAGTAGCTATTGAAGTTTTTTTCCCGATCTGGTAAATAGGATATCAAATTAAAGGTCTTGACGCGCTGATAAAGAATATGTCACATTTGTGGGGAGTCTTGCCCTTTGGAAGGGCGAAAATGCGCAAAAGGTTTGTAAACGTGTTCTTAGAACTTGTCACATTTGTCTCAGGGATTTTATATTTTATACAAAGATGCACCTTGATGGCCGCACATTGGAAAAAATAGTCTGAATCTAAAGTAATTAATCACTGATCGTTACTTAATCACAAAAACAATGAAATCTCTTCATGTACTTGTTAAGCAAGTTCTTCACTTTTTTTTTTAATCATTCATTGTTTTAACCATTTAGGTCTACTGCGGTCTCTCACCGGCTCAGTTCACACAGAGGTGGAGGGGATGGAAGTCTACCGTTAGGTCAAAGATCAAGTTGAAGATTTTTGAGACTCAGCAGAATCTTTTGAAAATTATGAAGGTAATTTTTCTTAGTTTTAATGTAACATTCAAGTTTTTATATACTTCAATTCAAATGATATTTGGGCATTTATCAACTAGCACATATTAGAATCAACCCTTAGTACTGCGAGTTGTTTTGATTGTATCACCTGATGATTCCAGACCTCAGAAAGCAAGCACATCTGCCCTAAAAAGTTACTTTCGGGACACTATTCTTTAGAAAAAAACATCCGTGAATTGCAACCATCAATATTCCAAAGAATTTTGTCGATTAAAACATAAATAAATATATAAGGTAAATAAAATCAGTTAACTCATGGGCTTTAACTACGAGGCCTACTACCAGAGAGCTCAAACTTTTATGATACATGTTATAGATAGTTAATCTGAATCATGCCCGGGTTCAACTCCAAGGTCATATATCATCTACTACCAGATTACTTTTTTGTCGCTATAGTCGGTTGTCTAGATCTGGGTCTTGAAACATTTTTTTAGCAGGTCCTACATGACCTCAAGATCGAGACTGCACGACTCATCAGTAGTATTGTGGTCGATAAGGTATTGCCTCAATTCCGGCTGAATGAGCCCGTGCCATCTTGAATAGATAAACAATATGCAGGGAGAACAAGCCGTGAAAATTTCAGCTTCATGCAGGTTGAACCGGAATTCTGAGGCAGTACCTTATTGACTACAATATTAGAATGATAAAGTAGCTGGCGTGCAGTCCCGATAGAGTTCAATGGTGCAATTTAGTTTAAGACCTTGACAACGGACAATGTTCAGAGAACTTGTACAGGCCCTGGCGTCGCCTTATCCGCAGAATATAACTAAGACATTCGCCGGGAGTAACTTTGTTTTAAAACAACGTAGTGCGATAGTACAAAAAAAAGAAGTCCCGATGTAACCATGCAATCCTAAGGTCTATCTGAAGAATTAGTGTATTTATGTGTATTGTATATACCAATAAATTCAGCGAGGTCCATAGAAAAACATTACATGTTGAAAAGTAAAATTCAAAGATATTAAGTGGCATTATTACGTCATCTGAAGTTCAGTTAACTAGGAATCTTCCTGCGAACGTCAATAATATATTTATATAATTTACAAATCATTGAACGATCATGTAAACCTACATACAAATTTTCATATTTAATGACCACCTGGAAGTGTCTGAGACTTAGATCAGCGAGTATGTTGATGTCTTACGTTCTTAATATACGTATAGACCGATAATTAATTAATATTGTAAATTATGATAACTAGCTAGCAAATTTAGTAAGTCAATATAGGAAACCTTGTTATTAGGTTTTTTATATCGGTTGAGATAACCAAATGAAAGGTTATTTTAGAGCAGTTTTGAGTTCTCCGGGCGCACTTAAAATAAACATTTTTATTTATAATACTTTTCTGTAATATTTAATATAGTTGTGATGTTACAGATCGTGGGAGACGAGGAGCCTCTGTTCCCCTACCTACGGCCTCACTGCCCCACCTGGTACCATATGCTTACTGCACTTCTTCTCTTCTCTGACCCCATGGTCAGGGCCCACGACCTCAACTACCATGCTCACCAGTGTATACCCCACTACGGAGGATCATCCAATCTCAAACTTCTTGATTATACTATTCTAGCACTTCTCGATTCTAATCTTCCTGAGGTATAATTTCTACTAATTTTAACCCCCGACCAAAGAGTGGTCTGTACGTTCACACAACGTTAAATGGCTGAACCGATTCGAGGGCGGTTTGTTTAATTTCGGAAGACAATTCCACCGCAATATTGAATTTCTTGAGAAACTATTCTACCGATATGAAATTAAAAAAGTATTAGTACTACTGAGAGTTGAATATGAATGACCTGGAGCAATATTCCTTCCTCCATACAGGATGCTTTAAAAAGTAGTCAGATTCAAATGAAATTGAAAATACATATAGTAATATCGTCGACAGCAGAATACGGTTCTGGAGCGATATACAAGTAGTATTTTTAACCATCGAACTCAGACAAGATGTTAGATATTTAAAAAAATTACAACCACTCAACACAAAATAAAATAAAAACCCGACAATAAATCTAGTTGAAAAACTCCAAAAGTGTTATTTTCTGAATACACTTTAAAATGTTCGCGGTTGGGGAGCTGTGAAATCTATTTAATGGAGTTTAAATACCCAACCCTGGAGTGGTTTGGGCAAATTGTAATCTTGAAAATTTTAAAATGTGGTAGTCCAAATAAAACATTTTTGAAGTATTCCTATTAGATTATTGGTCGGAGGTTTTTGTTTAAAAATGTAGTTCTTTTAATTTTGGTAGTCAAGAAAGAAAATGTACCTTTAAATGGAGGTGATGGGCTCGAGATGTGTCAAAAACTTGTAACACTAAGTGTCTTGTTTTTCGACCAACGTTATCATGATTTTATTTATCCATACCAAGGTTGGAATTTGAAGTCATGAAATTAAAACTTTTTGTATGCGTACCTATTTTGAATACATTGGTGTCATTTGAAAAATAGCTTCAGTAATCACCCCGATGAAGAATAAATAACGTATATCAAGATATTCTTCCTCTTGAGAACTTCTGTCTTTTGTAGAAAAAAATGAACCAAATATTCTAATATTACAATTCGTCAAGGCTCATTATTTTATTTATTATGGTTTTTGCATATATAATTTAATTACTTTCATAGTTGTTTTTGAAAAATTGTTCCCCAACAAAAATAAACCATTGTATTTCTGTTTTCTGCGCTATTATGGAGGGGAAGAAATTTAGATTTCACAACGTTAGGTTCAACTTTTATCACAATGATGTGTAATAAGTAAAATCAATAAATTTATTCTGCTTTTAAAATTCCGAGTTTGCAAATACTTTACAAAACAAATGTACTATCTCCTATATATTATCATACACATTAACATATATTAACACAAATTTAGTATATTAATACAGCAAGCATCAGTTTTCCCATTTATTTTTCGCCTTCTTAAAATATAATAATTACAAACGTTTTTGTATTAATATATTGTATATGAACTAAGGTATTGTCTTACACAACCCAAAAAGTTACATTTATATATATATATATATATATATATGTTATATACATAACACGTTAACTGTGGAACAAACGTTGAGTCTATTAATCTTTGACTAAGTTATATATACTAAGAGGTTAGTAATGCAGCCAACATGGTATTGTAAAATGTCAAAAGATATGTGTTTTTAGTTTAACGTCCTATATACTCCCAACTTGTTAATTTAAAAAAAAATTTGCTATACTCGTATTATAAAATCTCGGGTGTTTGGGCAAAAGGGTCAGCAAATCTGAATTTCAGAAGGTAAAAATTCCTGTAAATCAGATAAAACACATTTATGTTACTTGAAATATTATTTCAATAAAAGTATTAAATATAAACAAAATAAAATATTCCAACAATCAGTTACATAAGGTAAAAATATTTAAATGCACTTGTCCTTTGGATCACAAGACTTATTCTGACTTAAGCCCTTTTGTCCAAACACATGAGAAATATATATCGTTGTTAATAAGTCGCTGATTGTCTGATAGAAATCATGAGTCAAATAAAAACAGAGCAGAATCATATTTTCTAAAGACAATACTTGAGAGGATGCGGTGTATCTACCTATTTCTGAAATTTCCCATTCTTTTCGAAAATATTGATATGAAATGTATTATGGTTTAGGCTATAGATAAACTTCTGCTGACTCCAGACAATGGTTGGTGTGCTGTTCACTTAACCAACCTTCTTTATTTAAGTGGATGTTTAAAGTAAGTTTTTTTTTTTCTTGTTTAATACAAATAATTTTTAATGTCAATTATTATTACAAACAGTTAATTGTTAAAACTAAAGAGCATATTGACTGAATCATATTTTTACCCAATCGTTAGAGAAAATAACTTGTTGGAATTAAATGTTTTAGGAAAACTTCAGTGGACTTGGAACCGATACTTCTGGATTATGGTCAGCAGTTGATGTCCCACAAACGTTTCTGGCAGATTGGCCTCACATATTTAGATTATTGTAAAAACTACGGGAAAGATACCATAGCAATCATTCTTGACTCTTTACCATTGGAAGACGATAGAATAATACTGAAAGTAATCCAAGCAGCCAAAGATCGTGGTTTGCAGGATGTAGGTAAGTACTGAAGATTTCTATTATTGCTTCCTCCCAGAGATAGTCAGCTACACAACGCTTATCATCATTTGTACTCTTACTTCCTACTGCAGAACATATATTCTGAAATTGATCATAATTTATTTTGTCTTTATCTAGTGCATAGCGTATGTAAAACGCTGACGATGAAGGACCTCAAGGAGGGTAATCTGGCCAGAGGACTGACCTGGAGCCTAATGTGTAAGGATGTGGAACTGACCTCCCAGATAGCGGACCGCTACTTGCATAAGTACGCAGCAGGAAGCGCGGACACAGAGCTCGGCTGCAACAATGTGCTTGCCGGCCTCGGACAGTCCGTGCTCCTCAGCAATCGTCTAACCTTCCTAAGTGAGTTGTCAACAATATTGTTTTACTGTGTTGGCTAGATAAAGATGATACTTTCTCTGGGCAAGAAAAGAAACAAAAACCGGCATCAATTACATGAAAATTTTACCTTTCCCACAGCTGGTCTGAAAAAAAACAATATTAATTGATTAATATAATATAAAAGCTAAAGTAAAAAATAATAACATTCAAGAATATATGAAACTTACATTTTTAAAGTCATTTTAACAGCTAAATCCTAGTAATTTTTTCGACATATCGCAGAAAAAAAAAGAGGGCGCTGGTAGCTCAGAGGTAGCGTGCTTGCTTGCTTACTAAGCTCAAGATCGCGGGTTCGAAACTCTGCCCTTAGGTTGTTTATCTGAGAGGTGAAAGAACATTGAGCACGCCGTCCTTCGAATGGGACAAATTTAGGACTCTAAAACCATGAGCTGTTGGGCTCATGTCCACCAGAGCGACGAAAGAGCACTCAGGTAGTAGGCGATATGACCTCGTAGTTAAAGCTCGGGCTTGAGTCACAATAATTAATCCTAAAGAGAAATTTATGATAAAACTAATATATAAAAACAGGATATGTTAGAACCTAATTTTATTGCTATAGTGTAGACTATCGATTTTGCTGGACCAACATGCGACAGTACTTTGAAGTGCGCATTATCACCCCAATTTGTACACGATAATGCTCTGACCTTCGCTATTGATCGTGTAAATTAATAAAGTCAAGTTGTGAAGTATATGTTTTTGTTATAACTTTTAAATCTTCAACTTTTTAGAAGATACTTCTTTGGCAAGGGTGGGATGGTAGATCTGAAATATATAAATGAAAATCATTAATAGGCCGTGCTATTTTTTTTTCTCTCTTTTTGGCCTTATGTTCGATGCATATTAGCCATGTCACTGTTATCTAAATTATTTACGACATCCATGGCTCCGGGAGGGAAATCTATCTATGAAATAAAACTCACTCCCGGATGGGATTCGAACCCGCAAACCAAGGTTAGGACGTGCTATTATTAATAGCTACATGAATTTGCCTGTTCAACTGAAAATTCTGTTGAAAGAAAATGTTTGGAAGGCGCGCATGCGACTTTGAATGGTCGGCTGCGCTAGATTCTCTGATCATGAGCCTTAATTGTTTAAACAAACTGGAAAAAGGATAGCCTGTAAAAGTACGAAAAAAAAAAATCAACCTTTTGTCTCCATCCCTGTGGTCTAATGATGCTGGGAGGGTTGGGATAATTCAACAGTCGTGTTGGGAGCAATTAAAACATTTACAATAGTGTTTGAACTATTGACCAAAAAAGTGGTAACGACATAATTTATAAATTCTCTAAAAACCAAAAGAATTGAAATTTGTGGCACAGTCGATGTTTACGGTCATCCAGAAAATGAGGCTACCTTTTCTTATGAAAAAAATAAAAATATTTTCACCATATTTGACACTTCATCAATGTTCTGTATTAATTTTTTTTTTTTTTTAAGCTAAATATTGCGATTTTCAAAAATTATATCAACAAGGTGAAATCAAGGAGGCTGCACATTTGCTTATAAGGTTGCTGGATTCTAAAGTATCACCCAAATAGTAAGTTGTTAGTAGCTTCTTAATTATTACCAAATATCTCCTATTTTTGAAAGTAACAATGTTTCCGTTTCCTTTTAGTTTCTGGTTTACGTTGCTCTTGGATGCTTTGCCCATATTGGAGGTGAAAGGAAACCCTATATTTTCTCATGATGATACGACAGTGCTTATGGCCTGCCTCGAAGAATTGGCCATCGGATGGATTGACGATCCTGTAGAGAAATCATCAAACTCCAATGAGCAAATGAAATTAATTCGATTGGCCATAACTAAAAACCTTGCCAAAACTCTCCTGAGTGAATCGTCTAAAGAACCTGGAATTAATATTCTCGTGTGCTACTAAATAAGAGATTAATAAAATTAATGTGAGACGTATATTAATGTGAGGGAGGGGCAGAGCTGTGCTTAAGTGGTCCGCGATGAGTTTACTAATCACTCTAAAAACATCGAATATTGAACTCCAAATGTTCAGGTTTAAAATGAAAAGCCAATCTTTTCGAAATGGACTGAAGAATGCCACTCAAAGCCATACACAACACTCAAAGAGATGCTTCCTCTCATATTAAACCTAAATTTGTTGCATCCTTCACACTAAACTTATCTTCCGCAGATTCAGCTTTCAGAAAATGTAGAACCTCTTCTGTTTTTGAGATGCAAATTGTTCCCTGAAACATTGACATTAATTATTGAAATACGTTTTGATCGTATCTAATTGTACGTTTTGATTGTATCGTATTTAATTGATTCTGAAAATACTTTTTTTTATATTTTAAATACACCTCATATAAACAAATAATAATTTATATTTTTAAAAATTTTCTTACCTAATAAACAAATTATTTAGAAAGTAAAAGAAAAAAAATGTTTTGCGTTCACTCTTCCTCTCTTTTTTTTAACCAGCGGCGCAAAAGGAGGGGTGTTATAAGTTTGAAGTCTGTGTGTCTGTCTATGGCACCGTAGCTCCAAGACGGCTGAACCGATTTTAAAGAGTTTTTTTTTGTTTCAAAAGCCGTTTCCAAGATCTTCACGTTTCATCAGAGCCTGTATAGGGATCTCGGCCTCTATTACAGCTTGCGACTTGGAATTTGAGCTCAAATGTTTATAAAGTCAAGCCCCTCCCTTTTTAAATGTGTATTTATTGTGTCGTTTTTAAAAAACAATTAATATATAAATAATTAAAATGCAGTAACACTTACCGAAATGCATTTCAGTAACGCTCCGGACTGGAAACAACTATAATCTGACGCACCTGGTAACTGTAAATGAGCGTTGTGGAGGTCTTAAAGCACATCATTTTTATTATAAATGAGACATACCGGTAAAATAAGCACAGGCGCGATAAAAGAAATATAGAACGTTGCAAGGTTCATTCCATTTATACTCAACGAACTTGCCACTAAATCTCTGATTTAAAAAAAAAAAATGTTAGGTGCTTTGAAAAGAACAAAACCATAATAACTCTCCGATTTTATCTCCGGTCGCCTCAACAGCCATCCAGAAGGTTCGTCTTACGTATCGCTCTGACTGGAATATATCCAGTGCTAACATCCGCACTAGAATATGTGCCCGTTGGCTTTTTCGGATTATTCTTATCGTCTCTCTCGCCATCGCATCAGACTTTAAATTCTTTACCATCAGGGTGTTTGTCAGGTTGGATTGGAACCTGATGCGAGTCTCCACATCCCGCATGGTCAGCTGCACCAGTCGGATCAGCTTCCTGGGCACCCCGAGACTGCTTATAGCTGCGGCCTCCTCACCGTATCATAGGTTGTCCTAAAGACCTGGTCCATCGTTGATTTACTATTGCGAAAGCCGCTTCTGTTCATATACATAAACTAAATCTGAAATCGATGATTTTTCTCCCATATTATTTGCTGGAGAGGATTCATCTCGATAAAATTTAAAATAAAAAATGAATGCTCAATATATCTAAATAATTTAGATATACTGAGCATTCATTTAGCTAACTCTAATTATTAGAGTTAGCTACCCTAACTAACTCAAAATTAGATGTTCTTCAAAAAATCGCTGGAATTAATCGACCTCAAAGGCATATCCAGGGACCAAAGGTTGGGAGTTGAGCCCCCGAATTCTTAAAACGACGAAATTTACTCTAATCAGTTTAGCCCCTGAAAAAAAAAAAAAAAGAAAAACTGGCTAAGCCCTTGAATGATACCTTATTTTAAACGAATTGTATACATTTAGAAAACTTAAAAAAAAAGTAAATTAACTTTTATTAAAATGAAAATAAATCTTTCTGGATGTTGTCAAAATTTGACTGAGATATATGTCGTACTTTTTGTACGCAGGTTTTTTTCCCTTTATTTCTTCTTTTCACTTTTGAATTTTATGATTCTTACCGAGGCGAACAAAACATCTTTATTTTATACTTTTAGCCCATTTTGTGCTACAACAGAACCTTTCAAATTGTTGTTGGCCCTAAAGTCTCTTGATGTGCCAAAAAGAGCGTCTGTATTCAGGTCTTGGTAGATCAAATCTTCATTTTGGTAGATAAAAAATCCTCGCACCTTTTTCCCCCGTAGAACATGTGGCATCCACACAGTCATATCCTGCCACATCCCTTCGTAAGGTACCTCATTGATGTTGAACCATTCTGGGGTCAGCTCTGTGGAAAAAACATATACATAAAAAATTTATCAGAGGGCGGCTGTAGCTCAGAGGTAGCATGCTTGCTCACTAGGCTCTAGATCGCGGGTTCGAAACTCAGACAAGGCTCATAGGTTTTTTATCTGGGCGGTGGGAAAACCATGATCACGCCGTCCTTCGGATGGGACGTTGAGCGATGGTCGCGAGCCTATACAATGTCAAATACAAGTACTCGTTAAAGACCCCTATCCTAGGTGAATAAACCAGGGTAAGCAAAAGTAGGTGTCCCATCGTAGAGGCTCATGTTCACTAGAGTGAAAAAGTAATCTGGTAGTAGGCGATATGATCTATCTCGTAGTTGAAGCCCGGGCATGAGTCACTTTAAGTACCTATGATATTTATCATAAAATGTCTATTAATGTAAGTTTACACTTTCTTTTTTTTTTATAAGGGCATAGTCAAAAACTACTTTGGAATTCAATCCGCCTTCCGAAAATTCTAATATAAAAAATTCTCAAAAGTTCGAAATACTTAAATAATATTATCCTATTTCTATAGTTATTATGAGTCATGCCCACGCTGCTTTAACTAAAAGGTCATATCGCCTACCACCAAAGTGCTCTTAATCTCGTCACTCGGGACCATCGTTTAACGTCCAATCCGAAGGTCGGCGTTAATTTAGTTTATTTCAATCACCCAGATGAAATAAACTAAGAGCCTCGGCCGGGATTCATCTTCGAGCCCAGTAAGCAAGCACCCATACCACTTAGCTATCAGCGCCTTCCTACTGCTGCATCAAGCAGTATAATCAAACAGCTGTGTAACTATCTTAGGCATGAGGTATTTTGCAGTAAATGTAGAAATTATGGGTAGCTGCGAATACATTTCTACGATCTGTGCCGATATAGTGAGTGGAAAGCTATTAAAATAAATAACTATTACTGTTATGTTGTCTAATTCCACAAAAATATAGGTATACATAAAGTGTATCGGTTTCGTCAGTATATATTTTTGTGGAATTAGACAATGAAATAGTTAAACAAGTTCTTTGTTTTTATTTTCTCCATTGTTAGCCTCAATCTTCGTGGTTGGCCTCTAGGAGAGGTAATAATTATAAGGTAAAATATTACCATAAAATAATTATTTATTTTGGATATTTACAATCGGTTAATTTTTACTTTTTAAGAAGTCCTTATACAGGTGAGTCATTCTCTGGCGCCGGTGATCATTCGCTAGGCCAAATTTGATATTTTAAAATATTTTCTCAATTTTCGACTTGAATGATGCCTGACTGCTAGACGAATCACAATAGGTTCTAAATGGTTAAGCCCCATTTCTCAGTGGTAATTTAGTATACTTTTTTTTTACGTTGGTTTAGTTTCCTGAAACTTTCGATAATTCGGATTACCGTACCTCTCGACGATGTTTCCTCAATATAATATTACTTTGACTGAGTAAAGGATTAGCAACGAACACTCAATCTCCGCACTGGTTTATTTTATTAAACAGAACCGGTTTTCATATACTAGTATTATTCGTATATCGCCGTTAAGTGCCATATACCGCTTATGATGTCCAAAAAACGATTCTGGTTATAAAAAATGAAGCAATGGAAAGACAACTTTTTGTTTCATTTGATACATATCACTCTACATCTGAGCATCATTTACAATCCTTTACTAACCCCATATTTGACTTCACTAATTCCTTAACTGAGTGACGGATTAGTAACGCCAATTCGAGTAAAGGAGAAGTCAAGTAAAGTAATGTTACATTGAGGAAAATATCGTCGAGGGGTGAGGTAACCCGGGAGTTGAGTCTACCGTTCCTATCGAAATAATTCTTAAATGAATTAACAAGTATTAAAATAAAGAAAAACATTTCTTATTGTAAAAGTTACTTGAATACATTTTAGTATTTTATCTGGGGAGGAACATTTGGTTTGATAAATGAGAAATGAATTCATAAAAACCTGCTGCGTGACGACATATAGAAAATGTGAGCAGTAACTTGTGTCCCTGATGAAAAATGCTGTAGATATTTATTTTTTTTATAAAAAAAAATTAAACTCTTGATGCTTTCAATAATTTTCAACATACCTTTGGTTTCCTTTATTTCACCAGAAAATGAGTCTGATATGAATATGTGGAACTGGAGTAGTTCTTGAACACCAGCAAACTTTACTTCAATTTTTCCAACTTTTTCTAATTTTTCTAAAGTAATACCACACTGTTCTTTGGCATTTCTGCAAATAAGAAAATAAAAAATACATAGGTATAGAATGAGTAGTTTTAATATATTAATTTTATAAGGTTATAGTCACAACTCACTTGAGTACACACGACTGTACGTCCTCTTTCGGCTGAAGTACTCCTCCCAAACCACTGTACTTGTCTTTATTGAAGCCCCTTTTACATAATCCTAACAAAACCTTATTATCATTTTTCACTATAACGAGAGAGACTCGTAGAATCCTCATAGTATTCCTCCGTGGCAATAATGGTTTCATATGTACAGCTTTTTAGTTTTTATATTTATTTATTTACAATTTGAACTGAAGGTTCTCACATGCACTTCTGACGACAATTGATAGTAGAAACAAAATACTGCAGTTTTAAATTTTAGAGGGTATGGTCACCGCCTTTTGTTATCATTATGTATATATTTGGTCATCAAAATAGGAATTAAGAAAAAATCTTCTGTCAATTGAATCCGGATATTTAAAAAAGAATCCAAATAATATATTTGAATGAGAAAATTATCTTCAAAAGAGAAAATTTAACATCATCATATGACTGGAAGTCAGCCATATTTTGTTGGCTCTTGCTGATTTGTCGAAATTGAATGAGTACTGTCACTTCCTTATCTTCATGTTTGTGTACTTGTAGAAATAAGGTTAAAAACTTAAATTAAGGTTAGTGTTCAGTTTTTTCTATCTTTTTAACACCCTTTTTTTTTTATCTTTTACCCTCCTGATTTTTGAATGCTGATACTTAAGAAGCAATTGAGTCATAGGAACGTTCAGTGAAAAACGTTTGTAGGCTGTTTTTGTGTGGTAGTTTAATAGTTTCCTATAAGTGCCAAAGTAAGTAACTTTCTAAGATTAAAGAGCTTTAAGTTGAGTATGTTAAATAATCTTCCTTATGAAGGTATTTTAATCTTGTAGAAATGTTTACAAATTACATTTGATGTAAGGACATAATTGTATGCTTATTAAGTTGGATTATCAGGGCGCGAACACTTTTCAGTTGAATGATAACGTTTCAGTTACATAACAAATCAATATAACAATTTGTTATACTCTGTTACGAAAAGTATTTATCTGTTTCAGCCCTAACATATATTATTTTCTGTAGGGAATAATTCTGCGACGAATTTTAAAAATTGAATTACCTATTGTATTTGTGTTTACCTTATGGCAAATCATCCCTTGTCTCAAGTCGCAACTTTTTCACGAATTGAATAAAGTACAAATTTCATTTTTGCTCAAATTTGGGGGTCTATTTATCAATGTTATACTTTTTAGTTAATGTAGTTTTGTTCTTAACCTACATTTTTCTGTTTGTTGCTAATATCACTGCTAAATGTATATTATGTTTTTTTGAAGTATTTCTGACGATGCATGCATTCTTGACAACTTTTATTAGCATATCTGACATGATTAACTATATTCAGCTACTTCTTTTATTTACTTAATTTTGCAAATATTATGAATGCTTGCTAAAACTTCTATGATGTCTTATTTGAATGAAATTAGTATAAATAATTGCATAACTTGAGTCAATAAAACACCCCGCTTCCATAACCCAAATGGAAATCATAGATCAAATACTTATTTGAAAGAGAGCTTAGGGTATTACTTAGATGAAGTAGATTGGATTACATTGACAATTAAATTCCTTGTATTATAAATAAAAATAAAAATGTATATATATATATATATATATATATCGGAAGGGGAACAGTTGTTTGCTTTCACTGATGTAAATTGTTTGGAATTTATCTGTTTATTGATCTATCACATTTTTTTCATGCGACCGTAATGTTTGTTTATAACAAATATTTACACATTGTTTGCATCCAATTTTATTATTATTTGATAAATTGCGGCTGTACTTGAATGGCTAGATTATCATGATTTTTCTTATTTTATAAATTATTTACTGGATATTTTAGTGTACTATGAAAGCGGTGCTGTATTTATATGCTGTAAGTAAAATTTTTAGTTCCGACTCTGTACAGAATTTCCGGGGTCCGTGCGTGTGTTTGTCTGTGGGATTGTTTTTCGTTCACGATAGCTTCTGTTAACAATGTACCGACTTGAATGATTCTTTTTGTCAAATGTTTGTCCCAGTAAGGACTTCAGAATTACTGACTTTAAAGTCTATCGGATCAGTGCTTTTAGAAATACGCCTAATTTTCTTTCGTTCTCAATAACTTCTGCAAGAATACCGCATTTTGAAGGATGCTCTGTGGAAAATATTTGTCTTAATGAGGATTCAAGGCCTTTTCGGTGCCTATCTTATCAGTGGCTTTGGAACTATTTTGATAATATCGTCTATGAATGGTGTAAGGGTTTCTCGCAAATTCAGCTGGAACTTTTCATTGTAAAAAAACATTATAAAGGATGACTGACAAATACAACGAATAGTAGTCACACTGCTAGCTATGGAGCCGGTCGTTGCCCAGCATATGTTAGCTGTGTTGCGGGCTTTAGCCGAACAGGTACTAGCTGGGGTGCCGGTCATTGGCTAGCACATATCAGTTGAGGTGCCGGTCGTTGGCTAGCACATATCAGTTGAAGTCCCGGTCGTTGGCTAGCACATACTAGCTGAGATGCCAGCCGTTGCCCAGCATTTACTATTTCTGTTTGTATGTCACCATCAGCAAGAATAGAACAATTATCAGCTGAAAATAACCATATCTTAGAATTTTATGAATGACATTTCATTTTGTCGTTAAAAAGTTTTAATGCCATTTCCAGGAATTAGAGTAAAGAAAAAAAGGATCATTATGTATCTGAGATTGAATCTAAGTAACGTATAAGGGCTGTCTGACAAATTCCAGTGGAATTTATCATAATATAAATTATTTGAAGAAGTAGTTTTAGAACGTGGTAGTGGTGTAGGTTGATTTTTATAAATTTTCAGAATTAATCGAACAGGCCTTATAGGAATTGTGTTTTTCCTCTGAATTGGCCTTTAATCATTGTCTGGTGTTTTTATGTTTTTTCGTCTCCTAGGGTTCGATGTTATATTGCTTGGACTCCCTGGAGGCAGATACATTTTTTAGACTCCCAAGTGGTCAATGATTGATTCATTTGAAGACCCCCAGGGTTGGCGTGATTTGTTACAAACCTAGAATTTGTTGGAATCATCATGAAGGGACGGGAACAGCATTTATGTGCCATTCCATTCTGTTCTGGCCAAATCAACCACCAATGACCCTCAAAGAATTCAATGAAATTTTTCACATTTGTTTTGTATTATGATGTAAAAAAACGTGTAGAATATGAATCCCAGCATGCACTTTTGAATTGGTCGCGAGCCTGTACGATGTCATCAGGTACTCGTTAAAGACTCTCCTACCCTAGATGAATAAACCTAAGTAGGCAAAATTTAGTACTCCCACAGTTGATTCGGGCTCATGTCCATCAGAGCAATGAATGAGTGCTCTGGTAGTAGACGACATGATCGCTCGTAGTTGAAGCCCAGGCATGACTCTATTGTGTATGTATTGAATTTATCGATTCAAAATTCAGTATGAGGATTTAGAAGGCCCTGTAAGTCAACTATTGATTATTAACCCAAACGGTCGACTGGTTTTGGAGGGGGGATGAAAAATGAATTGATTAATTCGTTCTGGGGAAGTACATTGCCGGTGATTCATCGACGATTTTTCAGACTAGTTGTTGCATTACTGGTAATATATAATTAATTGTTTATTTTGGGGTAGGCATTATTAATAAGAGAAATATTTTTAAAAAAATATACGGGAAACTTTGATATATTTGTTTAGTGATATACGCGGTGATTAGTTTTTATTATCTATCGCAGTATTTTCGATGTGAAACATTCTTGAAGGACGGTAGAGTGCATTTTGTATGAATAAAACTCAACAATGTAACGGGAATGCGTCACGGAAATGATGTCACTCAATAGGCCCGACTGGTATAAGTAAGTACTCACTACACCAATACTGTGACGGCGCTAGCCCGTTGGAGTGAATAGCAAACGTAATGAAACGGCGTTGAACCGATGTCCGAGGTCCGATTTGAAAAATCCCCAAAGTTCATAAAAAAACCAACCCAGTAGGTCAGAAATATTTTTATATTTATTTATATATATCAGCCAGACTGAAGTATAGAGTAAGTTATGTAATCGCTAAACAATTTCATATTGAATTTCAATCGAAATAGCATGTTTTCCGCCCCGCTGATTCCAAAAATTAAACAAAAATTGTTGTTTGTGTGTCTGTGAACACGATAACTCCCGATAGAATGAAGTATCAACACGAAATTTTATATTTGTATCCAGAACCCCATAAGGACGACATCTATTGATTTACAGCCAAATCGGCCAAAGAGATGACGGTTTAAAACAAAAACTCTAATATCTGCCGATATAATGAATGTATCGACATGAAATTTTATGTAAATTCAGAACTTCATAAGGACGACACTCATAAATTTTCCGCAAAATTGACCGAAAGGAGGGGGGCTCAATTCAATAACCCTAATAACAGCCGGAGGATTCCGAAGTTCTTGTATAAGTGAACTATTGATTTTTAGCCAAAAGGGTCCATTGGTTTTAGAGGGAGAGAAAAATCTCAATTAATTCGTGCTGAGGAGGTACATTGCCGGTGATTCACCAACGCATTTTTTTTTATTGTTATTTCTTGAATAATGGAATAATACAATTCTTACAATAAATAATAGATAAAACTGTCGGCATTACAACAAAAGAAACTATCGAGTAATGGGGTGACACTGGCTTTTTTTATTTTTATTTTTTTTTATCAGCTCAGTAAATATCAAGTGACAAAGATAATGTCACAAAGTTTAGATTTTATTATGTTTTTTGAAAATGTTTTTTCATTTTTACTCTCATTATTTATAGTACCTAGCCAATGTCCAGAAAAGCCATTGTCATATAAAATGTGTAACTGACATTGATTTCTGTAACTGACATTAAGTTGATTTCCGTATTTAGTTAGTGCTGTTAGATTGAAAAATATTTTATATTCTGATGATTTGATTTAATGTGTATTGGTTTCAATCAATTTTCACGAGAGGTCTCTGTGACCATTGAACCAGTACGGAAGGAAGTATAGTCCTCGGTGTGGTATAGGCCTAATTGTGTTCTCATTCCTGTACACAGCTGACCTGCATATAAAGTGTTATGTATGATTCAATTACAATTGCTTGTCATTTTAAACTTTTGAAATAAACTATATAGTTATAGATTTCCAAGTTAAGTCTACTTGTGACAATAAACAATCTGCACTGCTTAGTCACTTTATAGTCACTATTTTGAAATAGTACAACCCTAATGACCCGGCCAATCCAAAAGAAAAAAAAACATATAGAAAGCTAATTGTGGGGAGGAAACACACAACTGACATACATTAAATAGAACTAACCCAAAAGAAACATTACTTACGGAATAGATAATTAAAATACACAATTTCTTTGTTAAACTTCACTATATATTCTCAAATACTCAACTAGTTTCGCCGTGTTAAGGCTTTAACTGTTTATAAGTGACTCTTTATAATGCCTTAACACGACGAAACTAGTTGAGTATTTGAGAATATATAATGAAGTTTGACAAAGAAATTGTGTATTTTAATTATCTATACCTAGAATGGAGCTTCACAAAGTAAATCTGGAAACCATAAATTATTTAACATTACTTACACTTTAAAAAGTTAATTCATCATCAAATATTGGAAAAATGGCTCCAATATACATTGAAATCAACTATTTGCATTTTAACTTTCTAACTGGTTACTGTACACTAACTGAATCGGAAGAACAGCTGATGTAGATAGGGTTTGCTAAAGTTCGGGGGAGGGAGAGTGATCTGTGTAAAAAGTGGTTGGTATAAGAAAGTCCTGTAATGGCCACATTACATATTTTTTTATAGTTTTTAATAAAAATTACCAATTTATATTACGCGTTACAATTTAAACACTACTTAAATATTTTACATGCATACATTGGGGCGGTATAGCATTGGTCGTGTTTGTCCTACCTCAAATCTGATGTCACATTAGCCATTGGAAATTTAGTAAGGAACATTTTTGGTTAGAACCATTTTTTCGATAGGACTAACCCTTTTGAGTTTCAAAATGATATGCTAGGACGTTTTTCTGCATGTATGTCGCAAAGCGGACAACCTGAAATCGTATTTCATATCAAATGCTCCTATTACTTTTCTCTACATCTTTTATTTGAAAAGATTTTTGATTAGGTCATAGATATTAGCGGTATCTTGTAAAATATGCTTAAGCCCCGAAGTTAAATAGTCAATATTCGCCTGATTTCAAAATCCAATCAGATATTAACACATGTGACTTCTGCATACCATATTTCAGGTTCATGGCTACAATCGTTTTTCAGTTAGTGCGCTCAAATTTCAATCACATACACGCACACGCTCAGACAGATATCATCGTAAAACGTATTCCGGGAATTTTGCAACGTGAAATTCCATTATAACCTCGATTTGGGATTTGCACACGATTACTATACTTCCTTATATTATATGTATAAGAAATTTAAACGCTCAGACATAATCGCGGAATTGGTCAAAGCGTTTTCAGGGGGGAACATCCGTTGAAAACTCGACAATACTTCCTTATAAAAAAGTAATATATCTTATTAATATATAAAGAGACAGCGTTTGTTTGATGATGAAGAAAGGAAAGAAATAATACTATGTCGAAGGAATGTTACCATTGCCATTCCCTTTTTTTGTACTCTTCGTATTCTTTATACTTTTTAAACTAAATTATATAAGAATTTTCCTCGTGAGTTGTGATACCCCAAATTGCACTTTCTCCAAAAACACGAAAAACTATACTAATATAATGAACTTGGGTACAAAATCGCGACTCTTCGACTTCTTGCGGGGAAAAAAAACCCATTTAAAATGAGGCTTAAACGTACATGTTTATTAACTAACACGATTATTTCACTGATAGGATAAGTTCAGGTTCTCTTATCGAGCCACGTTTCAGTTTCAGTTCAGAGCTTCCATTGTGCTGTTTACACATCAGTTTAACTGATAGCTTCGCTGAAATGGAGATGTGAACTGACCGCGCAAAAGATCCATTATGTTGCTCTGGCATAAATAGAGCTTCGCTGAAATGGAGATGTGAACTGACCGCGCAAAAGATCCATTATGTTGCTCTGGCATAAATAGTACATGGAGAGAACTCATGTTTTAATTATATGAAATTAAATAATATTAAAAGTTATTTATTCGGTCAGAAATTCGATATTGAGTTTTCATTGGAATTTCATGTTTTCCGACCCCCTGTTTGGAAAAATTAAAAAAAAAGTCTTGTCTGTAAACACGATAACTCCCGATGGAATAAATGTATCTATATATAAATGAAATGCTATGTGTCAATCCATAAACCCTTAAGGAAAGCTCTAAACTGCCGTTATTGTTATTGCATCGCCACGAAATTTCATTTATAAATTCAAAACCCCAAAGGACGACTACTTGTAATTTTTGGCGAAAATGGCCGAAGATGAGGTGGAATCAGAGGAGAGGTTTGACTAAAAAGCCCCTGTAACTGCCGATGTACTAAATGTAGCTGTACCAAATTTAGAATGATTCAGAAGCCCTTACGTTGTGAACTATAGATTTTTAGCTCAGTCAATTGGTTTTGGAGAGCGAAAACTTGATTGATATCTACTTTGCTGTGCAATAAGATTCTGAATTCTTATATAATGTATAACAGCATCGCTTTACCCATTTATTTGTTGTCTTCCCAAAAAATAGCAATTACAGACGTTTCGGGCACCCCAATCATCAGTATGTATAAGTCATATATGTTCTTTAGATTAACTATTCCTCCTATCAATCAGAATCTTCTATATTTCAACATCTGTCAAAACTGTTTCGTATTGGGGAAGTACATTGTCAATGATTACCGACGACTTCTTTTTTGTACAATTAGTCATAATTTATATTATATTGGATTTAATAAACCTTTGTCAATCCTCAGAAGTGTCTGGGGGTTGTAAGGCTTCCATTATCAATAACGATATTAACAAGATTTAGTTGAGTCACAAACAACGTTTCATAGTCGCATACAGTTTAATTTTGTTGATGGGTATGTGTTAATGTTCTCTATTTTTTCCAGGCTTAGTTTCCAAAATAAAAATTATTGCTACATCTGTATGCAGTATTTAAAATGTTTATTTTTTTGTCTGTAGATGCGGCGGCGTGAGGAGATGCAGGTGAATGTCGCAGGACTTCGGAGAAATATAAAAAACCTAGCACACAACTATTCTGACGCTCAAGTAAGTTTCACTTCGTTATAACTAAATAGTTCACAAAGTTATATAGTCAGGAAAATATAATTTTATACCTTAATTTTCCCATAAGGAAATGAAAATCTTGTGATGAGATCGGAAAATCGTATTCAAGATAAGTTCATATTCTGATTGTCCCAGCCTCAAAACTTGAAGAAAAGTGGTTTTCTGCAAGGCTGCTGTGTGTGTGTCTGTCCCATGTTGTGGGAAGTTCAGTTTAGAAAAAACACAATATTTTGCCAACGTTTCAACAAAGAAATTAGTTGGTTTTGCGTAACCAATCCGAAATGGGCAATATAATAAGAAGAAAAACATAGAAATAAATAGAAAAAAAGTTGGTGACCACCGGCTATTCCCAGAAAGAATTAATCAATAAAGGTTTCGCCCTTCCTTCAAGAACAGTCGACCGTCTTACATAGGGGCTCCTAAATTCTCATACTAAATTGTGTGTTGATAAATTCATTATATCGGCAGTTATTACGGTTTTTGAAATGAGCCCCCTCCCCTGAATCCCCCTATTCGGCCGATTCCGCCAATAAGTGATGTGTCGTTCTTATGGGGTTTTAAATTCAAATATGAAACTTCGTATCGATACATTCATTACAATGACAGGTTTTGGAGTTGAGCCCATATTCTCCGATCCCCTTCCGCCGATTTTACTGAAATTTTTTGTGTATCTTTGAACACGATAGTTCCTGATAGAATTAATGTATCGACTCGAAATTTTATATGAGGATTCAGAATTCCATAAAGATTCTATTGATTTTCAGCCAAATCAGCCAAAATGAAAAAGGGGGGGGGGGGGGGGGGGGGTAGAGGTGTTATACCGACTGCCTAATAACTCTAGTTGAAATGTACGTTTCGATAAGAAATTTTATATGGGGACTCAAAAGTTCATAAGTAAGATTCCTACTGATTTTCAGCTAAATCGGGCAAACGAGAAGGAGGGCGTACAGGAAGAGCGGAAACTTAATTAATCACAAGTACATTGCCAATGGTTCACAAACTTTTCTGTTCGGTCCAGAACCTCCATAAAATGTGAACCTGACTTATTTTTTTAATGGTGCTTGTAAATAAGTACTTTCATATAGCAAAAAATGTAAAAAAATGTTTAGAGGAACGGAAAACTATTACTTTATATATCAAATACATTTTTCTATGGTCTTCCCGTAAGGTAAATAAAACTAATATGTAGGCTTACTATATTTTTTGTTGGATAAAACATGTGAAGGCCAGGAATCGATAAAAAAAAAACTTCCTGAATATTTTTAAATGAGGCAGCGCCTTCCTTTTTCTATTTCCTTATATTTGTTGAATATGGCATTGACAGCAGCACTTTCGCTCTATAGACATAATTTCATTGTCTGATTAGAGTGATAAACCTGGTCAGCTGATTGAATTGTGTTAAATACACGTGTTGTAAAAGTTATATTACTCCCCCAGCTGTACGAAGTATAGCAGAAGTTCTGTAATCGCTCAGAAATTCGATGTTGAATTTTCGCCGGAATTTTTTATTTCTGACCCCTTGATTCCAAAATGACAACACTTATTGGCTTTCAACACAAAATCTCCAATAACTGCCGAAGTAATGAATGTATAGAGTTGGAATTTTATATGCCCATAAGGATGGACTCTACCATCAATTTTCAGTTGAATATAAGGTAACAACGGGATCAGAGGAGGGGGAGCAACTCAAAAAACCCTAGTAATTGTTGATATAATGTATAAATATAATGTATCGACATAGCATTTAGCATGAGGATTCAGAAGTCCCTGTGTGTCGACTATTGATTTTTAGCCCAAACGGTCGTTTGGTTTTGAAGGGAGAGCGAGAACAATCATTTTTTTCCAATAGGCATACTATTCGGTATTTCTTCCATAATATGGTAATAATGGTTTCAAGGTTTCATATTATTATTTTTAGAATGTCACTTGCGTACCATTGATTTCTATCGACTGGTAACTCCGGTGGCCACGGAATGGGATAGTTCCATTACTCACCGGTGAGTCTACATGTAAACTAAAAAAAAAAACAGGCAGGATACAGATGAAAAGTACGGATGTTGTACGTCGGAGTGCTCCCTATCTAAACTTTGTGACGATATAACTCAAGATAGACGGAGCCGTTTTACCGTTTTAGACAGACTAATCTCTCAAAAATTAAACTTCAATCAACAATCAACGTCATAACTGAATTATATTATTAATCCCCGACGCAAAGGAGGGGTGTTATAAGTTTGAAGCCTTTGTTTGTGTGTGTCTGTCTGTGGCATCGACAAGACGGTTGAATCGATTTCAAAGCGGTTTTTTTTGTTTCAAAAGCTGGTTTTTGCGACAGGTTCTTAGCCATGTTTGTGAGGCTCGGGTATGCCGTTTCCAAGATCTTAAGGTTTCATGAGAGCCTATGTAGGGATCTCGGCCACAATTACAGCTAGAGACTTGGAGTTTGAGCTCAAATGTTTGTAAAGCCAAGCCCCTCTCCCCCTGAGCCCTTCAAGCCCCCCCCCCCCCCCCCCCCCCCCCACCCCCTTTTTAAACGTTTAATTTTAGTGTGAGGTTTTTAAAATTTTTAATTTAATATTTTTTGGAAATTCAATTGGTTTAATTTGGAACGTTATTATAAACTGAAAATAATTTAAAGGAGACAGTATTAAAACGGTAAAGCTTTTAGGGTTAGGTTTTATGACTCATGCCCGGGCTTTAACTACAAGGTCATATCGCCTGCTACCAGAGCGCTCTTTGGTCACTCTGGTGGACATGAGTCCGACTCTACTGTGGGAGTCCTAAATTTTGCCTACCCTAAATTTTTATTCACCTAGGGCAGGGGTCT
Source organism: Aradus depressus (assembly GCA_963662175.1). NCBI lineage: Eukaryota > Metazoa > Arthropoda > Insecta > Hemiptera > Aradidae > Aradus > Aradus depressus. Next base: position 78,945,507 of record OY759214.1, read on the forward strand.
TTAACGAGTACCTGACATCGTACAGTCTCGGGGCCATCGCTTAACGTCCCATCCGAAGGACGGCGTGCTTAAGTTTATTTTACCTCCCAGATAAAATAAACTAAGGGCCTCGGTCGGGTTACGAACCCACGATCTTGTGCTCAGAAGTCAAGCACGCATACCACTGAGCTACCGGCGGCCTCAATAAAGCTTTTATATCATAGTTTTACTGCTCTACCTGCCAAGCGGCTCTCCTATTTGTAATTGCTTATTAAAAAGTTATTTTTTTTAGGTGAAAGTGCGGGAAGCTACCAGCAACGACCCATGGGGACCCAGCAGCACCCTAATGTCGGAGATAGCAGATCTGACCTACAACGTGGTGGCCTTCACTGAGATCATGCAGATGATATGGAAGCGACTCAACGACCACGGCCGCAACTGGAGACATGTCTACAAGGCACTCCTCCTTCTCGAGTATTTAATTAAAACTGGTTCTGAAAAGGTAACTATCCATAATGTTTACATCCTCACTAATAATAAGTATATAGTCATGTGTTCTTGAACAGTTCAACTATTTTGGGTGTTTTCCTGTATTTGGAGAAATTAGGAATTATGGTTGTTACAAAATATCGCTGAGTTTTTATTATTTTCTTATTATAATTTTTGTAGGTTTTGTCTGTTTGTATGCCTCAGGCTCGAGATTTAACTACGAGGTCATATCGCCTACAACCAGTGCGCTTTTTCGCAGCACATGAACCCCACCCCCGGGAATCATAACTTTTGCATATCCAGGATTAGTTACATAGATTTGGGGTCTTAGAGTTCCTGACATCTCATAGGGCTGGCCCTGGTCTAATTCAGAATGCAGTACGTCATCTGTTGCGAAAATTCGTATATATACGTCACTTGTTTCATGGAGGGTGTCATTGTTATCTTGAGTCATCAAATTCCTTAGTTCTGATATAATGTAATTTTGCAATGTTTGATACTTTCTTTTGAAATTTAACTTCTATACATCAGTGTGTGTTAGTTTTCAACAGAAATTTTCAATTTTCTCTAAAAAGTTTTTAAACTAGCAGGTTTACCCTATGTTGCCCTGAGGTAACTTTAGGTTTATATTACTATACCTGAAGCTGATGTCCATACAAAAAATAAAAAGGTTCTCCCCTTCCACAACCCTCCTTTCGGTCCAAATTTTGAGATGCCACGTAGCTGAAGCCTTGTCATACTCTGACAGAGATGTCACATTGTCTATGTTTGAACCGGGCTTATAAGAATGCTTCATGTGAAAACTCACGAAAATTTGATCAACTGATGAAGTGCTAGCACTGATTTTGTGTTTTTAGCCCCTACAACCCCCACCCCCTACCTTCCCGTTCATAATTTTGAGATGCCACATAGTCTATATTCTAAGTACCAGTCGTTTTTGAGTTATTTGGTAAGACCGATACAGTTTCGATGTTATATTTATATTATATTATAAATTATTTAGAGAATATATATTCTCTTCCCATTAAGTTCCTGGCTTTTTTTCCAAGTAAAGAAAAAAAAAATTGTCATATACCTTCAAAATTATGTGATAAAAAAAATGATCATAGACCTTCAAAATTAAGTGATGACCTCATTACCATGACCTCCTTTTTTAAATTTACATTTTATCATTTGTAAACTGAATAGAGGGGGGACAGATAATTTTAAATATTATCAATATTTCTTGTGATTCACAGGTGGGACAACAGTGTAAAGAGAACATATTTGCCATTCAAACTTTACGAGACTTTCAGTATTCGGATGAGGGTAAAGATCAGGGTTTGAATGTGCGAGAAAAGGCGAAGCAGCTGGTCCAACTGTTGAAGGATGAGGAACGACTTCGGAACGAGCGAGCCAGGGCATTGAAGGCTAAGGAACGGTTTGCTCAGACCGCCTCTGGCTTTGGCAGCGACACCACACTGGTCAGTCACAGTTACTTGTATAGTCTTACAATAGTACACGGCATACTTACATAGTTTGTGGTACCCACACAATATATAATGAAATGCTATTTGTATCCTTATCTTAGCTCAGCGTACAGACTCGCAATCGTCGTTTAACGTCTCTTTCGAAGGACGGCGTGCTCAAGGTTTTTTCACCCCCCAAATAAAAAATCGAAGGGCCTCGGTCGCGTTTCGAAACAGCGATTTTGAGCTCGGTAGACTAGCAAGCTACCTCTGACCTACAGGCGTCCTCTATCCTTATCTTTATTTTTATTCTATTTTGATACCACTTCTTATAATATCTGTACTGGTTTAATCTAACGTTAATGTCATGAATATAATTTCACTATATATATATATTTTTTTTTTTTTTTTTTCTCTCTACACTTAACATGTCTGTTTTATTTTAATTATATTTACATATAAATTCAATTGTATTCCATTATAATTAAAAATAACTCAATGTGTTCTTGTTTCGTTTAAAAGTCGTATGTATAATTAGAATAGAAGTGGGTGGTAGATGCTGGAAAATGATGGCTGGTAGATAATGGAAAATTTCCACAAATATTGTTTGAAGGATCATAATTCTATTAGTACCTCAAAAAATTAATTTAGTTATAGGGGGCGAGGAAGACAGTACCTCAAAAAATGCATTTGGTTTTCCGGAAATTTTATTAAAAAGTATTTAAGGGGGTATGTTTGAACCTAAAAGTTTACTTCAGCCCTTTCTTGCTGCCCTTCTTTAGTTAAAAGTTACGTTGTTATCCTTAGGCCGAATGAAACAGTCAAAATATATTTAAAAAACGAGGTAACTTCTGAAGAAGTGCGTCCGAAAATTGTATCATTAGTATTGAAGATACGGAAGGTGACTATGTTACTATTCATGGAGCGAATGGTACGTAAGTGGTCGTCCATGGATTCTCATTCAAGATTTACTTTGGTTTTTTAATATATTTTGACTGTTACTTAAACGTCCCCTTAATCATTATTCAATAACATTTTTGGAAGACAGTTAGCGTTTTTTCATCTATGAATTTCAATATTTTAGGCAAGCTAATGCCAATTTGTTACATATTGAAATTGTTAAAAAAAAAAACCTATTTCCAAATATTGAAAAAAAAAAAAAATATATCCATATCATCATATATATAAAGCTGAAAATGTCTGTGCGTTGTACCGCTATAACTCACGAACGGCTTGATGGATTTGATTAATTTTTTTTTAAATTTGTTCGTCATCGTCTGTGGAAGGTTATAGGCGTATTAGTACCTCAATATCTGGTCCATCCCAACATCCACCCACGCAATCTTTGTAACTCAAAAACCACTGCAATGATTAATGAGGAATCTTTTTGAATAGATAAGTTTTATCTACCGGAAGGTTAAGGTCTATTTTTTAATCAACCCCTGGTCCATCCCAGCATCCACTCACGCAATCTTTGTAACTCGAAAACCATTGCAACGATTAATGAGAAATCTTTTTGAATAAATTAGTTTTAGCTCCAAAGCTAGCGTTACTACAGTTGAAGGACTATAAGCCTTATTCCGTATGAATAATTGAAAATTATAACATCATGAATGTACTTTCGAGGAACTGAATAGCCTATTCAGCCTTATAGGAGATATTGGGAGAAAAGTCAAAGTTCCCCGGGCAACGCCGGGTATTACTGCTAGTCTCTTATAATAAATAGAAAATCAAGTTTACAAAAACTGCCTTTACATATAATTGTTATGAAAATTATTTTTTGCTAATTTCTTACAATATATGTAATATCTAAATTCAAAGGAAATTTTCCGCCCATGTACACTAAGCTGTTTTTGAGAAATCGACATTGCGCACTTTATATGAAATACTAGGAATATTACAAATTTTACTATTTGAATGTATAACAGTTGTCATTTGATAATTTTTTTGATTTTGTGAAATGGTGATGGAGTAATAACAAATTAGTTTAATTTGTTCTAATATCATGAAGGGTTTTGGGCACTCAGTATGTTAATTCTATAGAAAAGTAAGTTTTACCTTAATGAATATTGCACTTAAGTTCACTAAGCACATTTTTTGTTTATCTTTCATAATATTTTATCAATATTTTGATTTTGAAAAAAATTGTGTATCAATTTTGATGAAAATTTGAAAATATCTATTTCAGGCACTTTCATTTCACCCTCACATTTAATTAATATCACCTGTGGGTATTTTTTTTCTGTAGGATGCAGCTTCTCCTTCGAGTCCTACATTTCAAGTAAGTATTGTGGACTTTAAGAACAATTACAGTTTTTTGATGTCGTAATAAACAGCTGTACTGTACCTACCGTTCCTCAAGAAGCATACTAGGTCCTTCCTACTCAATGTACAGCTGATATCCTCATCCGTCCATTACACTACTTCACACCTTTGTAGATGACATAGCTATACTCTCTTCTCATCCGTCCATTACACTATTTCACACCTTTGCAGATAACATTGCTATACTCTCTCCTCATCCGTTCATTACACTACTTCACACCTTTGCAGATAACATTGCTATACTCTCTTCATCCGTCCATTACACTAATTCACACCTTTGCAGGCGACACTGCTATACTCTCTTCATCCGTCCATTACACTACTTCACACCTTTGCAGATAACATTGCTATACTCTCTCCTCACCCGTCCATTACACTACTTCACACCTTTGCAGATAACATTGCTATACTCTTTCCTCATCCGTCCATTACACTATTTCACACCTTCACAGATAACATTGCTATACTCTCCTCATCCGTCCATTACACTACTACACACCTTTGCAGACGACACTGCTATACTTTCTCATAATCCCGATTGTGGCGTAGCATCAGAGCTGGTACAAAAAGTGGTGAGTGAAGGTGAACGAGATGAAATTAGTTCACATCTTCTTTACTTTTCGCTGCAAATATACCTGTCTTCCAGTATACCTTAACAATAATCTAATCACTTACATGGAATCCTCATCCAAGACTGAAAAGACAAGAGACGTTACTAACTGTTTCTAAGATAAAGATGTAAATCTGAGAATTGAACGACCAATTACAACGCATTACACAAACCTGATGTGGACCTCTGGACTTAAGCCTCTGCTAAGGCTTCCAGTCCCTTCCAAAATAGTTTTTACATAAGCCAATGCTCCATATTATGTCAACATTTCCACAATACTCCTTTCGTAGCAGATTCATGCCTTCTTAAGTAATAGTTTTAACTAACAGATCTTACATCAGTAGTATATTATTCTTCATTCTTTCATCTGTAGTTAGACGCACTCAAGCACACTAAGTTGCAATATTTGTAATATATAATGTTAGTAGTTTGTAAACATTTAGAATCACATGTAATGGTTTATTGACAAAAAGTGTATAAATAATTATAATTTCTATTTTATTTTTCAGTCAAGATCTACATGGAGTTCGAGTGACATTGAGACCCCTAGTAAAGGTAGAGTGTATAAATTTACCTTATTGATAAATGTATTTACTTTGTTATATTTATTTAAAGAAATTATTACACCTCTTATCTACACGTAATAGTTTTTTTTATATAATATCTGGTGTATTTTAAGAAACATTCTCAAAAATGAAATTTCAACAAACAAGTTCAGAATATTAAATGATAGATGTATATTCTGAAGGGGCTTTTGTGCCATTTTAGCAATATATTTTGTGACAGCCACTATCAATTTCAACAATCTATTATTATTTTCTTTATTGTTGTAGTACACTTCAAACTTGAAAAATGTGTACATTTTCCCTATTTCCGATAAAAGGTTTAAAATCAGCCTTCAGTTTTGCTTACATTTGTTTTAATAATTCATTTTTCATATCTTTCTAATTCTTATAATATAAATTGTTATTTATCTCATTACTTGACATTCTGAACTTTCTGACGGTATGATGAAGTGAATCATTTATGGGAATTTCACTAAGGCTACAATATTAACGGTTGAGTTAAAACTCCGCAAAGGATTTTAAGAAGCATCTGAGACGCCTGTCGCGAGCGATATAAAAAGTAATGGACAAAAGTTCTATATCAAACTATGGGTCTGTGCGCAGTTTTGAAAAAAGTGACTTTTTCAAAAAAAATGTCACAGGGTTTTAACAATAATTGATTCAATTAATTTGCTTATGAACCTACTTGTGAATACTGAGTGGCCTTTACTTGAATTAAATTTGCTAGGTCTTTCTTGCACCCATTCACAATGTTTTAGAAAAAAAAATGCAGTCCCAGGTTCATAGTGATCCGTCTCTTTTCTTTAATTGCGTATGGTGACATTAAAACGTTTTTAAATATAAAATATAATTGCAGTTCATTGACGATATGCTTTTATATATCAATTTACAATATGAATATATTATACACATATATTTTATATGATAAAAGTGTTGAAAAAAAAGGTATTCTGTCTTCCAGAAATGTTCAATTGAGATTAAGAGGACGTTTCGACCCAAAAGGTCATCTTCAGCCCATTACTTCAGTAAGTAATGCTGCCCTTCTGTAGATAAAAGTTATGTTATCCTTAGCCCTAAAGATAACACAACTTTTAACTAAAGAAGGCTAAATTAAGAAAGGGCTGAAGAATGATGGCAGAATTTATTAGAATGATTGTTGTATAACTTTTCTCGGGTTTAGTAGATATAATGTGCGCCCGGCCGACGACAGCTGGAGAAGAGGAGCTACAGTTGCAGCTGGCGTTGGCCATGTCTCGGGAGGAGGCTGAACAGGAGGAGCAGAAGAGGAGGAGTGATGACGTCCGACTACAGCTGGCCATCTCACAGAGCCAGAACGAGTTCAAGTCAGTTCTCTTTGCACACAAATCATCAATTACTTTTGAACACTACACCGGAACGAAGTCGTAACACACGGTTTTAATTTTCAGGAGATAATTTTTTTAATTAATTAATTTTCCATACCTAGAACATTTATATTGAGTTCAATCAATAAACTAACTTTGTGTTTATGTTATTTTACCTGGGGTGCACCTATTTATAAATAAATTATTGTATTATGCACCAGAGAAATATTAAGGAATTTGAAAGTCATGTTTTGCTGGACACCCTGTAACACTTTCTGTAATTTTCAAATTTTATTCAAAACGTTTTATTTCTCACAAAATTTTTTTGTTTTTGATCCTCCGATTCAAAAATGAATGGGGGGTAGTTGATGTCTGGGAGGCCCGCTAAGTCCCGATAGAATAAATACGAAAACTTGAATTTGAATACGGCATGTAGAGGGGGGAGTTAAAGAGTAACTTCAAAACACAAATAATAACTTGAAATGTTACCGACAACCCGGCGGAATACTGGGTCGGCGGTCTCCAGACCCAGATATGATCCGATCCCGGGAATGAACTCCATCCTGGCCTAGTCATAGAGCGGCCATTCAAGGCCTACATGTTCTGCAGTCTCGAGGCCCCTGCATGAAAATTTCGGGTTTTTCTTCCTCTTATAGCCCCTCTACACTATGGGCCAAGGTAGGCCAATGCATTGGTCACCAATATTGGCGTAATGGCGACGCTGGCCTGGACCTTGGCTCCACATATTGGGTCAGCCATTGGCCCAGTATCATGGCCAAACCTTGAACCAGCACTCAGTTGCTTGATCCCTATTTCATGATGGATATCGAGAAAATCGCTGCTGCAGCTTTGTGTTTAGCTAGGGCATATGTATAGGGCACTTACCATATTTTTATTTTTGTGAAGAGGGTTTTTCGGATTCCAAATTGCAGGTTCATTTTGGTACAGTTCTAAAAATTTTAAACTTTCCTCATTTGTCCATGTAGACATTTTTTATTTGTAGTTTATAATAATAATATAAAATAAAATATTATAGTATTTAACAGGATAAAAGGAATATACAAAACACTACTGACAAGAAACAAACATCCAATGTTGGACAAGTGTGTGGATGCGTCACTTATCTACTGCGCACTTGGTTCACGCATGTTGGCCTGCTTTGATGTGTGTTGAAAAACCGCTCCGAACGCCAACGTTCACCAACACAAGCCAACACCCTGGCCCAACATGACCAACACAAGCCAACCCCTCTCTACACAGTGGCCCAGCAGGATTGGCCCATAATGTAGAGGGCCTATTAGAAGAAAAGTTTGGAGTTAAAATCTCCATGGCAAGATAATATCTGGGACATCCAGTGGTCAGGCTGCACCGCCGTAGAGACGACATAGAGACAGAGACATTTCATAGAGTTGCCATATTTTAGCATAATCATCCAATTTTTTTTGTATGAGGTCTTTTTGAATGTCCGTTCTCACATTATAGGTAGGTAAGAAATATGCCGGTCACATTTAAAACAGACAATTGTAATTGGTGTTGCAGACAACAGAAGGAGCCACTGCAGGAGGAGGCTAAAGCCAGTCACATGCTGGATCTACTGGATGTGAACCTGGGAACTGCGGAACCTCCCATAGGCTCTGCGTCGTCTGTAGGAGGACCTCCCTTCCAGGATCCCTGGGGCATGCCTCTACCTCCTCCTAGGCCACAAGTTAGTTCTTTATGCTCTAATAATAATAGTAATAACGTATGATAACGCTCCTAATATATTCCGGAAAATATGCAAGTGATCCCAAATAATATTAATAATTCTGTATTATGAGTGGGTTCACAAAGTGGAAACTAAGTTAACTTTACCTTAAGATAGTCTGAAAATGGCAATAGTTTTCATACTATTTTCAGTAAAAAAAAAGAACTTGTTTTAACTTTTATATTGTCTAATTTCACAGCAATATATACATAAAGTGCATCGGTTACGGCTTACGCCATCGTCAGCACAATGTTCAAAAGTCACTTTTGTTTTATTAATTTTATAAGAATTCCACTATTTTGACACAGATCTCAGAAATGTATTCGGACACACTCACGGACACACAAGATGTTGTCTGCCGGTCGTCTGTGAAGGTCACTCACGAATGTTTCCGGGAGATAGTCCCGTAATCACACTGAACTGAACAGCATGTAGGCTCATATATAATTCTTGGACTTATATGGAAATAATTGCAGATTCAAGAACTACTGCATTCTTGAACTGCATTATTTAAGTACTCATTTTCTTCAATATCCAAAAAACCTGTTTTCAATTTCTATTTCTAAATTATACATTTTTTCTTTTCTTTAGACTTTAAGTCTCAGAATAAGAGATTGGGAAATGGTAAGCTATTGTATATTGCTTTCAAGTTGCGCAGACTAACAACATTAACTTAGGAATATTTATTGAATAAACGTAACTTGCATTGAATAAATAAAATAAATCCTTTTTTTAAATGAATGTTATAATTTGTAGAACTATTTATGTAAACTTTGTTGTATAATAAATGTAAACAACAATAATAAATGTTTATTATAAATAAAATTACCTACACAAAAATATGTAGTTATACTAATTTATATTTTGAAATTAGTTTTGTATGATTTTAGATTTTTATAGCTATTCTGCTTTCTTTCTTCTTTTAATAGTTAAAATAATAAAATAAAATATTTTAATCAACTTCTAATGACTGAAACTAAACGCCTTTTAGTGTTCACAACCTCCAAAAGTTGAGAAACGCGGACATATTGTGGAAACTTATAATAAATAAGCAAAACAAACTTACTTTTTTTGAAATATTGTCTATTTCACTAAAGATATATATACATAAACTACCGCTTTCGACATTACACCATCCTTAGGTTTATATTTAGTGCACTACAAAGTTTATAACTAAACCTGAGGATGCTGTAATGCCGTTGTATTTTATGTAATATTACATAAAATACGTTTATTTTGGAATAGAAAATATTTCAAAAAAACTAAGTTTGTTTTATTAGGTATAGTATTCAGATAATAGTTTATGTAAAAATTATATAATATTAGTTATTAATAATAATTCAGCATTTGTGGGTTATTTGGTGTGTTGTGAAATCGATTATCAAAAATATATAGTTCATCTAACTAATGTTATAAATAAAATTGCTTCTTGCTTTCTTACGTATATAATTTAACTATTATTTTATTTCACTTTTTAGTTCTCATTCAGATAATAGGAATAACTGTTTTCTTTTATTGATTTTAATATTTATTTCGGTTTTGAATCTAAACCTATATGAATTTGAAGTCAACACTACTTTGGATGAAAGTTTTTCTTTCTGGACGCTTTATGGGTTGCCATCCCATTCAAAACTTGCCTCAATGGTTAGCGAAAGTTAAGAATATCACATTTCGTATCGAGCTCCTCTCTCCCTCCTTAATAGATAGGTTTCCAATAGGAATAATTTGTTTTTGTAGCAGAACAATTGTCAATTTTTGTTGTCACAATGTTTGGCTATTGTCACTCAGCAAACGTCTGATTCTCTCGTTTTCTTATATGTCTCTCTCTCCACTGGACAGATTGTTACTTCACTGTTTCATAAGCACAGTTGGAACATACTTTGGTTACCACATATTCCTAGTACGATACCGTCATATATATATATATTTTCTCGGTCCTCTGTTTTTCTTTATACTTCATATATAACACATTGTTATTATTTTTTTACATTATTTTTCTTACTTTGTTTTTCTTAATTTTTTGATTATTTTTCATCAGTTTATTTCTATTGTTTTAATAATTGCATGTCATTAACATTTAATATTTCTTTAACTAATTCCTAGAGGCATCTTTTCTTATTTATTTATTCTCAATTGGTTGTTGCGTCTATTATTTTGTTATTTCTTATGTTATTATTCTTAGGGGACGTATGTCCCAGAATAAAGATTATTTTTCATTTTCAAGGTAGTTTTTTTTTGAGAGGTAAATGGTGTCTTGTCGATGTTGTGTTTTCATCGCACTTTCTTGTTATTTTTTGGGATTTAATTAATATATCGCCACAAAATTTTTCGTGGATGTCCAGAACCTCATTAGAACGATACCTATCAGTTTTCACCCGAATTGACCAATGAGAATGGGGTCAACTAAAAAACTTGAATAATTCCCTATGTAATGAATGTTTCAATATAAAATGTTATATGAGGATAGTGAGACCTCTTGATTTTCAGCCAAATGGGGCGATTGGTTTTAGAGAAAGAGCGAAAAATTAGTTTGTTCCCTATTCCCTGAAGACTTGTCATTGGGATTTTTTTAAAGAGTTGATCTAGGTTTGTCTTCAAGTTTTTGTGTGTTGTGTATTGCAGGGAGATCCTTGGAGTATATCGTCCTCAGGTGCTACGACCACCTCGACCTCAGCAGACCCCTGGTCTCCCCTCCCTGCTGGACAGGCTCCTTCCAAGGGTCCAGCTGAGAGTGGAGGGGCTGGAGACCCATGGAAGGCTGTGAGTCCTGCCAAGCTTCCTGCTGATCCCTGGTCCCCGGCCACGGAGCCCAGTCCTCCTCTACCTGAACTGGACGAGTTCGATATCATCACCAATCGGGACCGGAACATTCTCAACAACAACTCATGTGCGTAACCCTATCAGTAATAGTTACCTAGATGGTATCCACTTTTCGTAGCTCATTATTAATTAATTAATTTCAAAATTGTCCAGCCTTGAGAACGTTAGTGAACACGTTCCAACATTTTTAGAAAACATTAAAAAAACAAAAACAAAAAAAACCAGCATTTACAAGCAATTCAAAAATTGAGTTTTTTCCAATCGTGAAAACCTCATGATCCATCTACTCTTTTTACATGGGTCCTTTTACACGGTGACCACAGATGTATCAAACAACTGAACATATTGATTGGTGTTGGTAGGTGTGAGTCCGAACCCTTTCGACATGAAGGGTCTGAGCGAGTCCATCGGAGAGCCTGCCAAAAGAAGTCCTCACAGTTTTCTTGGAGAGAACTCTGGCTTGGTGAACCTGGACAACCTTGTTACGAAGCCAACCTCACCTCCACTCCAGCACCCGCCCACAAGACCTGGTCAGCCCTTCATATTTATTTATTTTCATTCATGTTATTACATTGTTGCTACCTTATGTTATGTCTATAAAACTGAAAGTTATATTACATTGATATCTGAAAGTTTCTTATACTATCTAACAGATTAATCGGTATTTAACAAAAAAAATATATATGCGATGAGGCCATAACAGGGCTTTCTTATACCAACCATGTTTTTACAAATCATTCCTCCTAGGCGTTAACGGTTTTCTTTGTTTCATTGCTCAGCGTATTTCAATTTTCTCTGTAACGTTTATTTGAAGAGATTTTAGATTAGCGTCATACATATAAGCGATATCTTGTAAAATGCACTTTACGAATTAAAGTGGTCCCAATTTTTGTCTAATTTCGGTCAAAATCTAATCAGATTTAACTTAGCACATGTGACATCTTCATCTCCAATTTCAAGTTCATAGCTACAATCGTTTTTGAGTTGAGAGCTGAAGTTCCAATCACCCACACAGACAGACATCGCGAAAATGATCAAAAGGTGTTCAGGGGACCTTGGAACATTATATTTCGTTGAAGGTCTTTGATTTTTGGACGATTGCTTTAGTATAAGAAAGTACAAAGGTCAAATCTTCGTCCTCGAAAGGAAAGTGGCGCCTCATTTTCAGGAGAGCAGTATGAATATTCACACGATATTCAATTAAGTATTCCAATTTGTTACTTTATTCATTTTCTATTCTAAGTTCTACCCAGCCCAGTTTCTTTATTTGAGTTCTGTCCTGACCTGTTTCTTTATTCAAACTCTGCCAGTCCCTTCCATCCATTTCGATGTAGTTGTAGCAAAATCATACTCAGTTGATGTCGATAAGTCTAGGGAGCATATATGTGTATATAGATCATAAATTCTGATTATTTTTTTCTCAAATCAATCTACAACTTTTTATTAATTTTTTTTTTTCTAGTGGCTGCAAATCCGTTTTCGCCCCTGTCGCCATTGCAGCCGATGAGACCGCCTGCCTATCCTCCACCAACACAAGGACTACCGCAGCCCCTTCTACCCCAGCCTAACCCCTTTTTGTCGTAAAGATGTCTCAGAGATTGTGCACCGTGGAGTAAGTATTAAACAAGTATGTTTTGACAAGCATTGATTGCGTGCTTCTCTTCTGTGCTTAATATCGGAACAATACGTTGTCTGTGCCGTTCTTCAGATAGGACCGTGCTGTGTGATGTCAGATATTCGTTAAAAACTTTACCCTAATGTAAATATGGGTATGCAAAATATAGGACTCCCACCGTAGAGCCACCATTTGAAGGTAATGTGCTAATGAAGCTCTGCTCTGTTCCTAAATGCGGCCATACACCGTTCTTTTTCATTCATTCCATCCTTCGGTTGAGACCGATGAATGCCCCCGATGAGTGTGTGTGTGAAAGGCGTCGTTTTCGCTGGCGTTCCAAATTATCTGCTGGGTTTTTTTCTCAGTTGTTCTGACTACCCCATGAAGCTGTTTTTTACCTCTGCTACGATTTTTATTGGAATTTAATTTTAGAGTCATGCCATGGTCCGAAAATATTTTTCTTCAGTTTTAATCTAACTTCAAGATATTTTTCCAGAAACAAATTGGAAAGGTTGATCAGTTATTTATTATTTTTATATCTTAAATTTTTTTTTTAATTATGAGAAAATTTGTAAATGAAAAAGTATTAATGAAAATTATTTTTCGCTTTAATGGGTTTAATATGTCTGTTTAGTTTTCATTTATTTCTATTATTTTTCTTTCAATTCTGGGTGTTACAACGGCCTGTATAAATGACTTCATTTTTAGGTAGGCACTAGAAATAATATGAAGAAAAATTCTCGAGGATTGAAATGAAAATAACCGGAATTTTGAACCCAACTGAGAATTTTTCAGAATTTCAAACCATGTCCTGCTTCAAAAACGACTGTTCAAAGGGATAGGTTTAGAGAGAGAGGTAACTGAGGTAGGAACTTGCAGCCCTTCCGCCCTCTATCAATAGTCCTGCTGCAATTAGTGTTGACATATTTCTTTAAAAATTATATTTCAAGCGGTGTTTTACGAATGACTTTTTTAGTTTATTTTTCTAAATTATTGTCTATTGTTTTCAAAATTAACCTCCTACCTTTTAATTCATCGTAAACTACAGCTATTTGGGAAACGTTGTTACTCCATGAAGTCACTAATGAAATGCAATACATTCCGAACAATTATCCGTTTATTTCATCTGTTAAAATATAAATAAACTAGTGTAAATAATAATTATTGTAATTGCCGGCCTGCTGTACTTCAAACCCATGGATTACATTGTAATAAGCGGTACCTCGGATGTAAACTACACTCGGTCGCAATTTCCATATTTTTCGAGAGAGACTTAGGAAGTTTGTCCATCTTGGAATTTTATCTTCATAGCTTATCCTTTGAACATTATTTCTATACGTTTTTAAAATGAAGTTAATCTAAATAACTTAAAACAATTTTTTTCGGTAATTCTTTCAATTATTATTTTCTTCGTAACAGATCGGAACATAGTGTTACTTTAAACTATCCTAAAATCGTCCTGAAATAAGATTTGACTTACCTCAGTATACCGCTGTTCAAAAAATTAAGATCAATTTTCGAAAATCTCATCTTGGCAAAAATTCGACATAGTATACTTTACCTCGGAAGTATAGAAATAAAGTTAAATTTTTTTCTTCTCTTTTAATATATCCATTTTTATATTTCATACTTACACTTTATATCCTTTTTTTTAGGTATGGTAAATACTTGTGTATATGTATGTTCGTTATTGGTACGAACCATACCAGAGACCTGCTACTGCGCTGTGTTGGTTAAAAAACATCGTGCCTCAAATTTTATCATAATATATGTACCTCCTTGGACCATTTGGAGTTTTTATTTTATTTTATTTTTTCGTTTCTTTCAATTTAGTTTTTTTTTATTTTACGGTAATTTGGGCAGTATTATATACTAAATTGTTATGAATTCGAGATAACTTTATTATTATTTATACAAATGTTAATTTACTATTATTGTTATTTATCTACCAAAGGTTGGGAGGTATTGTATTTTTTATTTAGAATATTGAAACTAACTAAATGCACATTTTATTGTGCTTAACATAACTAAATGTATTCCCATTTGATAAATACAATTTTGAGGTGTGAGGTGAATAGATCATTAATAAATTGTTCATGAACTAAAAATATTGTTTGTTTCATTCCAAGAATTTTCTGTATAATATTCTTTCATGAAATATAATTTTTTTTAAATTATATTTATATTATATTTTGGCTTAAAATTGTACCATCAAATGGGAGCCATAACCTTAATGAATAAAATATTGGTTTACCTACTTTGGCAGTACTACCTCTATTTTTATGAAATTTATTGTTAGTACTTTCGAAATAATTGAATTTATTTATAACAAACACCATTAAAAGAAAAGTTATGTATGTGCAAATACATATTTTCGTCCACTTGAGCTTAAAAATAGTTTTATTAATATTTTTTAGCGAAAGGAGGTCGATCACTGTTTTACATATTTTTAAACATGTTTTCAATATTAATTGTATGTATGTTTTTTAGTCATCTTAAACATTGAACATAGTAATTAACATAAAAAAATTAAATAAATAAACGTTTTCTCACTATGATGCCTTATTGTTAAATAAAATAGAGAAACAAATAAAAATAATAGGAAGATATTGCTTGAATATAGTGAATTTGTTATATGTAGCAGCGTTGTTTGCCTTAAATTTCAATTAGAATAAAAAATACATTATGGTAATTTTCCAGCTTGATGAAATTGACGTAATACTTATTATATCCGGAGGAAAAAAAAAAATGCGTTGCATATTCTGAAATTTTTTTTGTAAAATTCTTTAATATTTTTATATGAATTAAAAAAAAAATTAAATAAAAGGATTACTGTACTAATGCCTGAATACTTTATGTTGTAGTAATTATCTTCTGAGATTATATTTTTATTAAGGGGGAAAAAATGAATATTTTTGAAGGAAACATGAAGATGTTATATTCGGGCATAAAATTGTTCCAACACTGAGGTCCGCCCCGTAATTTCCATAAATTTTATTGAATACACTTTTCTTTTTTTTAAATGTATAAATTCTGTAGTTGCTTTTATTTAAACTTTTAAAATGTTTTTTATAAAACCGTCAAGACTTTTGTATAATTATTATTATTGTTTATATTTATCTGAAAAATTGTTTTAGTTCTCTTATCAAAGGTATAAGATTATTGTCACTAATTAAAATTTAGATACATTTTTTTGTCATAATATGATTTTTTTACTTGGAGAATTGGATTTTTGATAGTATTGGATGTGAGGTTAGTTTTTATGAGGTACCACCACTTCCACTCCACATCTCCCTTTGAATTGACGATTGCTCTTTAATAGGGTGTGGGGGGTCTGCAATTAATTTTTTAAACTGTACTAATAAAAACGAGCTATTACTAGTATAACCATTTGTTCAAATGTTGGATCTGTGAGGTGCTTGTACTGACTGTTCAGTATTTTTTTTTCTGTTGTATTTATCTGCCTTTCGATTTTATACAAGTTAATATATATGTATATGTACTTTATTTATTTCTGTAATTATATCTTTTCAGTAAAAAAAAAAACATAGATACAATTTCATGGCAGTTTTTTTTTTATCAAATATTGAAAATTAGTTAACTCAAATACATCGAGTTCCAAATAAAATTGATATTTTGGAAGTCAACTTCTTTTTTCTTATTAATACCTCAAACCCAATATATTTTTCCTAAATTTACGCGTCGCGCAAGCCAATGGTTGAACTTATAAAAAGCCGTTCCTAAGAAAGACAAAATTACCTCCATGCTATCAGTCAACTTCCTCATGATCTTAATTTCTCATCGCATTTCTGAAGCACTTTTTTACTCTGAGATCAATTTCTTCCAGAGGAGTGGCCAGGGGGAGTTAGCAGAGCCTCCTCCCGTCCTTGATATAACTCATGGTTGTATTATTGTTATTTTGTTGTTTTATTTGTATCTGGGCATAATGCTGTAGATATTAATTTATCAGCTCTTGTTTAATTTTTAATTTTGTTTTAAAAAGGTTTTGATACAGGCCTTCTCACTTTTTTATTTTAAAATTTTGACTAGGTTCGTCAGAAATAACGAGAATTGTTATAAACAGAAGCAAATTACCAATTATAATCGTGTTTTTTTTTCATTTACTTTACTGATTCCTTCCATCCGCACCGTGAAAAATAAGATCCTAGAAAGATTTCTGTGCAAACGCCGCAGCTTGATTTTCATTGTGTAGGTACATATCGTCACCTTAATACTACAACTAGATAACTCGAAAATCGCCATGTATGGGATAATTGTACCATTGTTTGTATTTTGCAGGTATCTTTGTTGTACTAGAAGTAGACAACTTTAAGAAAATATGTTGAGAACTTATGTAAAGATGTCAGTAGTGCAATTTGGATCATTCTATAACGACTGATTAAAAAAAAAAAAAATTTGCGTTTTTCTTAAAACGAAATTTCGAGATATCTAGTTGTAGTATTAAGGTGACGATATATGTTTTATATATTATCTACAAAAATTATTTTTAATGATTTTATTATTTAAAATTTTTTTTTTCAAGATTAATGGTTTGAAAGTAAATATAAATTGAAATGAATTAAAACTTTTCTTTTATTAATTTATCTAATGCTTTAAAATTTTACACTAATTTATTTTTGCACTTATAATTTTGTACATTATAAATGTGGTTCGTTTGTATTCAGCCTTGAATACCTCCTTATAAAATTGGTAATAAATGTCAATTTCTTGTTTTGTTTTTTTTTCATTATGTTTGTAAAACTTTTGACAGAGATAACAAATAGTTTGTTATAAAAATAAATATATTTTTGTACTTTTTGTACAAATTTTACTTTTCATCCGTAAAATATATATAGGTTAATAAAAAACGAAAAAATACTATAATAATCTTAATTCGCTTTTCTTCAATCTATACTATTGTTATATACATTTATATATTTGAATATATTCTATATGTATTATATATAGTATTCTATTATTAAAATTATGTATGTTACATTGACTCAAATATAAAAAAAAAAAAAAAAAAAAAAAGGATAAATTATAAACATGATATTACTTTCTTTGGCATATTTTTGGTTGATGATCAAATGGTTTACACATAAAAATGCATCGCCGTTTAATGCAACTGTGGATTTCAATGCGTAGCACATGTGATGTATTCCACTCTTGAACACATTAGCATATAATTACGGAATCATGACTATGAAAGAAATATTTTAGTGTTAAAAGCTACAAAGGAAGTACGGGGAGCTAATAGATTTAACATCACTCAGCCATTATCGATGTTTAATGAATTTTTTAAATTTAAACAAGCGCATATGAATTGTCACGTAAGGCCAAAACCGGGGTTAAAGTTTAGATTCTAACAAGGTATTCGAACAAAAACATTTAAAATTGTGACGCACACTGGTACGTTTGTTCAAATTGGTTACTAAATCTTCCATCCAATGGGCCTGGCATCCCTGGGAATTCGGACCCATTTTGATCATAGTTACAGGTCAACCTCTCTATGACTCTAGTCTAGACGTTTAGAACAGGTCAAGAATTTCAGAGGTTCGAAGATAGCAGTCAATGAAAACAGCTACTTACTGAATCTATCTATTAAAGGAAGTAAGTGCTTCGCTATAAGTATAGGGGAAGTTATGTAATCGGTCAGAAATTTTATGTTGAGTTTTCACTAGAATTTCATGTTTCTCTAGTTTCAAAAATGAAAAACAAAATTCCTGTCTGAACACAATCATTCCTGATTATATCGACACGAAATTATATACATAACCCCGTTAGGACGACACCTATTGATTTTCAGCCAGGTCAATCAAAGGGAAGGAGGAAATTAGGGAGGGGGAGGGGCTTAACTATACAAAATGTCCATGTAATGAGTGTATTGACACAAAATTTCATATGGAAATTTAAAACTTTAAGGATGCGTCATCAGCGAAGTCTGCCGAAGAGAAGAGGGCTACTTCAAAAACTAATCAGTCGACTGTCGATTGGTATTAGAGGTAGAGCGAAAAGTTAGTTGATTAATTTGTGCTGGGGAAGGTGATTCATGGGCTTCTTTTTTTGTCCTGAGTTGCGTTGGCATTCAGACCATTGTGTTATGTGTTATCTCAAGTTGTGTACATTTGGAGGGAAAAAAACGGGAATCTTAATTTGTGCGAATTATCTGGAATTTATGTTTATTCAGAAAACTGAAAAAAAAAGTCAAAATGTACATTGCCGGAGTGCGTTGTGGCCTTTCGGTTAGCTGAAGAAATTTGGGTTGTGCATTACTCGAATGTTTAGAAGGCAAGGTTTGTCGCTTAATGTGCGATTTCAGAATTGTAGTTAACATTTTTAATTATGGGCCGGACATTGTCTCCCCCTTTTTTTTTCGGTGGATACGTGCCAAAATATATGTTCTGATTATAATTGGCATATCTTTATTTTTATTTTTTCTTCACTTTAAACAGTTCATTCACCCAGGTCAACATTTTTAATATATATATGTTTATATTTTTGGCAGTCTAATAATTTCTATTGATTGAGAAAATATACATATTATTTAGAAAAAAAAAAAAAAAAAAATCAAACCTCTTTTCTCTGTCCTTGTATTTATTGTTCATCTCAGTATTACTATGAATTATTTGTTCATTTCTGAAACTTGTTTAATTTGCTCACGAGATAATAAAATATATTTATATACTGTAATAATTTTGTATTCTATTGTATTGGTGGTTTGGAAGAAGGATTTGGAATGTGTTCCGATGAAGAATGAGACTGGGAAAGGTGAAATATGTGTATAATATCTGTGGCGTTCCTGAAGAACAACATAAATCTAGAAAGTTAGTTAAAACTAACTGTAAGTCCAGAAATAATAATTTTGAGTTATTGCAATTTAAATGTTTTACACTGCTCTATTGAATCAGATAAAGTAATTTAATCACTGATATTGTTACTATATATAGTATTTTTGCTACAAATTGCATATATTGTGACTATCATATCGAAAATTTATATACCAGATCTAAACTGGACTGAATGGTAAAATGTTCTATTCGAGTGATGATTTAACAGTCCCGAAGGATGTATCCTGTATGCAGTTAATGTAATCTTTTTATGATAAATGCGCCAACTGTACATAGTACTCTGACATGAATAAATGTAACTCTGTAAATGTATATATATAACCGTAACTCGGAAGTAAACTATACTATGTCACAACTACCATATTTTTCGGGAGATCCTTAAAAAGGTCTGTCTGCTTTTCGAGTTTTCATCTCTATAGCTTCTCCTTTGAACATAATTTCAATATCTCTTTTGAATAAAAATAGTCTAAATAACTGATATAAGACATTTTTGTGGTAATTCATAAAAAACAAAAACTAATAATTATTTAGCTTCTAAACAGCATAAAACTCTTTAAAATTTGGAGATTGAACTGTGAAATTTCGCCACTAGAATACTAAAAGAGATCTTCGATTGTGAAATCATAAAAAAGAATTATTAACTGAAAAAATAAATGTTTGCAGTAAATGTCCAGACCGGTAAACAACATCCCGTTTATCCCCTCGATGTTATCAAGATACCGTATAAAAATTTTCTTTAACTCCATCCTCATGTCAATCCACATATTCTGTAATTATCCACAGTACTCTCCCCACAAATCCGCCACGACGACTCAAGCAGAGGGACTTGCTCCAGGTCTAGCCTGGAATCATCTTCAGACAGGCCCATTATTCCTCAACATCGCACTTACTAATGACGAACGATTCGTCGTTGTAAATATGTAAATAAATAATTTTTTTTTTATAATTCATCAAAAAATCCATAATTTATTATTTATTTGTTTCATATATATCTAAACTAATGATTTATTTGGACTTTCTCAAATTTTTTTTTATAAATTCAAGAGGGAACTAATGTATCTCACTATCACTGTTTGCAGTCCACCAGGAAATTTTGAAATACTGCTTAAATTGACTTTTTATTTTATTTCTGTGTACAACTTTTATAACATGGAAGTTGAAATCAAATTCAGTTTCTTACTTTTTCTTCTTGAATGAATAAATAATCATGGTTTCATAGCTGAAAATTATGATAAATTGAAATCAAAGTATATATTTCCGGAATGTTTAATTTCCACTTTAAGTATGGAAATATTGAGTTTCAACGTTTTATAGGATGAAAGAGGTCTACAGACACCCATAATCCGTTGTTCCTCCGGGAAGCCACAGATATAAAGGTCTATGTTCACTTTTTAAATAAATTGTTATATTTCAAATGTACTGTGTTCCTTATTTTACCTTTTACGTTTTAATATAAATAAGTTGACCTGCGAGGCAGACTTACCAAATCCGAATTACAGTATCACCAATTTGACAAATTTTAATAACAATTAGAAGAGATAGTGAAGAAGTAGAGAAAAGGTAAATAACAGGATGTTTTATGTAAGTAAAGATCAGCGACGAGTATCAGTGCTCATTTATATCATTAGAAACATTTCAAAGATCATCAATTTCTGTACTAGGTTCGTTGAAAAATAAATCCAATGATTTCGTAAATCCTAGCGCTGTCACATTGATATTATATAAAGTCCTAAGAAACTTTGATCATCTTGTTTGACTTTTTTTTTCTCTGTTCTTATTCGGATAGATGCGGCTCTCCCCCTACCTGAAAAAAAAATTAGAAAAGACGTGAAATGGCCACTCCTTTAGTACAGGGATGAACAAACTACGACCCCGGGGGCCAGATTCAGCCCGCGGTAGGACTAGAAATTTTGAGAAAATAAATATAAAAAACTATGTATAAAAAACTTTTTTTTCATTCAAATAGTTAATTTTAAAGGTACTAAAGAATCAGCTATTAACTGTTTACGTAGAGCGTAAAGGTTGCATACCAGTAAAAAAGATAAAAGTGCCGGATCTTAAAATTAATTGCGGGCTCTAGAGCACTTTAATTCAGCTGTGGTTATAGTGAAAAATTATATTTTCTTCTGTCATTACGTTATTCGAAATTTTACGAAAATTCATGGTCGTGTATTTATGAGAGGCCAAACATTTTTTACACAAAACTAACATTTTGAAAATTCTAAAACTTTAGATTTTACTTTTTGAGTAGTTTTTTAATGGCACTGTCATTATTTTCTTCAATTATCCTTCAAAATATCTATGTCTCAAATTCTTTTTTTGGTAGGTAATTTTAATAAATCGCCAAAAGCTGTTTTTTATCCTGGAATATTTGCTTCATGATAGATAAACTTGTTAATGACGATAATAATTTTTTTTAATCCGACACAAATTGTCTGTTATTTTCATTCTAGTTAGGTCCGCATAAAGTTTGAATTTCCCTATTTGGGCCAGACACAGCGGGCCGCACCCAATACCTTCTTTAGGCGGCCACAAAGAAAACAAAACATAAGTCCTTAAAAATAATAATATTTGTCATGACTAGGAGAAGACTATCATCTTATCCTCTAAGATCTTTTTTCTAAGAAATTATTCAAATCTACAATTATTGTGTTAAACCTAGTGAAAAAGTCTTAAAAAGCATTTCTTCGAATTTGGCGTTTCAGTCTCCGGTAAAATCATAAAAAGAGTCTAAATCCTATAATCGGGTTGAAAGAGAATAAAAATACATTACAAAAAAATTACTTTATTAAAAACGTATCAAATCACTACGTACAAAATATTTTTTTAATTGAACATCTTTGGTGAAAAAGTGAAACGTATACATTTTCATCATACCTCATCATGTATGAGATGAATAATAGTTTCGATAAAATACAAACAGTGTGATTATCATATAAGAAATAAACATTAAACAACATACAATAGTGACTTGAACAAAATACTAAAAAAAACAGCGTATTAATGGTAGGTGTACAATCATATTATATTTCAGATTTGATCATAATATCAATATCATTATTATAAAAAAAAGTAATCTATATATAATTTTTTTATAATAGAAATTAGTTTCTTGTCATATAAAGGCATTAGAGACCATCAGTTTAGTTTCTGTCTGTTTGGTTGATGTTCACAGGAAAACGGCTGAACATGTATTCATCAAATTTGCAGGGCTAGTTTCGATTCAAAATCCTGAACGGGAGAGGTAGTCGTGGGCTCCAATCGAATGCTAGCGAAGGAAGAGTGATAGAATTTTCATGAAATTTCACTTACAGGAAGCATCCTTATAAGCCCTCTACGTGGCAGCTCCAAAGTTATGAGCGAGAGGGTAGTTTTAAGGGACCCGTAACGTACAATTATTGCTATTTAACCCTTAACCAGTTTCAGTTAGTTACTAACCTGCTCAAAGTTACTAATTGTGCGGTAATAAGCTAGTGTAAATCTAACAAACTATGTTGAAGGGACGCGTTAATGACTTCATTATCTTTAATCACATATCCGGTGAAACCATTACAAATATAGTCTGCGACCCAAAAAAAAACAGGAAAAAATAAATAAAAATATCTTTTCTTTTTTAATTTCTGACTTAAACCTTACGCTAAGATCTATGTACACCGATGTGAGCAAGGTGTTTTTCTACAAGAAAAACATACATTTTCGGGAAAGGAACACTCTTCAAACTAATTTCCTTGGGAAATACATTTATAATGTATTACAAACTAAAGTGATTCTATACATACATCCATACATGTACCTATTTAAAAATCAATAATATAATTTGAATGTCACAAAAGTTAAGTTTTTTTAAAATGTAAAAGATACATTCTGCAGAATACGATCGCTCTCTCCGAGCAAGAAATACTCCACGGATTTTTACAGGAATTATTATTTCACAATAATTTACCTGTACAAAGAAATAAGGCTTTAAATGCATTCCTCCAAAAAAAAACTTGTCTTCCACGTACGTTACCCAAGACGTCAGAAAAATTAATAATCACAATTGATCAAATGAATATTTAGTTATTTTATTTTCAAGAGCAAGAAAGTGAAATAACGACCAAAAAATTAAAATATCAGTATTTAGTTAAATATACCTCTTTAAATATTGGAACCTGTAATTATGAATAACGAAGGGTGCAAGGCATGCTAAGAATCGTATGACTTCTTCTTGAAAGCTTCTCTTTTAACTTTCGCAGTGACCGTTACAGCGCTGACTGCATTCACAGCATTTTTTACACGTTTTTGAAGTTGATTCAGTTTTTTCTTTTTCTTTTTTTTTTTTGACGTACCATCTGTAGTCTCATCAACACTAACATTTTCTGTTTAATATACAAATAAAAAAAACAAAGTAATTATATGTAATATAACATTAAACAGTGGTAAAGAGTGAGAAAGGACCAAATTACCTTGAAGATTTGTATTTACTGTAGCCAAAGAAACAAATCCTCCTTTTCGAAATTTTTTTGTCTTCCCTGTAGGCTTTCTTATTAAATTGCTATAATATAAATTAAAAAAATATAAACTTTAATAAAGAAAATATTTCTCAATAATGTTAAACTTACGGTTTTAATAATTCCTCAAGAAAAAAAGTTTAATTTAAACCTATTTTTTTGAGGACAATTCGTTTGGAAATTTTCGTAATATTGATCATCGAAAATACTTCAAATTCTGTATTTTAGAGGCCTAGTTGTAAAAAATAGCTACGCAGCCTTAACTTTCCCGATCCTTTCTTCATTCACTAAGTTCTTTATACGTTGAGTAATCAAAGCAAGTAAATATAATTATTCATTTTAGAAATAATAGAACTAAATATACAATCCATTTATTGATTTTTGCACAATGGTGTCAATTTTGCTGTTATCTTTCACGATTGTAAATAATTAGCATCATGCACCAAAGCGTAACTCTTTTTAAGACGAGTCAGGACGCAATAAAAAAACGATAGTTTAAATAATAATGTAAAATTATACTCACTCTTCAATTTTTTGAATAGTAATCATGCTTTTAGTCTTTAAACGTTCTTCTGTATTTTCACTTATTTGTGAACTGGATTCTATTCTCAAGCTCCTGTCAGTAATAAAAATAAATATATAAAAAGTGGAGAGAAAAGTCAACATTTTGTCCAATAATTAAATTATAGTAAAATAATGACTACATCTCCTCCTTCCCCATTATTCAGTTATCCTACTTTACGACCCACCCGTAATCCCTCTGAAATATTTGCTGGTTGAGTTCTGATAAAGGGGGAAGTGTAATAAAAACATTTAGGAACTCATGAGTTAGTTAGGTGTCGTCCTTATGGGGTTTTGACTTCACATATGAAATTTTGTGACGATAGATTCATTACAACGGCAGTTATTACAGTTTTTGAGTTAAGCCTCTCCCCTAATTCCCCCCTTCCACTTTGGCTGAAGAGGGTTCTCTATTCAAATATCAAATTTTGTGTCGATACATTTATTCTATAGGTAGTTATCGTTTTCGCAGACAGACACATAGAAAGACAGGATTTTTTTTTTCATATTTGGAATCTAGAAGTTGGAAAACATGAAATTCCGTTGAAAACTCTGCATCGAATTGTTGACTGATTACATAACTTCCCATATACCGTACCTTTGTAATACGAGAGAGAAAGAATAACAGCAGCTTTAGGTCACTCCACAAATCTTGCAGCATGACCGCCCTAGCCTAGCCCCAAAGCACGACGCTGGGAGCTAACAATGTTCCGATAGTGTAAAGATACACCTTACATCTCGGCTAGGAATTTGTTCCTTGGAAAAACAAGCCCATTTTTTTAGTATAATTAATAGAACTATCGCTCCTACATATCTCGTAATAAAATTATTGTTTAGCTGTTATTGTTGGTCAGTCGAGTGGCATGGAGGATGTGTATATATTAAAAATAATCTATACTTTACTTGACAATGTTACTAAAAAGTCGACCTCCTTTAAATGTTGATATTAAGAATATTATGTAATTAATGCAACGCATATTTTTTGACGTAGGTACTCATAAGTCTGTTAAGATTTTTCACGAATAAAAATTATTATTTATAGAAAAGTAATACCCATCTGATAAGAAAAGAACTGGAATAACCAATGACGACACACAATAGGCCTACCTACTCTGGCCGCGGTGACACAATCAGCCCTCGGAAAAAAAAGAAAAAAGAAAGAATGTAGTGAAGTACTATAGTAACTGTCAAATTACTTTGATCTCCGTTTCACTCTCATATTCACTAACAAAATCTTAGGCGGATTATAATTAGCAGCGTGTTTTATTTTCTTTAATTTGTGTCTTCTCTTTAGTTCTATTAGTTTTTCTGAGCAGGCCCTGAAAAAAAACGAATGAAATATTTTGTAAAAATAAATATTTTGATGACTAGAAGACAGCAAGTATTAAGAATGTCGAGATAATATTCTTCTTTTGGTTATTTAGTAATGATAATACTTTAAACATGAGAGACCAAGGTAGTTATTTAATTACTTCAACTGTTCCGGAATGGAGTTTGGTGATTCCAAGGATAAGTGGCCGTTGGGAAAAATCCTCCAAAATGGCTGTTTGAATGGGAATTCATCTTCTCCCTTGGATTTCAGTTCCGGATCACTCATTGGGCTGGAAATGATACACTTTTAGAGTAGTAATGTTTAAATTATAAAATAAAATATGACAGTTATATGTATTCATATTGAAAATATTATAGATTAGGTTGGTGAGAAGATTCTTCAACCATTTTGCTAATTTTCAAAAATATTCCTAAGATGCATTTTGTTTGAAGAAGAGTGAGAACCTGCCTTTAGCCTCCAGTCCTCTTGGAATTGTTTGCCATACAATTAATTTCAAGGCATGAGACGGTAAAGCGCTTGGTTTCAGACGAAGAGCGTTGTATTATTTTTAAAAATTGTATTGTAGGATTTAGGAGGAGATGAAGCAGCCCAACGTAATAGATGAGCCTGAATGTCACAGATGGCTTACCAGAGAATTTAGGCACTCATTCACTAACTAGATGCTCTCGAGGACTGCAGGTCTGCAGTTTGGGTTCCTCAGCAACAAGTTCAGGACCATAGCAGCCTCTATCCATTTGGTCTATGCTTCACTCTTGCAGGAATCCAGCGAGTCTCGGAACGAGGAATGAGAGAAAAATCTTATTCGGAGTCTCAAATTAAAAACTTGGTACAATATTGTAAGAGGATTCTTCAGATGTAGATTATATTGTAAATTAATGTTCGTTCATTTTAGTTGAAACTATGTAGTTTTTATTTTTGTGAAAAAAAAAGGGAAGAAAGAGGGGTTCTTCCAACTGAATAACAAATTTACAAACTGAATATATAATTTAGAAATGAGAAATGTGGAAATGGGCGGTAGGAAAATGAAAATATTTCTTTATATTAGTTCATAAATTAGTTAGTGCTCTAACAGGTTTCGTAAAACAACAAAATAAAAAAAACCACAATTTAATATAACAACCCAACTTACCTTAATAATGTATAAATATCTTACCTCAGATCCTTCAGTATTTTCCTTGGACTACACCGAGGGCAGATTCCTTTTGGCAAAGACTGAGACACTTCTAACCCTTAATGATATGCGTGTAAAAATATACAATACAGGTAGGTAAAACTGGGCAAAAATACTAAATTATCAAATTGAAATAAAGAATTGTTGATGATAATCTTTGTTTTTCTATTTTAAATACTCTAAAGCATTAGCGGAATACCTTTGGGTTGCTGGACGCTCTTATACAGTCGTTCAAATACGCTCAAGTCATTGTTCTGAAATGTTTTACATAAAAATTGTATGTAATGGAAATAATATAATATAATATAAAAGAAAACTATGTATATATATGCCATTTTAGATTTTAAACAGTTACGAAAAAAAAGAGCACTGTTTATACTTATAATATTTTTATATATTACTGCAAGGCAAGATTTAGGAATGAATTTTATTAAAATAAATAAATAAAATTGAATCAGCAGTGCACTCATACTACTTGAAAACTGCCACAAGAACGATACAGTTTTATTTAAATGAAGTAAAATGTTCGTACCTGCATATATTATAAAAGCTTTGTGCAGTTAAGTATTAAAAATAAGAATATATTATCAACATTTACTATTTACACAATTATACATTACTCTGCTTATCAAAAGAAAGTCAAAGAAGCCGTGACATAGTAGTAAATTGTATGGACTTAAGGGATGCCACAGCTCCTGGACTAAATAGTTAGATGGGAATTGGAAGTTATGAGAAGTTCATTGTCATTTTTTTTTTTTTTTTTTCAATCCTCTTCAGCTTCGAAGTGAAGAAGACGGAAATTGTGGAAACTTGTTATGAATAAGTAAAACAAACGTTTTTTAAAATATTGTAGACAATGAATAGATTCCACAAAAAAATACTCACCTACATACAAACATTACACCATCTTCAGAATTAGAAGCTTAAACCTGACCGTGCTCTGCCGAAATCGGTAGTTTTCGTATATATACTTAGAGGATAGACAATACTTCGAAAATAAGTTTGTTTGCTTTCGTGAATCGTACCGGAGCTTTAACTACGTCATACCGTACTCCGGCTTTTCGCCGCTCTGGTAGAGCCCTACTCTACTATGGGAGACATACATTTTGTCTACCCAGGTATAGTTAGGGTGAGGGAATTTAACACGTACCATCGCGTGAAGAACAGCGTGCTCAAAGTTTTTTTAACCTCCCCTAAGGGCCTTGGCCGGGTCTTGAGTTTGTTTCATTTATTTATTCTCCTTAGAAAAAAGTGTGTGAGTAGGATTTTTTTAGAAAAATTTATGACCAAACTGCTTCAGACAAGGCTCTCATCCTATGTCATCGAGATCACCGAGTCCTACTCAAAGACAGGATCTGCCAAGTGTGAGTATACTCATCCGTGAGCATGAGACGAAAAACTGAATCCAGTATTCCTCAGCATGCCATCCTCAGTCCCTTTCTATTCATTTTGCTTTGCAACGACCTACCAAAGCCACCTTCCTCGTCGCTTGCAACATGCGCGAACGACATGATGATTGCTACTAAGAGTGCAGCCTGATTGTAGCCATCGGACGTCTTCAAACCTCTCTTGAACGTTTTGGCTATGGTTTAACAAATGGAATCTCTCTCTCCAAACATAAAAAACTGAAGCCAAGATCTGCGTGAGTAGGTCTCACTGGAAGTTCTGAGAACACTCATTCTTGAAGACATCTCTATTCCATGGAATCCTAAAGACCAAGGTCTAAAATACCTAACAACAATCTGGAAACGAGGGTCCCGTGGAAACTATTCGTTGACAACAAGCACACAACCAACTTTTTTCACTCTTTAACAGAAACATACGCCTCTTCCGTTTGAATGGCAGCTGGCGAAAATACAGACATTTCAGAACAAAGTTACCCGTGTGGCCCTCAATGCACTTTCTGGTTAGTTAGCAACTCCAAAATTCCCGACCATGAAGCACCTCCAACCGCTGAAGGACCTCCAGACTCCAGTTCACCTCCAGGGCAACTTCTATGATCATGGGCAAAAAACACAAGGGAGAAGACTCAACACTGAAGCCTACATCAAGATTTATAATGCTACTTCCATAATTTCATTCAAAATTAATTTATTTTTCCTATTCATTTTTGTTTTTCATTTTCTTTGTTCAAACGAACATGAAAATAAATATTTTGAACTCGTAGCACAGAGGTAGCCTGCCTGCTGGTTTTTTTACCTCCCAGATAAAAACCTTGAATTAAACCTAGATAACTAAACTCCTAATTAAACCTGGACAGAAAAAAATTTAGAACTTCTGTAGTAGATATGGATAGTTAAAGCATATGTCACACAAAGCAATCAAACATTTTTGTTTTTTTTGTAATAACTTATGAGCTACGCCCATACCCATACCCATGTTTATTGGAAACCTTTTCGTATTTTGGCCTCAGAAATATGTTCCTAGGTCATTTTGACATGAAATGCAGCAAAAAATTGCAGTATTTTTTAATTCGCGAAAAGAGAAATATATAGCAGTTGTATTTAACAATAAAGCTTAGGCTTAAATACTGTGGATAGCTACTATTATCTGACTGTGATTTTCAGTTTTTTAAGAATATTTACATTTAGAGGAAAAAATGTTTATTATTAATATAGTGTTCTACGGTAAAACAGTATGAGGATATACTTGTGTTGAGGTGACAATTAACTCAGGCGGCATAACTACACGTCCCACCCTGACCACACTCCTAGCTTGCACTAGCTCGCTCCTGTTTGGCTGGCCACTGGATCGCTCCTTCTCGTCACCTGAAGAAGCCAGATCCCCGCATTCCAAGTCAAGCCTTGTCGTCGGGATCTGATATTTACAATGAGTTTATACACAGTATCATATACATATATAAATGCAACATACAAGGTGTTGGTCGAGGAAAAGTACTAAGTCTTGCCAGGAATTTAATTTTCAAAAAACTTTCTATAGAACATTGGTTAACAAATTAAAAGCCTAATAAACTTCATAAAAAATATTTATTGTACATATCTATTGCGAAAAATCGCCATTAAAGTTAACCCAAAAATTAAAATTTCTGAAATAAATGTATTATAGTAATATTGGTTGTTTGCACCTTCGCTCAATAGAGTTGAGGTGATTATCGTCACATACTGCTCTTACGGGATTGATGGAAATTAGGTACTGTTTCATGAGAAATATAATTAACAGCACGCTGGCAAATATACAGCAAGGAGTGTCTTGTGGCTTCAGTTAAAAATCGCTACCAGGGGACTTTGAAACGACTAATTCGACATCTTCATTTCAAATTTAAATTTAGCTAATTCATGATGGGAAGGAATAATTGTTTTCATAAAAGGAGAACGCCTTTCCTGTTTCGGTATCCTTTTGGACGAAATGAGAGCCCCATCCACCCAGATTGTTTCAACAAATATTTCCGAAACATACTTTTGATAATACATACTTAGAAGAAGGACGCTTGCCTCAGAAAAGGGTGTTTTATTAGCCCTTTCTCATTTAGAATTTGAAAATTAATTGGAAAAGATGGAAAAATGGAAAAGATTAGAAGATTTCCTGGCTGTAATTTTTCAGAGGAAGTATTAGCAAACCCCTCTTTGTAAGACATTTCTTTCTGAATACCTCACAAGACCTCTAAATTTACCTATTCTTGGCGATCATCCTGTTTATGTACTTAAATCATGTAACATCATTAAATATTTATATGATGGAGTGTGCAATTTAAATTTGGTTTGTGTTCTATTTTCTATATATATTTTTTAATTTGGTAATTGTGACAGTATTATTTATTTTTGATTGATGGTGCACCCATGCATTACATTTTTATACGTATATTTACTTCCGATAGAATGAGTATTGCAACGTATGTTATATTAATTACGTTTTTCGAAAAATGCAAGCTCTACTAATGAAATGATGGTTTCAACATACTACCTTATGAAATGCAATTTAAAAAAAAAAAAGGAAAAAATTAAAAAAGCTATATAATTTTTTTTAAAAAATAAGCTACTTATAATACAGCGGTCTATAAACAAAATAATTTCATTATGCATAATTAAAAGGCGTGTTTGTTGGTTCCAAGAGAGCAAACCCATAATTTGGTAGCATGTTTTGAATCAGAACCCAGCCATTCGAGGGTTCCACTGCAAAAACAGGTAAAACTATGCGTGAGTAAATATTTAAAAGTTCCTGTCGACTACCAATGAACAACCTGCTGTTCCTTTGAAGAAGTTTGAGGTGCATTTTCTACTTAGTTCTTTAAGCCATTATAAAATGACTGAATATTAAATTTTAAAATTGTCTACGTATGCAGCTACAGATTTTATATTTATAAAAACCTGCATAGTTTTTCTTTGGACTGGAGGAGAGTACACTATTATAGGAGGCGGATGTCTATGAGACTTCGGTGAAGTTTCCTGAAATGTTTCTTTTCATTATTAACGATGTTGTGTTAATGTTCGGATAGTACTTAATTAGTCCTATTTTGACCAATCGAAAAAGTCCGGGCACGCAGAAGCTGCATAAAGTTAGCGAATTTCTATGTTATTGTGGCATGTTTTTGCTTGTATAGTAAATTCGACTGCTTGTACAACATACGGGAGAGAAATGAGATGCTCCTCATTCCTCTCTGGTTGGGAGCGGGCTGGGGTTCCTGGCGGGTCCGAGGTGCTCATCAGTGCAGTCCCAGCACTCTTCCTCTCCCGTTCGCCTGGTTTGCTCTATATTTGATCAATAAAGTATCTAGTATCTGGTCAATACATTTATATTTGCTCACCAGTTGTTCTCCTTTCTCATCCTGACTTTTTCTAAAACCTCTCCTTCCATATCTGCCCACGTGACCGACTGGCCGAGACACGAGCTGGACATTCGTGCATAGGTCTTCCTCCCAGCTCTCCGTCAGTCATACACTGGTCCCGGATGCTCAAGCCATTCCTAATCCGCGCGGTGGACCCGCATGGTCGAGCCATTCCTAATCCGCGCGCTGGTCTCGCGTGGTCGAGCCATCCTACAGCCGAGGCATCCATTGGTCCCGGGTGTTATCCCTGTCAAGTCCCAAGAGCTGGTTCCGTGTGATCTACCTCGGGCTGGTCGTTCATGTTCGAGCCACCCTCTTAGCTTCAGCTCGAGTTGCCCGCTGATCTCGGGAACTCATTACTGCATCCTACTTCGGAGGATCACTCAGAGTGATCCTCTGAAGTGAGGTCACGCGGAGCTTTCAGCTGCTCCCTGGGATTCTGGGACCAACCGCAGACCTTAGGACTGTGTACACATATGTAAGTAACCTGTGCGTAATTCCGCACAGTAGGTATAAACAACATTTTCAAAATTTTACTCATGGCAAGACATATTGACTAGAATTCCTACCGTGAAAATCCGCTAACTTGACAGATCTTCGACATGCACGAACTTTTTAATCGATGTTTTAGCGTCTAATGAAATTATATTTTCTTACATATCAGGCCCATTTTACAACTATTTAAGAATTTTTTTTCATATTCTGAAACTCAATACTTTCACTCAATAGTGCTGGACAATACTACAATTCTATTGTTCAGTTCAGAGTCAACTTTTAAAGTAGCGAATTGTTATTTAAATCTTGTTATGAAGAGCTTCAATTTGGGACCAAATATATAATAATAATGAAAGATCGCAACCCACATAATAAAAGAACGTGTTGCATATTAATAAATAAAAGGGCAATAAGTAGATTAAAACTTAAAAACTATTTTTAAAAAACCTCATAAGAAAATAATGTATTTATTTGGCAACAAACAACAGGTTCAGACAAACAAAAACTCAAGAATACAATTAACTTTACGAAGACAAGAGACTTTATCCTCCGCAATAAGTTGCGAAAAAAACATGTTATGAGATCCTGAAAAAAAAATATGGTTTTATGTACATACGTATAGCACTGATAAGTAATTCATTAGGTAAACTATTTAGGGAGAGTTGACAAGAAGCTAGTTTGGGCAAGATATTTAGCTGCCCCAACACGTCAACTTTAGCCAATTACCTTTTGAATTTTCAGTTTTTCATGAGGTAGAATTGGAGAAGGAGGAGGTGCTATTAGTGTGTAGTCTTCCCTTCTCTTTCTTTCATCATCACTTGAATCGTTCAATCCATCCTCACTTTTTAAAGACAAAGAAACAATTAATACAACATTTGGAAAAGTTCAAAAAATAATGGAATGAAAAAAAAAATCTATATATTAAATTGATAAAATTACCAATTAATATACATTAAAAAGTCAAGCTAATATAATGAGAAAACTCAAAGCAGTTATATTAAATTTACTGACAATATAACGATTTACTTAGATAGAAGGGGGATTTTACCAAAACCAAAAATGTATCAAGTACAATATTTTAATAATTATAAAAAAAAAATACATTAAAAAAGTGAAGAACGCAGAAAGATTCGTTGGTTTTAAGATTGATTAATGATCAGTAATAAATTATTTTGGGTTCAGACCATGTTTCCCATGTGCGTGCAATCAAGAAGCATTGTGTAAAATTTTAAGTCTCTGAGATAAAATGGTGTGTCCATACAAAAATACAAAGTCTTTGGATTTATGCAAATATTATATTCTTTATCAGCGCGACAAGATGTTTAATTTGATATCCTTCTTGTCATGTTTGGGAGAAATATATTTTTTAATTATTTATTGTATGGTTAATTATCAATCAGTAATTCATTATTTCTGGTTTCACATATGCGGGGTTTGAAGTCGTATGTTTCTGTAAAATTGCCAAGACAAATAATGAGGTCAGAATTGTTATCGAACAAACAGATCTAAAAAGTTTCCCAGAAGGGTTTTTAAAACCAACAAAACCCTGAAAGTCACAGCCGAAATATACCTTTGAAAACATAAAATAATAAAAAAATAAAGTAGCTCTCATTAAAGCACGGATATTTACCATTCGTTATTTATCAACCGGGAAATTCATAAACTGCTGGTGAAATTTATATTATGAATAAACTGTTTTTGTGGACTTACCTATTATTGTTAAATCAGCATTTAAAATACAGAAAAGCGTTCACAATTAGATTTTCATATCAAAATAGTTAATAAAAGAAGCATTTAATTTATTTAAATAAAAAAAGAAATGATCTTGATTCCATGTATTGTTAGTATTCTACTTCAATACAACCGTATTTTACAAGGAGGGAATTCTAATCAACTGATTTTACTAGGCACTGAAGCCAAAGGAGACAAACCTTAAATAGTAGAATACATTTTTTATTAATAATATAGCAAATAGTAAAAACGAAAAACGTTTGAATAACAGAAAAGTCCACTCTTTCCACTATTATCTTAGTGTGTTTGCATAAAAGCAGAAAGTCTGTTCTGCAACATTCCCTCCCTATAAAAAGATGAAACTATTAGAATTAGCAAAAGTACCTCGAATATTCAGAGACGCTTACGTTTGCGGGTTCGTCGGCGCTTGACCCTTCTTTTTGGAGTTTCATCAGGATCTTTGATTTCAATTTCAACTGGAATATGCTGAAATCAATAATTTAAATGATCAGGAAAAATATATTACCAATATATTAACAATGAATTTCAAGTTTAGATTGAATAATTCAATCTAATAATAATAATATATAATTATTATATTTATTTTAAAATTCACATACTTAATAATAATTTTATTTATATATTTTTTTAAATATAAAATAAATTTTAACGGGGACCTTTAAATTTAGCGATCGTGGAAAATGGACCTAGCTGGAAATGTGAAGGTAAATAAAAATATTTTAAAATTGGAAATGCACTCACCTTTAAATTAATATTATGCAGCATTTAAAAAGAAAATTTAAACGTTTATATTAATCGGAAAGAAAAAACAGTGTCTTTGCCGCGATGGAACCTCATACTTATGTAACAAATATACCATTTTGATATTTTTCCACTATTGTTTTTAGAATGCTATGTCTGCCAAACTTTTAAATATATCAAACCACAGTACTATATAGTGGATACTACAGGAAATGTACAATACAAATACAAATGTTTGGCACGTGGTGCGTACAAGGGCCATTTTGATTAAATACAAATGCAAGTGAATAAGTCTTGTACTTTTGTCTCTATTGTAAAATTAGTTTAATGGTACGTATACCTATATGAGTACGTGCTTTCACAGCGGCAAAGACGACGAGGAAACATCAAGATGGAGGTAATTTTACAGTCTTTTTGTTTATTCATAAATACGTTGCTAAAAAGTACATAATCGTGAGTATTTAATCGTATTTTGCCTTTCAAATTGTGGGTATAGCAAATCAAGGCAATCAGAAATATTACTGTAGCGCATAATATATACATTAACCCTATATTTCAGTCCAGTCCCCCTCTACTGCCGAAGAGATTGTGTACAATTAAAAACGTTGAGATATTCCTGAAATTAGCTATGAATAGAGGTTAAATGTGAACTAAAAATGCTGAGATATTATATAAAATTACACAATATGTTTACAAACATGCATTACCGTACATACGATAATTGAAAATTTTGAAAGCTACAAGCTAAATTCCTAAAACATACAGATCGACACTTTAAATAATGTCAAATTAATAAAAAATCTTGTTATATGAACGAAACAAATTTAGGAGACCTCTCAACAGAGTAATTAGGGTCAGCCATGTCTGATTAAATAAATCCAAAATAAATACGTATTTTCTCAATTCAGCTACATTATCCACCAAGAGTTAGAAGCAGTGCTGCGGGATTGTGAGTGGTACAGGAGCCACCCCATGGCTAGTTTAACTAAAGAGGCATACTTGAAAACATTGCAAAACTCATATAAAAAGAGTGGGTGTATATTCCAGGACCACAATTAGGTTAGGTATATCTGTGGCAAATTGCAATAACCAGTTAACTGACACGAACCTGATTTCGAGATACTCATGTTTAAAGTATATGACATATAATTTATTGTAATATTTGATATATAAATGTTCAAGTTGATGTACAGAAATTCGTTTATAATATAAATGTTCGTTTATAATATTCGTTTATAATATAATATATGACAGTTAACTGGTTATTACAAAATAATTCCAGTTAACTGATTCGGTTTTCCTGAAATCAGTCATAAATATCAATTTAAACAACGGACTCATGTGGGAAATGAAAATTTAGATCAAAATACACATTTTCTTCAGAAAATCTCATTTTTAAAAAAAATGACAACTGGTTATTGCAATTTGCCACAGATATTATCAAACAAAGTTATGAAGAGAAAAACAATTATCAAATTTTCTCAATATTTAATATACCTACTATTACCACTGTGTTTTTAGGAAGTTGCTAGAAATTGGGAATGTCTTTAGACCAAGGAAAGACAAACTATGGCCCGAAGAAGAATTCAAAAATGTGCAGAACAGTTATCCTGTTTTTTTTTGTCCATGTAAAAAATGGAAAATGTCGTTATTCACTTTTTATTTGTCATTACGTTATTCTACTTTTTTAAATATTTGTGGTGGAGTATTTTTGTGAGAACAATGTAAAAAATGTTTTGTAAACATTCCGCACTCAAATTGGAATAATTTTAAAATAATTTAAGATCGTTTTTGATTATCCTTTTATAATATCTATGTCATAATTCTGTTTTTGGTCCGTTATTTTGAATCCTGAAAAGTTGCGTTTCATCTTGTTCTGTACATGAAGATGCTCTGAAACATGTGCTTGATGTTATCATTGATCTTGTTAATGACAATAATCATTATTTTTTATAATATCTCAAAAATTGTATGTAGTATCATTTAATAAACTGGTTTGGCTCGCTTGGCTTTTGAATTTTTATATCTGACCCACACCTAAAAAACATTTGTCCAACCCTGTCCAAGACATCTTTTACTTTTAAGGTACAGGTTTATAAGAAGTGTTCATGAATATAAACAACGAGAGATGTTGGTGACGTACCTTGACAGGAGCATCGTCGAGAAAGTCAAGGAGAGTTTCACAGAAGGAGCGGCCCATCGACTCATAGTCGAAGGTGGTGAAGTGGGTGCAGGAGCGGACTCCCAGGGTGGTCCCCGCGAAGGAGGCCTCCAGCGTGTAGCTGTTCTCTATACCTAGCATCCACATCACCACCCGACCTGTACCCTCCTTGTTCTTGTGCACCCGGAACTTACAGTTCTCGAATGAAAACTACAAACAAAATAACAATAATAATACGTTTTTTTTCAATTGTAGCTAAAATTGAAAATTATTTAAAAACTGACAATAATACAGCAGTGAGTATATATAGCTGAACTACTATAAACAGAGAAATAATTGCGCAAGAGGAAGGCAGTTAAACGTAGATGCGCAGGCAGGGCAACATCAGAGTCATCGCTTTTATAAGAAGCTCCAAATACAAAGACAGTAAACTGACAGGAAGTGAGCAAGGAAAAGAGAAGATAAAGATTATGAAACAGAAGCTAGGCTCATATTCTATTCTTAAATTAATTTTGGAGCAGTATAATTTCAATCAAAGTGACACCATCAAGTCCCTCACTAGACCGGGAGCTGACCAGCACACTTCGCGGAATATGCTGCCTTGCACGCGTAGGCTCAGTGCTCTCCTAGGAATGGGAAACCATTGTACTGCAATGGATCCCTAGCCATTACGAGATCCCAGGTAACGAAGAGGCTGATAGGCTGGCTAAAGAAGGATCTCGGATGGAACAGCCAACCACCTCCACCAACCTGGATACTGCAAAGAAGCTGATTGAGGCTTATAGAGATCTGCTGAGGGAACTCCAGATGAGGGCAGCTGCTGGCAAGAGATGGGGAGTCCTGCTGCAGGAGAAACATCGGATAGCTGGGGACATGGCTAGGAGGGTGGCCGTGGCCAACTTCAGGATGCTC
Source organism: Aradus depressus (assembly GCA_963662175.1). NCBI lineage: Eukaryota > Metazoa > Arthropoda > Insecta > Hemiptera > Aradidae > Aradus > Aradus depressus. The sequence continues at coordinate 78,983,696 of OY759214.1, forward strand.
AGAGGACACGACTGCCTCCAGAAACATCTGAAGAGGATAGGAGTGGCCGACTCCCCGATATGGGAAAATGACGGGGATCAACTTCCGACCTACTCTGCGCTGCTTGATGTTGTCTAAAACCAGGGTAACATGACCCACGATAAATATAAGGGGTTATTGTATTGGGCTGCTAGACACCGCATTGCTGGAACGTCAAAGGTGGGTGTAAGATTTAAAAAAAATATTTTGTTCCTGTATGCGACGAGATCAACGAAAATACCCCTGTCAAGTGAGGTGTATTTTCAAAATGTATCCTCAGCAAGCTTACGCATTAAATATGATTGATTACTAGTAGCCGACGGATAAGAGAAAAAAACTTCTTATTCGCATGAACGAGGAAAAAAAATTACCCTCGGGAGAAGTTATTTCCTGGCTTTATTTTATGTTTATGTGTAAGCGTGCTAAACTTGCCCAATTAACAAATGTTTATTTATTTTTTGATGTAAAAAATAACATCAACCTAATGTTTATGCTCATATTTCTTTGTTTACTTTTCCATTTTTTACTCACTAACTTCACACTTCAATTTGAATGATGTTTACATAAAAATTGTAATACAAAATCAATTAAAGAAAAAAATAATGACGGATGGATTAACATGAATCTTTCGAATTATTTAAAATTCATTTTACTCAAAATGAGTCAGGATTAAGCTGCGGGTGGTTCAAACCATATAATTTTGGCAAATATATGTGTAAATAAAACAAACTTATTTTTTGAAATATTGTCTATTCCACTAAAGATATTTATAAAACTACCGGTTTCGGCCTCACATCATCGTCAGGTCTAGTTATGAACTAAGTCAGTTTGCAGATTGCGACCCCTCCAATACATCTCTGGTGAAAGGTGCCACTTCAACTAGGGAATCCCCCGGCTTTACCGTTAGCTTACCGTTAGACAATATTTCAAAAAATAAGTTTCTTTTATTTATTTATTACAATTTGCACAATCTGTCCACGTTCCTCAACTTAGAGGTTGAAAATATATGTGTGTACAGTGGCTGGGGTGGGCGAAAGCCAGACAAGTCTTATACTATGAGGTGTTTGTGTATTTGGTCTTACTATGTATGTTAGGTGTTACCTTATCTGAACTATTTTTATGAAGCATGAGGGGGAACACTTGTTCCTGAAGTCTCCGATCAGGATTTCTTTTGTTTTCACAGCCATAAATGAACACATTATGTTTGCACGAATGTGCATGAAGATCACAGTAAAGCGCTATCCCACAGTCTTCCATTAGTCTATGAAAAAAAATTGCATATACATATTCAGTGAAAAATAACATTTTTAATAATACTTAAAAAAAAAAAGGAGATGACTTAAAAAAAGACAAATCAAATAAGTAAAAAAAATGTCTTTTAATTCGTTATTTTTACTTCAGTAGCAAAATCATTATATACCTCCTCACTAGAAGTTCAACAACAGGGTGAAGCCCTGTTGGAGGACAGAGTCCCGAGAAACCATACGAAATTAGACCATTCCATTGGAATTTACGGGCAACAACTGGTTTCAAAGTTAAGAAGAGAAAAAATAGCAGTTAAAACGACGTATCCACAGTTGAATTTTTCAAACCAACGACGCGCTGTGCGCTGGTCAAGGACGCCTTCTCCCTCAGTTTTAACAATTTCACGAGCTGCTGAAGCAGCTATATATATATTTTTTAAAATAATGTCTTAAAATAACGATAATTTCATAAGAAACCGTCATATTTCTTTTTCAACAGAAATAATTGAACTAAGGCTTTATTGAGCCAGTGGAATGTTCATGAGCAAGCTTAGATAGTACTCTACAAGAGAGTATTAATTATTGGTAAACATTAAATAGGATTAACGTATTTACAGCCCTTGAAATTCGTGCATTTGATAAAACGGCCATTTTTTTTATACACCCTATATATATAATATATTTTTTTAGTTTTTAAAATTCAATGAAGTAGTATTTGGTGGAGACCTCCTGATGAGGACCTTGGTGTGCCAGACAGGAGGGTAGGTCTCTCGGATGACGGTCCTGTACTGTCGGTTGAGGTCGCGGCCTGTGAGGGAGCATCGCGTGTTACCCACTATCACACCATCCGGGTTCAGCATTGGCACCAGCTTGAAAATGAAGCGACCTCGCAGCTCCTGTCAACACCACCCATGTCTAGATATTATGTATTTATATCATTATATTTAATGAAATATATATCATAAAGTGTTAATATAAAGCCAAATCTAATTGGTTGTTTTTTAGGTACCAATATTTGCATAGTAACCAGTGGTGCAACAATCAAATGAGACCCTTCTCCCTACAAAAATATAACTAATATCTTTATAATAATCCATATTAAAACAAAAGTATAAGTGAAGAAAATTCGTCTTTTGACAGTACCGAAATGCCCTTGCGGCGATCGAACACTAGTCCAGGACCTCAAAAAAAGGTAGCTACGGCATTTTGTTGAAGTAATTGTGAAACATAGCTCATTAAACAGACAAAAAAAGCAACCGGAATCAAGGATAGACACATCTGTCATAGATTCAAAGAAGGGGGCAGCTCACGTTAGGACAATTGCAGAAA